>CM035421.1:57610374-57845374 GCA_020310875.1 Ceratopteris richardii | reverse complement strand
CCACTAGTGGACACACAAGTGTCATAGCAACTAGCCGAGTCAGAGTCAGAAAAAAGCATATAAATTTGGCGGTAGTAATCCCCCTTGGGAAAGAAACAATCCAAGTAGTCGGGTATCACTCAACTAACGAAAGATGTGCTTAACTGCATGCCAATGCTTGAGTCTTGGGCAATGCATAAACGTGCTCATATGTGAGACAACAAACTGAATATCTGATCGAGTAATGCATAAGTAAATCAAGCATCCAACAACCTGTTGATAGAGAACAACATCAAATGCATCTCCAACATCATGAAGACTCAATTGTAAACCTGTCTCTATAGAAGTGGCAATAGGTTTATAGTTTTCAGGACCAAAACAGTGCAATAATGTGTCAATATATTTTGTTTTACACAAAGCTATTCCGCCATCAACTTGCATAAATTGGATGCCCAAATAATGATGCGAATGCCCAAAATTGGACATCTCAAATGAGGCATGCAAATCCGCCTTAAAATCAACAATATGCTTCTCATGAGGACCAGTGAGCAACATGTCATCAATATACACCACAATGATCAGAAGCATATAATTTGCACGCTTAACATATAAGGTGCTTTCAATTGGATTGTTTTCAAAACCATGTGCAATCAGATAGGCATGTATCTTTTCATACCAAGCACGTGGTGCTTGCTTTAAACCATATATTGTCTTCTTTAACCTCCACACTTGTTTTTCATGCCCTTTCTGCACAATGCCACAGGTTTGAAAAACATATACTTCTTCATGCAAGTCACCATTCAAAAATGCAGTTTTAATGTCCAATTGATGTACATTCCAAACATGATGACCTGCAAGTACACATGGTACGAACAATAGTCATTCGGCATGTAGGTGCAAAGGTCTCATCAAAATCAATGCCTCTTTTTGGCGCATAACCCTTTGTAACAAGCCTAGCCTTATACCTGTCAATGCTTCTATCAGGTTTATACTTCAGCTTGTATACCCACTTTGTGCCAATGGCCTTCTTACTAGGAGGCAAGTAACATGAAGACCAGGTACCATTTTTGATGATAGCATCATATTCATATTGCATTGAAGCCATCCAATGTTCATAATTTTGTGCTTCATCAAACGAAACAGGCTCGGTTTCATCATAGAGACTAGAGGCATCCATAACATAGCAATTTGATGCAAAAGAGGCACTATGAGAGCCTGAACGAGTACGGTATAAAAGAGGTGCATCTAATTTGCTATCATGTAATGTTTGCACCAGCCATTTTGGCATAGTTTTTGCCTCCTCAATATCAACTCTCTCATCAACAAGTGCATCATGTAAATCTTCATAAAAAATGGAATGATCGACATCATCACATGAAACTTATAAACGTGGAGAAGTTTACTCATTTAGACCAGCAGTAGATTGTTCACCTGTAAAGAGAGGCAACAATGTATCATACATGTCTTTGGGGCTAACAGATGTCTCCTTAGTACATGAAAGTAATGGCTGAATAGCATCTTCCACAAAAACAATATCACGGCTAATGAAAATGCATTTAGTTTGTGGATAATACAGACGATAGTCTTTACTTTCAAAATTGTACCCAAGAAACATACATTTCACTGCTTTATCATCCAATTTTTTGTGTTGTTGTTTAGGCACTAATGAATGCAGAGGTTTAGTGGGACACTTGTTAAGTACATATGCTGCACACATAACAGCCTCAAGCGAGAAACTATGTGGTAAAGCCTGACTCTTGACCATACACCTCGCCATCTCCATGAGTGACCTGCTCTTGCATTGAACAACTCCATTTTGTTGAGGTATATACGACACTGTACATTGATATTTTATCCCACATTCAGTTAGAAATGCATTAAATTTAGAAGACATATATTCCCCCCCTCGATCAGAAGGGAGGATGCCCATTTTACATGCTGACAGATTTTCATCCAAAACCAATAACTGTTTGAAGCACGTAAACACTTTAGACTTTGCTTTGAGTGGATATACCCATGCATGCATGGAAAAAGCGTCAATGAAAGTCACGAAGTAAAGACAATTTCCAAAAGAAGGTCTTTGCATAAGACCACATACATCACTATGTACAAGCTTCAATTTTTGAGTAGCGCGATCTGAACCATCTTTTGGGAAGGATGAACGTTGCATTTTGCCCAAAATACAGCCTTCACAAACATGTTTATCAGGTGCCTCAAGTTTGGGCAAAGAGGACACCATTTCAGATTTTTGCAGGCGTAACAATCTAGCAAAATTCAAATGACCAAAGCATGCATGCCAAAGCTTTGCATCTGACATAGCCTGAGAATCATGTACTGCACATGCTGAATCATTCACAAATTTTTCATAGTATATGAGCTTATACAACCCACAACATAAAACGTCAGAAGCAATAATCACGTTCCATTTGACAGATCGTCATCAACAAATTTCACACTCAAGCCAATCTTGGCTAAAGGTGAAATTGATAACAAATTCTTGTTGGTCCTTGGCACAAATAATGCATCCGACAATGTAAAAGAACTACCATCAACAGTAGTTAGAATGATCTTACCAACTCCCATGATAGGATAAGAGGAGTTGTTGGCGCATGTGACTGTATTCCCTAAAGGGGCAAGCTCAATCGGAGTGAAGAAACTACGCTGCAAGGTAATATGCTTGGTTTCCCCACTATCAAAGTACCAAACATCTGAGTCTACTATAGACATACACTTCTCATGAGGAAGTACCAAAAACAATATTTTTTGAGAGGTCACCCATTGTAGTAGTGTTCCCCCTAAGGTGCACTTAACTCCTAGGTTTCCCTACCATTGAGCCCTACTTACTTGGTGATTGTTGGAGTGAAGATACTATTGGAGTTAGTGTCTGCATAAGGACACAAACATCACAAGGAAGAAGCTTGGAGCACAACACACAATATTGAATGTACTACCACTAGAATGTACAGAGATGAGTAACCCGTTAGGGCTATAGGAATATATACAAGCCAGGAGAAAAAAACCTCCTAAAGAGGGAAAATAGTGCCTTGGCAGTCCTAGTGTGTTCACACATATCACTACCTATATTTATCAACAAATTCCCCTTGGGGGTTATGCGGTGAACAAGGAGTTGCACTCATGTGTAAGGAAGTGACAATCTATGTGGAATGAATCCACAAAAGGAAATAAGCCCAAAGCTTTGCAGAAAGCTTCAAACTTCTCCCTAGGTAGAGCTTTCGTGAAAAGGTCCGCAATGTTCTCTTGCGTGGGTACATATGCCAAGATGACCTCTCCAACAGGGCACCTCTCCTTGACATAATGATAATGCACCTAAATGTGCTTAGTGCGAGCATGGAAAAAGTGTCCCTCGCAACTTCCAATGCTCTCCGACTGTCAGTGAAGATGGTGATGATAGAAGATTGACCAACACCTAAATCAGCTATAAGGCATGTGAGCCACACGCACTCAACAGTTGGTGTAAAAGCTGCCCTATACTCAGCCTCACAACCGGAAGTGGCCACAGTAGGCTGCTTTTCGCTCAACCAAGATATGCATGAGCTAACAAGCATGAAGCAAAAACCACTAGTGGACACACAAGTGTCATAGAACTAGCCGAGTCAGAGTCAGAAAAAAGCATATAAATTTGGCGGTAGTAATCCCCCTTGGGAAAGAAACAATCCAAGTAGTGGGGTATCACTCAACTAACGAAAGATGTGCTTAACTGCCTGCCAATGCTTGTATCTTGGGCAATGCATAAACGTGCTCATATGTGAGACAACAAACTGAATATCTGATCGAGTAATGCATAAGTAAATCAAGCATCCAACAACCTGTTGATAGAGAACAACATCAAATGCATCTCCAGCATCATGAAGACTCAATTGTAAACCTATCTCTATAGAAGTGGCAATAGGTTTATAGTCTTCAGGGCCAAAACACTGCAATAATGTGTCAATATATTTTGTTTTACACAAAGCTATTCCGCCATCAACTTGCATAAACTGGACGCCCAAATAATGATGCAAATGCCCAAAATTGGACATCTCAAATAAGGCATGCAAATCCGCCTTAAAATCAACAATATGCTTCTCATGAGGACCAGTGAGCAGCATGTCATCAATATACACCACAATGATCAGAAGCATATAATTTTCACGCTTAACATATAAGGTGCTTTCAATTGGACTGTTTTCAAAACCATGTGCAATCAGATAGGCATGTATCTTTTCATACCAAGCACGTGGTGCTTGCTTTAAACCATATAATGTCTTCTTTAACCTCCACACTTGTTTTTCATTCCCTTTCTGCACAATGCCACAGGTTTGAAAAACATACACTTCTTCGCCATCCAATGTTCAAAATTTTATGCTTCATCAAATGAAACAGGCTCGGTTTCATCATAGAGACTAGAGGCTGCCATAACATAGCAATTTGATGCAAAAGAGGCACTATGAGAGCCTGAACGAGTAAAGTATAACAGAGGTGCATCTAATTTGCTATCATGCAATGTTTGCACCAGCCATTTTGGCATAGTTTTTGCCTCCTCAATATCAACTCTCTCATCAACAAGTGCATCATGTGAATCATCATCACATGAAACTTATCAAGGCGGAGAAGTTGCCTCATTTAGACCAGCAGTAGATTGTTCACCTGTAAAGAGAGGCAACAATGTATCATACATGTCTTTGGGGCTAACAGATGTCTCCTTAGTACATGAAAGTAATGGCTGAATAGCATCTTCCACAAAAACAATATCACGGCTAATCAAAATGCATTTAGTCTGTGGATAATATAGACGATAGTCTGTGGATAATATAGACGATAGTCTTTACTTTCAAAATTGTACCCAAGAAAAATACATTTCACTGCTTTATCATCCAATTTTTTGTGTTGTTGTTTAGGCACTAATGAATGCAGAGGTTTAGTGGGACACTTGTTAAGTACATATGCTGCACACATAACAGCCTCAAGCGAGAAACTATGTGGTAAAGCCTGACTCTTGACCATACACCTCGCCATCTCCATGAGTGACCTGCTCTTGCATTGAACAACTCCATTTTGTTGAGGTATATACGGCAGTGTACACTGATATTTTATCCCACATTCAATTAGAAATGCATTAAATTTAGAAGACATATATTCCCCCCCTCGATCAGAATAGAGGATGCCCATTTTACATGCTGAGAAATTTTCATCCAAAACCAAAAATTGTTTGAAGCACGTAAACACTTTAGACTTTTCTTTGAGTGGATATACCCATGCATGCATGGAAAAATCGTGAATGAAAGTCACGAAGTAAAGAATATTTCCAAAAGAAGGTGTTTGCATAGGACCACAGACATCACTATGTACAAGCTACAATTTTTGAGTAGCTCGAACTGAACCATCTTTTGGGAAGGATGAACGTTGCATTTTGCCCAAAATACAGCCTTCACAAACATGTTTATCAGGTGCCTCAAGTTTGGGCAAAGAGGACATCATTTCATTATTTTGCAGGCGTAACAATCTAGTAAAATTCAGATGACCAAAGCATGCATGCCAAAGCTTTGCATCTGACATAGCCTGAGAATCATGTACTGCACATGCTGAATCATTCACAAATTTTTCATAGTGTATGAGCTTATACAACCCACAACATAAAATGTCAGAAGCAATAATCACGTTCCATTTGACAGATCGTCATCAACAAATTTCACAACCAAGCCAATCTTGGCTAAAGGTGAAATTGATAACAAATTCTTGTTGGTCCTTGGCACAAATAATGCATCCGACAATGTAAAAGAACTACCACCAACAGTAGTCAGAATGATCTTACAAACTCCCATGATAGGATAAGAGGAGTTGTTGGCGCATGTGACTATATTCCCTAAAGGGGCAAGCTCAAGTGGAGTGAAGAAACTACGCTGCAAGGTAATATGCTTGGTTTCCCCACTATCAAAGTACCAAACATCTGAGTCTACTATAGACATACACTTCTCATGAGAAAGTACCAAAAACAATATTTTTTGAGAGGTCACCCATTCTAGTAGTGTTCCTCTTAAGGTGCACTTAACTCCTAGGTTTCCCTACCATTGAGCCCTAGTTACTTGGTGATTGTTGGAGTGAAGATCCTATTGGAGTTAGCGTCTGCATAAGCACACGAACATCACAAGGAAGAAGCTTGGAGCACAACACACAATATTGAATGTACTACCACTAGAATGTACAAAGATGAGTAACCCGTTAGGGCTATAGGCATATATACAAGCCAGGGGAAAAAAACCTCCTAAAGAGGGAAAACAGTGCCTTGGTAGTCATAGTGTGTTCACACATATCACTACCTATATATATCAACAAATTCCCCTTGGGGGTTATGCGGTGAACAAGGAGCTGACACTCATGTGTAAGGAAGTGACAAGCTATGTGGAATCAATCCACAAAAGGAAATAAGCCCAAATCTTTGCAGAAAGCTTCAAACTTCTCCCTAGGTAGAGCTTTCGTGAAAAGGTCTGCAATGTTCTCTTGCGTGGGTACATATGCCAAGATGACCTCTCCAACAGGGCACCTCTCCTTGACATAATGATAATACACCTAAATGTGCTTAGTGCGAGCATGGAAAAAGTGTCCCTTGCAACTTCCAATGCTCTCTGACTGTCAGTGAAGATGGTGATGATAGAAGATTGACCAACACCTAAATCAACTATAAGGCATGTGAGCCACACACACTCAACAGTTGCTGTAAAAGCTGCCCTATACTCAGCCTCACAACCGGAAGTGGCCACAGTAGGCTGCTTTTTGCTCAACCAAGATATGCATGAGCTAACAAGCATGAAGCAAAAACCACTAGTGGACGCACAAGTGTCATAGCAACTAGCCGAGTCAGAGTCAGAAAAAAGCATATAAATTTGGCGGTAGTAATCCCCCTTGGGAAAGAAACAATCCAAGTAGTGGGGTATCACTCATCTAACGAAAGATGTGCTTAACTGCCTGCCAATGCTTGAATCTTGGGCAATGCATAAACGTGCTCATATGTGAGACAACAAACTGAATATCTGATCGAGTAATGCATAAGTAAATCAAGCATCCAACAACCTGTTGATAGAGAACAACATCAAATGCATGTCGAGCATCATGAAGACTCAATTGTAAACCTGTCTCTATAGAAGTGGCAATAGGTTTATAGTCTTCAGGGCCAAAACACTGTAATAATGTGTCAATATATTTTGTTTTACACAAAGCTATTCCGCCATCAACTTGTATAAACTAGATGCCCAAATAATGATGCAAATGCCCAAAATTGGACATCTCAAATGAGGCATGCAAGTCCGCCTTAAAATCAACAATATGCTTCTCATGAGGACCAGTGAGCAGCATGTCATCAATATACACCAAAATGATCAGAAGCATATAATTTGCACGCTTAACATATAAGGTGCTTTCAATTGGACTGATTTCAAAACCATGTGCAATCAAATAGGCATGTATCTTTTCATACCAAGCACGTGGTGCTTGCTTTAAACCATATAATGTCTTCTTTAACCTCCACACTTGTTTTTCATTCCCTTTCTGCACAATGCCACAGGTTTGAAAAACATACACTTCTTCATGCAAGTCACCATTCAAAAATGCAATTTTAATTTCCAATTGATGTACATTCCAACCATGATGACCTGCAAGTACACATGGTACGAACAATAGTCATTCGGCATGTAGGTGCAAAGGATGCCTCTTTTTGGCGCATAACCCTTTGTAACAAGCCTAGCCTTATACCTGTCAATGCTTCTATCAGGCTTATGCTTCATCTTGTATACCCACTTTGTGCCAATGGCCTTCTTTCTAGGAGGCAAGTAACATAAAGACCAGGTACCATTTTTCATGATAGCATCATATTCATATTGCATTGAAGCCATCCAATGTCAGAATTTTGTGCTTCATCAAATGAAACAAGCTCGGTTTCATCATAGAGACTAGAGGCAGCCATAACATAGCAATTTGATGCAAAAGGGGCACTATGAGAGCGTGAACGAGTACGGTATAACAGAGGTGCATCTAATTTGCTATCATGCAATGTTTGCACCAGCCATTTTGGCATAGTTTTTGCCTCCTCAATATCAACTCTCTCATCAACAAGTGCATCATGTAAATCTTCATAAAAAATGGAATGATCGACATCATCACATGAAACTTGTAAAGGCGGAGAAGTTGCCTCATTTAGACCAGCAGTAGCTTGTTCACCTGTAAAGAGAGGCAATAATGTATCATACATGTCTTTGGGGCTAACAGATGTCTCCTTAGTACATGAAAGTAATGGCTGAATAGCATCTTCCACAAAAACAACATCACGGCTAATCAAAATGCATTTAGTCTGTGGATAATAGAGACGATAGTATTTACTTTCAAAATTGTACCCAAGAAAAATACATTTCACTGCTTAATCATCCAATTTTTTGTGTTGTTGTTTAGGCACTAATGAATGCAGAGGTTTAGTGGGACACTTGTTAAGTACATATGCTGCACAAATAACAGCCTCAAGCGAGAAACTATGTGGTAAAGCCTGACTCTTGACCATACACCTCGCCATCTCCATGAGTGACCTGCTCTTGCATTCAACAACTCCATTTTGTTGAGGTATATCTGAGGTTTCCCCACTATCAAAGTAGCAAACATCTGAGTCTACTATAGACATACATTGCTCACGAGAAGATGGGTCGAAACTGCAAGCAGTAGTAAACACCCATTCTTCATTCTACACAAGATTTACAGACTCCATTTTTGATATAGAGGCCTCTGCAACAACCATTCCAACCTCTTTCTTCTTTGCCTCTTTTGTAACGAGTTTTGGACAGTTCTTTATGACATGATCATTTCCTTTAAAGTACTTACAAAAGAATTTTTGCCTTTCTGATTCCTTCTTATCTTTGTCTTCCTCCTTCAAATGTGCAGCATTTGCAGATTTTTGCTTACTAGTAGATGCGCTCCATTTACCTTTGCCCTTTTGACTAGCTAGGAAAGCTTGATCTGCAACACACATAATGGACTTGCTCTACCTAGACTGATCTTCCTGGAACAGAATAGAGACTAACTCCTCAAATGTCAAGGCACTTGGATTGCCTTTCATCATCAAACAAAGAGTAGAAGCAAAACTCTAATATGAATCCGGAAGAGTATTCAAAACGGTCTGCACAAGTGAGCTATCTGGTATAAGTTCATCAATAGAAATCAACTGTTCCTTCAAGTCTTTGATTCTTTGTCAGAAAACTGTCCATAGAATCACCTTCATTCATGTGTTCACTCTTCAATTTTTTTCGAAGGTAAGCATCAGGAGCTTGATTCTTAGCCTGGTATAATTTGGTAAGTGTATCCCAAGCATCCTTAGTTGTTTTGCAAGAGCAAATGTGAGGAATAATGGCACATTTGATAGACAAGGCTATCAATGCATGTGCCTGAACATCTCTGCCATCCCAACGAATTTGCTTTGCAGTAGGTGCAATAGGAACTACATCACGAACATGAATCTTCAAAATATCACTATCTTCGATGCCATCTGCATTAGCTTCAGTGCCTGTATTTGCAGGTGTAATAGGACGTTTTTCAACACCCTACACAATGTTCCACATTCCTTTTGCGAATAATACATGATGCATCATATAAGCCCATAATGGATAATTTGTACCATCGAACTTATACTCAACAACCAACATACGAAATACATCACTGCTTTCAACCATGGCCATAGAGACTAAAATACCCTAATGTAGAAAAATCAGAGTATCTGAAAAAGTTGCACATAACTACCATGACGAGTTTTGCTAAACCTATAGCAGACTTCAAGAGGCTTATACTGGCGAACCGAAACCGATATATATCTTTGGCACAAAAAGATGAAATAGCCTACACAAGCATTGCAATAGTGGGTTTGAAGGCCAAAACGAGCTCTGATCATGATTCCAACACCACAAAACGCAGCCGTTTTGATCTTCTATTCAACTTCAGTATGCTGACCAAATTTTGTATGATTCTGAGACTATGACCAGAGAGATGTTGATGATGCCCTAAACAATGTGGCAACCTACTCGGATACCAGTTGTTGAAGTTAGATATCTACGAAAGCACACCAACAACAGAAGGAAGAAGAAGAAGCTTGGAGCACAACACACAATACTAAATGTATTACCACTAGAATGTACAAAGATAAGTAACTCATTAGGGCTATAGGCGTATATACAAGCCAGGGCAAAAAACCTCCTAAAGAGAAAAAAAAGTGCCCTGACAGTCCTAGTATTTTCACACACATCACTACCTAAATATTTCAACAAATACTTAGGGTTAACATTATTTAGGAGTGTTGGAAGTGTCTTCTTGGGCTCTCTACATTGATTTTTTGAGAGTTTCTTTGGGTGCGAAACCAATGGAAATTAGAAGCTAGTTTTACAGTTTGGGACAATTTTAGCTACATAGATGAAAAGATTAGTCCAAAGATCAATCTTGGTGCTATCTCCTTAACAATGTATATTGGCTTTATTGCCTAAATTTTCAAATTTTGAGTCTTCTTATAGGTTTCTTGGAAGGTTACAATTGTGGTCGGAAAATCCACCACAAGTTTATGCCCACTTTTTGGGTCTCAAAAATGCAATTGAATGTTTTTTGGTGTTGTTGGCTAGTGTTTGGGCTATAAATTGAGTCTTTTAGCATCATTTTATTGCATATATTGAGCACATACAACTATGTATGCTTCTATGGATACCACTTATGTGTGCCCATGTGGTCATTGATATATTAATTATGTTTTGAAGAAGCTTGGAGTACAACACAAAAAAAAATGTATTACCAAGTGAATATACGAAGATAAGTGACCCATTAGGGTTATTTGTGTAAAAGCAAGCCAGAAAAGAAAAACGGAGATCAAGGCCTTACCAGATAGGGAAGTCAACAAAGGGACTCAGAGTAGAGATAAGGATTAAGCAGGCAAAGCAATCAACATAGATTCGACAAGTAGGCCATATACTTTTTCATGAAGAAATATTTCCCAAATAGTAACTTTAGTCACTTCACACCATTGTAAATACCATTTTGTGCAAGCCGAGGAAGTCCTCGAGCTTGAGGAGTATTAGAAGGAGCCACGTACCAATTTTCATAATTTTTAGACTCCATTTGAGCCCTCAAATAAGCCTTGGAACCTAATTTTTAAGTAGGCCAAACACTAGGTCTGGACAGGGCCAAAAGCTAGTACAAAACTTTAAAAAGAGCTAGAGAGCTCATTTTTGAGGTAGCTTGTTAGTGATTTGAGCTTGTGTAAGAGACTTTTTGAGTAATTCAAAGAACTCCATTGTTCCTCTCTTTGTTCTTGCCTTGTGTGTGTGCGTGTGTGTATGCGTGTGCATGCTTGTGTGGTTTTCACTCACGCACTTGTGCCATCACTTGCTCATAGTCATCATACTAGTCCTCACGTCTCCACGGATTGACAATTATGAGGTGGATCTCCTCACGTAGGTGCTTGCCATTGTGCTAGAGTGACACCAAATTTGGTGCCATTGTCAGGGAGAGATCTTCGAGGACGAGCGTGTGATGGTAAGATGTAGAGTTGTGACGTTGGAGTCATAGGTATTTCCTTAAATTTTCTCTATTTTCTTTTATTTTCTTCACCATCATCATCACCATCATCATCCTCACCATCTCCCACCTCCATCTCCACCTTCACAAAATTCTTTGTTTCTTGGTCATATCACCTTCCCACCCTCATTTCCCTCATTTCACGTGTGAGAGAGAGCGAGAGAGAGCTATTGTGCTTGCTATTTTTGTGTGTTTTTGAGCATTTCTTACAGGTTTTGGCTACATCATCATCTCCAACAGCTTGTGCATGTAGGGAAAATGTTTGCACAGGTCTCGTGGCGTTGAGCCCTATCAATCATGATTGACAGAAAACTTGACCATTTGGTAAAACTAAAGTGCATATTCATGATCTACAAACCTTGCAAATCACATCCACACAAAATTTCAAAAAAAATTGCATTTTCTCTATCCATCATGATTGATAGCTATCAATCACGATTGACAGTATCAATCACGATTGACAACATCAATCGTGATTGACAGTCTGTTCATCGCAATCGACAGAGCCCAACGGACAGCCAATCAATCACAATTGACAGCATCCATCGCGACGGACATCTCTGTCCATCGCGATTGACTGAAAAATCATGATTTACAGTCAAACATGGGAAAATTTTTATCCATCGCGATGAATAGAGGCCCGATTGACACATGAAAATGTGAAAAAGAAAAAATTCCAATCAATCATGATTGACATCCCAAAGCGGCAAAAAAGCTATCCATCGTGAGTTATGGGCCACAATCGACACAATATAAATTAAGAAACTCGAGATACTCTATCCATTGCGATTGACAACATCCAAAGCGATGGACACCCTTGTCCATCGCGATTGACAGGCCATGACGGACAGCTCTATCCATCACGATTGACAGCCTTGTCGATCATGATTGACAGCCAATTTTGCCCAGATTTTAGGGTTTTTGATTTTTCAATTTTTGGCCAATTTGGAGCATAAAATTCAAGCCATTACAGCATTTTGAGGCCCCTATATAAGTAATTCGAAAGATCTCGTTTGCTTTTTAGCATGTTTTAACCCTGTATTAACCCCAGAACCCTGAACTATCATAACTTCTTCATATAAACTCCCTTTCTAGTGATCTTGGTAGTTTGAAGTTGACCTTCCATAGGGGTGAGAAGTTGAGGGATCTCTAAGGGAATTTTCATAAAAGCAAATCAAAAGTCTTTGTATTACATGAATAGACATGGTTTGTTAACTCAATTAAATCGAAGTCTTGAGCTAGCTTTGGGACTTTTACAGGTTCATCGAGAGCACTAAAGGGCATCCAGAGCACGAACATACTACAAGCTTGAGAACGGCATTCTCGAGCACTCAAGAGCAAGGGATAAGCAACTTAAGGTTGGATCATTCTCAACCCTTTCTGTCAATTCCTAGCTTAGGCTAAGTATGGATAGAGGTTTGGATTAATTAGGGTGATGTTAAGCATGATCAAGTTCCAAAAACCTAATTAGTCAAGTGCAAGCATAAATAGGTTACATTTGCAAAAGACCCTAAAGTAAAAGAACTTAAATTAAGCGATTAAACTCAAGTACGATAAAACTTAAGTGTTCCTTTTGACAAAAATTGGTTGGAAAAGAAGTGACATCCTAAGGAAATTAAAAAGAACAAGGAACTAATATAAAAGAACTATGCAATGAGGCTGTATTGGAAAAAATTGGGATATCAGCCAAGGCTTATGAACCTTAGGTCAGGAAGATATTTAGGATGTGATAGACAAAGCCTTAGATCTTCTGAAGCTAGTGGCAATCATATAGCTAGGTCTTGGGCCTAGCAATTGAGTGATTACCCATATGCTCTAAGTTCAGATTTGAGTGATTTTGAGATGTCATATAACATGGAGAGGCCTGTAGGTAGCTCAAGAGTGGTGTACCTAGAAAAGCCAGAAGGACCTTATGGGTACACCAGAAGTATTTAGAGCTGAGCAAGTTAATGACTTGTTCACGCAATACAATTCATTTGGTCTAACCCTCAAGAACACAACCCTTACATGGTTTTAACCACTACACAAGAGGCAATTAAGGAACATAGACCAATTTTTAAAAGCCTTCATCATGCAATTTTCTGAGAGTGGCATAAGACACAACACTTCTTCATTGATTCATAGCTTTAAACAAACACCTCAAGAGATAGTCAGACTTCCAAGAAGAAGATTTAGGCAAAACCTAGAGAGATGCCTAGTGACAGAGTTACCCACTTCAGACAAACAAGTGGCTTTATTCCTAGATGGATTTTTAAATACCAAATTGAGATCATATGTGTACTTGAAGGATCCTAGAACCATATAAGAGTGTGTCTGCATGTCCATAGACATCGAGGATAATCTAGGGGAGGAATTGGAGATTTCAAAAGTCTATAAAGATTCAGATAGCTCAACTAGCCTCACTTTCAAACAATCCAGATCTATCGAGGAACTTGCAGATAAGGTAGCTCAGAAATTAGGAGTCTGTAGCAAAAAAATACCTAGATGTGCCCTATTGAAAAGATGCTACACCTATGGAGGAGACCATATGGCTAGTGTGCGTTCAATTATGGCGCAACCCCAAGCGAACCCGAACAGCCAATACTGCACCATAGAAAGGAGGTACACTAACCACACCACACAAGACTGCCCTTATAACAAGCAAGATGTTAGAGAAAATTATCCACAACCATATCCACAACAAGGGAGATATCAGAATCAATACCCACACAAGTTGTTAGGCCACAACAACCCTATCAGAAACCCTACCAGGCCCAACAAAGGCCTCAACCTGTGTTAGCTCAGCAACCTCCAACTCCAGCCAATGTGATCCTAGTGAAGTATGCAGCTCCTGAAGAAAATCTAAATAGAGCTTTAGTGCCAGTAACACCATTGCTTTCAGAAAGTGACCCAAATGATCATAGTTTTGACTCTACTCTTATGGATAGCCCACAAGCTATATGCAGTCACCTAAGCATAATGAATTTTACTATTACCAAGACCCTAGTGAGTCTAGTGGAGAGTTTGAATATGCCAATGTCATGTATGCAAATCCTAATTCTAGGCCTCAACCTAGACAACAGACCCCAAGAACCTAGAGGGCCATGTTACACATGCCAAGGAGATCACTTCATTCAAGATTGTCCTTTGCCTTCTCCGACGCAACCCCAATCAATGACAGTTCAAGGGTTTTGTCATGTTTTTGGGAAAGAGCACCTCTTACGAGAGTGCCCAAAGAACCCACACAATGCGACGAAGATCACTCCCATTAATGTGATTGGGTTAGTAGTAGACTCTATGGGAAGTGTAACTTCCACTGCCCCAATGCAAGTGGTCATGAGAGCTCAGACATTACAACAAAACTAAGGCTTAGGTGAGGAAAAAAATTTAGAGGTTAGTGAGACCGAGAGTATAACAAAGAAAAGGACAAGAGCATACAAAGATAGCCAAGAGAGAATGAAAAGGCAATGGTCTAAGAAAATGGGTGAACTTGAGGAAAGCTTAAGAGAAAGGAAAGCTAAGATAGTCGAAATTGCCTCTCAAATGCACTCTCACACACCACCACCATCACCATCCCTATCACCTTCTAATCCACCACATGTAACCCACCCACCACCCAGAGTAGGATGAGTCTTAGCAGATCCCACTCCTAAGGACCTAGACATGATGCTTAAAGCATATCAGGCCAAAATCTAAGAAGGGCCAAATGTAACAGATCATGAAAAATGTTACCCTAGAGCTGATCCAGAGATAGAGAAAACAAAGCTTTGTGCTAAGATGGTAGAACTAGCTCAAACCATGTTTGAAGCCAGTGGCCTTTTCAACTACTCTAGTTTAGCTAAGACACAGTTGCATTTTGGACCGTTAGAAGAATTGGAGACCCTAATTGCAAAATCTGGAAAGGAAGCCACCTCCAAGGGAAAGGACAAGGCAAGTGAAAGGATAAGCCTTCCTCCCTAATTGCAAAATCTGGAAAGGAAGCCACCTCCAAGGGAAAGGACAAGGCAAGTGAAAGGATAAGCCACTTCCAAGGGAAAGGACAAGGCAAGTGAAAGGATAAACCTAGGAACACGGAGGTAGTGAAGAACACTCAAGTGCAGTGCAACCTCACTTTAGAAGAGCTACTCAAGGTTAAGCCAGAATTGTGGAAACATGTAGCCAAACAAGTGATAGAAATATCTAAACCTCATTCTCAGGTAGGATCTCATAGAATAGTGCTAGAAATACCCTTGGACAAGATAGGAGATATGAGCCAAGGAGAAGAAGGAAACACTTATCTTCCAATCACTCATTAAGGTTACACAACCAAGGCTATTTTGGACTCAAGTGCGGGAGTTGCAACTTCTACCACTTCCCTATGGAAGCATTGTGGCAAAACAACACTCAGGCCGACAAGAACGAAACTACAAATGGCCAATGGTCACATAAAGAGACCTTTAGGATTTCTAGAAGGGATAAATCTCACTACTTGTGGTGTAGAGTTCAAGCATACTTTTGCTATATGTGACTTTAGCAAAAATCAGGCCTATGAGATGATTTTGGGAAGACCGTTTATGAGACAGTTGCAAGTAGTACAGGATTGGGGAACCAATTCCTTGTATTTGCAACACTTAGTGTTACAACCAAAGTCAATCTCAAGGATTACTCTCATAGAGATGTACCCCACATACAATGGAATCCCATCCGTAGAGCCATAGATGATATGGAGTCAGTGCACTCCATAGGATTAGGATCCTCATGGATGCATGAAGAAACCCACTTATGGATGTGCAAAGTAGCAGTAGAAGAAGAGATGAGAGAAAAACCCAGAGAGGTAGGCGCAAAGGAAACTAATAGATCAATTCAAGACCCAATATATGCACCTGTACTATTTCCAGACAAAGAATTTGAACAAAATGGTTGGGTAGAAATTTTAGCGGCAATGGATGTAGCCATCAATGAAGAGCAATGGACACCACAGTGTGATCAGGATGGCTATGCCATTTCAATCTTCACTATAGAACCACTTATGTGTGATTCATTATTGAAGAGTGTGAACCGAGCACTCATGTACTTGAGGAAGCAAGTGACTCTGATCTAGAATCAATCATTATGGATCCTCCTATTACATCAGAAGAGGAATATTTCTATGAAGTAGAGGCTCACCCTCAGAGACATAAAGAAATTACGAATGATGTGAGATTAGCCACACATGTAACCACTAAGAATGAAGGTAGGAAGAGAAAGAAGAGAGCCAGAGGAGGAAGAATCTTTGTTTGAGGTCCCTAAAAACTTTAAGAAGTATGAGATAGAAGATAGGAGATTCATGATAAGAATGTCTAAACGTGAAGCAGGAGAGGCCTATGATACCAAAGAGAAAACTAAGAAAATCATTGTAACCATAGAAGAAGGAGAGGAAAAATGCACATACATAGGACATGACCTGACTGAGGAAGAGGAACAAGAATTGGTAGCCTTGCTAAGAGAATACAAAGGTGTTTTTGCTTAGAGTTATAGAGACTTAAAAGGTGTGGACCAGACATATGCTCACATATGATCCCCATGAACTCAGATGCCAAACCCTCTAAGCAGAATCCATACACATATAACGATAACTATGTTACCAAGATCAAGGAAGAGATAGATAGATTGGTAGAAGCTGGATTTATCTATGAGATTGAGCACACTGAATGGGTGTCCCCCATCGTAGTGGTGCCCAAAAAGAATGCCAAGTTAGGATTTTGCATTAACTTGAAGAAAGTTAATGCAACCACAATTAGAGATAGTTATCTGCTTCCTATCACTGAGTATCTATTAGAAAGAGTGGCAGGCAAGGAAGTTTGTAGCTTCCTTGATAGATTGTCTGGCTACAATCAAGTGTCCATTCATCTAGAAGATCAACATAAGATGGCTTTTGCAACAGAGTGGGGCATATTTTCTTTTTGAGTAATGCCATTTGGGCTTACCAATGCACCAACTACTTTCCAAAGGCTGATGTGCCATGTGTTGAAAGAAATCTTGCGTAAAAACTTGGAAGTCTATGTTGATGATCTATGCACTCGTTCCAACATTAGACAAACACATACACCTGAATGCCGATAAATCTTTGACAAATGTAGAGAATATCAGGTCTCCCTGAACCCAAAAAAGTGTGTTTTCATGGTTAGGCAAGGTAAGATTCTAGGACACATAGTGTCAAAAAATGGCATATCCACAGATGAGGATAGAGTTCAAGCTATTGCAGAGCTACCTAGGCCAAAGAATGTCAAGGAGGTACAAGCTTTCATGGGGCATTGTGGTTATTACCGATGTTTCATTCACATGTATGCCATCATTGCAAAGCCCTTCTATGCTCTTTTGACTAACTTTGAGTGGACAAAAGAATGCGAAAACTCCTTTAACAAGCTGAAGAGACGATTGTGTTCAACACCAATCTTGACTACACCAGATTGGAACAAGCCATTTTATGTTCATGTGGACGCATCCAATAATGCAATTGGGTGTGTATTAGCACAACCTACTAGTGAGGGCAATATGGATCTTCCAATTGCTTATGCTAGTGGATAGCTGAATGCAGCTGAACGGAATTATACCACTACAGAAAGAGAAAGATTAGGCATGGTATATGCAGTCAAGAAGTTTAGACATTATTTTCTTGCAAATAAGTTTAATTTTTTTACAGACCATCAAGCTTTACTCTATCTAGTAAACAAGCCATGCAATACTGACAGATTAGTAAGATGGTTCCTCTTATTAATGGAATACGACTTTGAAGTTGTGGTCAGGAAAGTCAGAACTCACTTGAGAGCTGATCATCTTTCTCGACTAACTTCGGGAGAATCTCCACAAGGAGTGTCGGGTGACCTTTCTGATGCCTATTTTTTCAATCTAGAAGTAGTGCCTGAATGGGCTAAAAATATAGTGCCTATTCTAGTCTTTGGACCCAATTACCATGTATTGAGAGCAAGAGATAAAGGAGGGATGAGATCTCAGAAATACCACGTAATGGCAGGCAGTATGTATAAGCATACCAATGAAGGCATACTATCTTGTTGTGTAGATGAAGAGGAGCATGCAAAATGGTTGCAATTAGCACACGTAGGTGAACTACAAAAACATGAATCCAAACATAGAACCCTATAGACTCTACAGAGGCTAGGGGTATATCGGCCAACCATGGAAGAAGAAATCCATAAGTTGTGCAAGGAATGCCCAATCTGCAGCACTAAACCTCCGGTAGAACACGCCACTTTGTATCAAGTGTCTTTAGTGCCAGATTGGAGTGAACCATTAGTAACCTTTTTGAGGAAAAAAACATTCCCTCAAGAGATGACATTGGCAAGACACAAGAGTTTAGAACACGAAGCACTAGATTACACTCTCACAGGTGGTACTCTATACAAACGAGGAAAAGATGGATATCTTAGATTGTGTGTCCATGAGAGTGAATATCTGAAGATCTTAGAAATTGCTCACCAAGGTGTAGCAGGAGGACACTTTGGACTAGATCGGGTAATCAAAGCAGGTCTTTGGTGGCCAACCCTTCACATGGATGCACATACCTATGTGAAGTGATGTGATATTTGTCAGCAAACTCAGTACCTAATATGCAAGGATGAGATGACATTGATACCTATGATGGGTGGACATGCATTTTCTAAGTGGGGAATAGACTTTGTTGGTCCTATTAACCCCCCAACCAAGAATTCACATGCTGAGTATATCATTGTGGCTATCGATTATTTGACCAAGTGGGTAGAGGTGAAGGCCACAACAAAGAATGATGCGCAAACCATGTTGGCAGTAGCCAGAGGCACAAAGGTCGAGGAAGCATGTAAAGACAAGCAAAATGAGGTAGCGGGGAGCCTGATAGATCATTTTTCAAACAAATATGTTTTATAAATACTTTTCAGAAACTCCCAATAGTGATTTTCATCACTCTACCATATGTAACATAGAACAATCAGTTTTGTAACTTATAGCTCCATTTTGTGCAAGCCGAGGAGTTCTCGAGCTTGAGGATCTTAGGTAGAACAAGCCTACCAATTTTGGTTATTTTTAGATTCCATTTACCCTTTCAAATAGCACCTATAACCTATTTTTTAACTATGCCAGTCACTAGATGTGAAACCGATCAAAACTAGTCTAGAATCTATAAAAAGAGCTAGAGAGCTCATTTTGGAGGGTAGCTTGTATGACTAGAGAAGAGCTTAGAGCTATTTTGAGCTTGTAATTGAGATCTTGAGTAATAGAGTCTATTTTCCTACCTTCCATTGTGTCTTGCTTGTCTCTTCAATGTGTGTGTTTATGTGTATGTGCATCTCTATGCTTGTCACCTTCACTCTCACTACATCTCACATTCATGATCTTCATATCACTCCTATCTCTTCCGCGGATTGACATTAAGGAGGTGGAGCTTCTTAACGTGGTTCTCACCATTGTACTAGAGCAACACCAAATTTGGCGCCATTGCCGGGGATCGACTCTAGGATGAATGTGTGATGGTAAGAGTATAGCAAGAAGTGGCGTTGGAAGGTAAAAGTTTCAGCTTTTGTTATTGTTTTTATTTAGTTTTTTGTGTTTTTCATCTCCTCTACACTCCTTCTTCACCACCGCATCATCTTCTTCCACTCCAAAAAATTCAGCAAATTCACCATATCCACCCATGCTCCTCATTTCCCCTCATTTGTGCATGTGTGAGAGAGAGAGCTTTTGTGCTTGCATGTGCATGTGTGTTTTTGAGTTTTCTTGTAGGTACAATGCTCAAGAGCAGTAGGAAAGCTTCCAAAAGGTAAAAAGTACACTTTCTATCAGAATCTGCCGTGTGTGTCAGACCATCGCGATGGTCTACCAAGTTTGGCATTTTTGGTAAGCGAGTATACTAAGAGGTAGGTGACACTAGTGCATACACGAATCCACAAATGCATTTCAAAAATTTGCATTTTGGTGGAACATCGTGATTGGCTCACGCTATTGCGATTGTGTCACACCATCGCGATTGGCTCACGTCGTTGCAATTGTGTCACACCATCGCGATTGGCACACGCCATTGCGACGGCTCGACCGGACCATCGCGATGGTCTCACACCATTGGGACGGTTCACTTGAGCCATCGTGAGGGTTCACTTGAGCCATCGCGACGGTTCACTTGAACCATCGGGACGGTCCCTGACCATCGCGACGATCCCTTCGACCCCACGCCATCGTGACGATACTGCCATGTGTCAAGCCAGACCATCGCGATGACACTAGGTACGCCATCGCGACGCCTTGAAAGTTGGACCATCGCGATTGGCTCAAGCCATCGCGCCCCGTGACCATCGCGATGGGCTCACGCCATCGCGATGGTTGCATTGACCATTGACCGATGCCATCGTGATTGCTCGTCGATTAGACCATGGCGATGCTTCATTCACACCATTGTGATGGTTCACATCAGACCATCGCGAGGGTTCGTGCCATCGGGCCATCGCGATTGTACCACGCCATCGAGACAGCTCACCTGGCCATCGTGACGGTCCCAGACCATCGCGATTGTCCCAGACCATCGCGATTGTTCACCTCACACACAAAAATTAGGGTTTCATTTTTTGGGAAAAATTGAAGCTATTTTGAGAAAAATTTTGGGTGACTAAGCTCATAAGAGACTCCTTAGCTCATATTTGAAGAGAAACCTAATTGTCAGTTTTCACCCCCGAGGGCCTGAACGCTCATATCTTTTTCATCCGAAGTCCGTTTTTTGAGGTTGATAGCACATTAGAAAGATCTTTACGAGTACTATGTGACCTCAACTATTAAAAAAAAAAAAGACATTTTTTTTTAGATAAGATACTTTGAGGTTAACCATTGTGGGGACTAGAAAGCCAAAGGGCATTAAAATTTGGGTAAAGGAGAAGGGACCTGAAAAGTGTATATATCAAAGTGCTTGAGCATCCATTTAAGAAGTGGTCTAAAAATTGAATTTTTACAGGTCTAGCAAGGGCAATCAAGGACAATCAAAGCAAGGCAGTGAAGAACGCAAGGCTTGGGAAGTGCGACTTCTTGGGATCAGAGCGACCAAAGCAGCTGACTCGAGGTTGGAAGAATACTCAACCCCCTCAGTAAATTGTTAGCTTAGGCTAAACGATTAGCATTGTGGATTAAATAAGAACGCAGATAGGAACGCATCAAGTTCAAGAGACTTAAATTTTTCAAATCCAAGACTAAAGTAAAAGTGTGCGATACAAAGACCTGAAGGAAAGAACTTAAGTATGATGGAACGAGAACTCAAAAGTACAATGGAAAGTCGATTCCTGACGTATATAGTAAGACAAGACAAGAACTTAAAGGAATTTTAAAAAGAAACAAGCAATAAAGAACAAAGAACCATTGACGATCAGAAGAATCAGGAAGTAAATTCATGAACCTTAGATCGGACAAGCATATAGGTAAGTCAGACCGATGAAGCCTTAGGTCGTCAGAAGCAAGTGTAGGAACTACTGCACGTTCGTGGGCACATCAGTTGAATAGCTATCCTTACGAGTTGAGATCAGATACTAGTGAATCGGAAATGGCTTTTAGCACAGAAAGACCAGAAGGAGAGTTAAACATAGCATATTTGGAAAGACCCAAAGGACCCTATAGAACTCAGTTAGAATTTGTCTGAACCAACCGCTTAGGTGCTCACATCTATGAGGATGGTTTGCGAAGACAAGTGGTGCAAATGCACAACCCTGATCAACCCATTGGATTGGAACGTCCAATGGTGAAATTTGAGAGAGGTGTGTATATAGACAAGGAAGGAACAATGTACATCATATGTACTCAGCCAAATAATACCAATGAGTTTGGTGTAATTCAGCCAGAGACGGAAGCTAGAGCCTAAGGAAAAGAACCAGTAGGAGAAGAACCTAGGACACCTAGAGGGAAATCTGTACTGACAAGAGTACTAATCCCAAAATGGATCCCTCAAGATAACAGAAGCATAGAGTTGTTCGTGAACAAGGAAACTGATGAAGCATTTTGGAGGTACAAAATGGAACAACGTAGTGAGGTA
Organism: Ceratopteris richardii; assembly: GCA_020310875.1. Lineage (NCBI taxonomy): Eukaryota > Viridiplantae > Streptophyta > Polypodiopsida > Polypodiales > Pteridaceae > Ceratopteris > Ceratopteris richardii. The sequence goes on along the minus strand of CM035421.1, from coordinate 57,822,816 downwards.
GGCTCCATCATGATCTACGAATTCAAGGACCCAGATACTCCTGGAAAGGTTGTAAACCTAGATGATACTTCAGAATGAGTATTTGTAGTACAAGACCGCGCAAGAAATACCTACACATGGAGAGGCGATTTAGTCTTCCCTCCATCTCGACCAAATGTAAACATGAGCCATCAGGGTGTGGGAACATCTTCAGCCCATGGCAATCAAAGAGAGACCCGAAGTAAGTTTCACTCATCCTATAAGGAGAGATAGAGCCACCATAGACACTGATAGAGTGGATAGACAAAGGGAACATAGAACACCAGGAGGTAGAGATGATTTTCCTCTACCTAGACCATACAAACACCCAAGGATATTGAGACCCACTCAATTAGTAAAGTCAATTAAAAATTACTTCGATGGGACAGGAGATCCCTATGACCATGTTGCGGAATTTAAGAAAGTGCTATGAGCAGAGCAAGTAGAAGACATGTTTACGCAATACAATGCATTCGGAATAACATTAAAGAACACTACTTTAACTTGGTTCCAACCATTGCAACAAAGGCAATTTAGAGACATCCATCACTTGTTAGAGTCATTCATCACAGAATTGTCTAAAAGTGGAATCAGGCATGACACGTCTTCGTTGATTCATAGTTTCAAATAGAACCCTCAGGAAACAGTCAGACTGGCAGGACGTAGGTTTGGAAAATATGTTGAGAGATGTCCGATGCAAGAGTTACCCTCACAGGCCAAGCAAGTGTCATTGTTTTTAGATGGCCTCTTGAGCTCTAAACTATGCTCCTATGTATACTTGAAGGAACCCAAAACGCCAGAGCAATGTGTAAGAATTTGTATAGACATTGAGGACAACCTAGGAGATGAGTTGGAACTCTCAAAGGTCTATAAGGACTCAGACTGTTCATCTCTAGCATCCTCAAAACTTTCTAGCTCAATAGAAGACCTAGTAGAAAAAGTGGCCTAGAAACTAGGAGTTTCTAGTAAACAGATGCCTAGGTTAACAACAAACAAGCGTTGTTACACCTATGGTGGTGAGCATATGGCAAATGTGTGTCCCAATGTAACACAATCACAAGCCAATCCTAGTGGCCAATACTGTACGATTGAGAGACGATACACAAATCACACTGCTCAGAACTGCCCTTACAACAAACAAGTAGTACGACAGTGTGAAGAGAGATGGTGGATGCAATCCAAAGATGAGTTGGTGCTGCCACAACCTGCTTCACACCAGCCAATTGAGACTTCAGAGTTGACTAGTAGACCTTTTGAGCTTCCTAAATCCACCAAAATATCAGCCAAGTACTTTGGAACATGTATCCCAAAAGTTTAAGTCAAGACAGACTAGTTTCGAAATGACTAGCTCCCAAAACTTGCTATTTTTGGACATACACCTGCTGGAAAAACTGAACAGTGTTCTCAACATAGTACGAATTAGATAAATTTCTTTTGGGAATAGCAAATAGACTTAGAAAACTTCCCAATACAAGTTAAAACACTTCAAATGATGGACTGAGCACTGAGAACAAGATTCATCAATTTTTGGAACATGCCCACCATTCTCGGGGCTCTGTAGAGATAAACCAGTGAGTAGTAAAATTAGACAGTAGGAGCTATCCAATGAACTTTAAAACAATGAAAAATGTTGAGTAGAACTCGAGATATGACCTTCTGAAGTTACTTCTCTGAGTGAGTATAGTAGAGAACAAAATAGAGAAGTAGATAATGACAAATGTATAGATTCACATATGATTACAACCACATTGGCAATGAATATTTGCACAATGGGAGTAGAATGATAGACCTATGGAGTAAGCTCTTCAATCTCTACAAAATGACATGAAATAGTCATATACAAGGCTTGCTAATCGCCTCTTCCTTCTTGCTCTTTTTATAGCTATTCTTGGAGGGAGTTTTGAATTCGAATTCAAATGGCTCCACCTAAAGTGATCCCCAAAGTTAGGAGATATTCCCTCATCTCAAAAATTTGTGGTTTTAGGTAGTTAGAGCCATGACTTTTGCTTTTACATCATGGATGAGGTAAGCCATCCTTTTCCTTTTTTCTTTTTTCAATTACAAGAGATAAAATGTACTCTTTTACAAGAGGTGTTCACATGACTACACATGTGACTTACAAATGATCATAATATCAAGCATATCAAGCATGTAGGCTTGGGTAAAATGCACCAATAGACAGAACTACCCGCAAGCATACCCACAACCAAGTGGGTACCAAGGTCAATATAATGCTCAGCTTCATTACTATAGGCCTCCTCAAAACTATCCTTATCAGGCTCAACAGAGACCACAACCTGTTTTAGCTCAGCAGCCATCCCCACTAGCTAATGTCATCTCAGTCAAATATGTTGCTACAGAAGAGAACCTCAATAGGGCTTTAGTGCCTTCTTCACCCCTGATCATAGAAAATGACCCGAATTCTAACATTTTTGACTCTACTCATGTAGATAGTCCACCCGCATATTACACGGAGTCACCGGAACATGTGGAAACATATCAATATGATAGTCCACCATTGGGGGAGTCTGATTATGCTAATGTGATGTACACCAACCCTAATTCGCGGCCCCAATTAAGACAACAAAGACCACAGGGCCCTAGAGGACCATGCTTTAGGTGCCAAGGAGATCATTTCATAAAGGATTGCCCACATCCTCCGATAGCATGACAATCACAATACTATAACATACAAGGCTTTTGTGCCGGTTGTGGTAAAGAGCATATCATAAAAGATTGTCTTAAGAACCCTACGAATGCTTCAAAAGTGACACCGATCAACGTGATAGGTATTGTACATAACAGAGATGGATCCAACCCTACATACATGCCTATCCAAGCTATAACCAGAGCCCAGGCACTCTTACAAAATCAATAGCTTAATCAGGAGAAAACAACCAGAGCTAGCGAAGTTGGAGAGTCTAGTAACAAGAAGACAAAATCTTGGAAAGATTCCAGAGAAAGAATCAAGAGAAAATGGAGTAAAAAGATAACTGAGTTGGAAGGAAGTTTAAAGGAATCTAGAGCCAAAATTCTAGAATTGACTTCTCAAGAATCTAATCAAGAGAACCTAGCTCAGAAATCAGGATCAGTTCTAGCGGAACCTATACCAAAAAACCTAGACATGATGTTTCGTGCATATCAAGCTAGATTAATAGAAGGACCCCAGATAGCTGGAATGAGTAAGAACTACCCACGAGCAGATTTAGAAATTGAGAGGACTAAACTTTGCATGAAGATGGTAGAATTAGCACAAACTATGTTCGAAGCCTCGTGTTATCTTAATTGGAATAACATGGCGAAACCCGAGTTACACTTTCAAGGACTACTGGAGAGGTTAGAATGCTTGATCGATAGCAAGGAGAAAAAGAATCAGCATAGGAACCCTATTGCTTCAAAGACACAGGAAAAGAATACACCATCCTTGTCTCAAGTATCCATACATAGGTATTCACACGAATTTCTAAGAGAAATACAAGAAGAGAAATAGAGAAAAGAACAAAGAACCCGTCCTCCTATTCAAGAAATAGATGACTTGCAAGAGCAATTTCCCCAAGACATTCCCTCTATTTACGATGATGTAGAGGAAGAGCAACTGAGTGAACACACAGGTTTTGAATCCAATTCTTTGCAAGAATTACCTCAGTTCACAGGACCTTGGGAAGCCAAGTCTATTAGCATGAGAGCACCCACTATAATAGTGAGGAATCAAGAATCAGTAATTCCTAGAAACACGGAAGTGATCAAGAACACCCAAGTACAATGTCACCTCACTCTAGAGGAATTGTTGAAGGTTAAACCAGAACTGTGGAAGCATGTAGCAAATCAATTCCCTGAACATGCTACTACTCCCTCAGAGATAGGATCACACAAGAAGGTACCAGAGATGCCAGTAGAAAGAATTGGAGATGTACGCGAAGGAGAGGAAGGTAACACTTATCTTCCAATAACCCATCAGGGCTACACCACCAAATCCATCTTAGATTCAGGAGCCGGGGTAGCCATCGCTACCACTTCTTTATGGAAATTTTGGGGTAAGCCAACATTAAGACCTACCAGGATGAAGCTACAAATGGTTGACGGACATATAGAGAAACCATTAGGCTTACTAGAAGGCATATCTCTCACCACTTGCGGTGTGGAGTTTGAGCATACTTTCACCATTTGTGATTTTGGGAAAAATCATGCTTACGAGATGATTTTAGGACAACCATTCTTGCATCAATTGCAAATCATACAAGATTGGGGAACTAATTCGTTGTACTTGCAACATTTAGGAGTGACTACTAAAGTCAATCTTAAAGACTATTCCATCGAGATGTACCCCCAATACAATGGAACACCATCCATGAGACACAAGAAGAAACAGAATCGGTACACTCATTAGAGTCAGACCCCTCATGGTTGCACGAGGATACTCATCTATGGATGTGTAAAGTAGAAAAACAAGAGGAAGAACGGTTAGAAGCCAGGACTTTAGGTTTAGAACAACATCCACGAACCCTTCAATACCCAGATTACACACCTGTAGTATTTCCAGACAAGGAATTCGAGCCTCATGGTTGGGTAGAAATTTTAGCAACAATGGATGTAGCCATCAATGAAGAAAAAAGGACACCCCACTGCGATGAGGATGGCTATGACATATAAGTCTTCACAATAGAGCCAATCATGTGTGATTTCCTTATTGAAGAATGCGAACCTAGCACTGATGCATTTGAGGATGCAAGCGACTCCGATCTAGAGTCAATTATTATGGATCCACCCTTTGCATCAGATGAAGAATACTTCTACAAAGTAGAAACTCACCCTTAGAGACATGGAGAGCTTATAAATAATGTGAGGTTAGCCACACAAGTGACTGCCAAAGTGAAGGTAAGAAAATAAAGAAGAAAGAAATCATGTCAGAGGAAGAAGAACCACTCATGGAAATACCAGAGAACTTCAAGAAGTATGAGGTAGAAGATAGAAAAATCATGGTAAGAATGCCTAAAAGAAAAGCCGACATTGGAGAGGTATATGATAATCGAGAGAAAACCAAAAAAATCATAGTCACCATAGAAGGAGAAGAAGAAAAATGTACATACATTGGGCATGATTTGACGAATGAAGAAGAAGAAGAAGAATTAATTGCCCTATTGCGAGAATATAGAGACGTATTTTCTTGGAGTTACAAAGAGTTGAAAGGAGTAGACCCGGATATATGCTCCCATAGAATCCCTATGACTCCAGATGCAAAACCGACAAAACAGAAACCGTACATGTACAATGATAACTACACTGCGAAGATTAAAGAAGAAATAGATCGTTTGATAGAAGCAAGATTCATTTATGAAATTGAGCATACCGAATGGGTATCCCCCATTGTGGTTGTGCCCAAGAAGAATGGAAAATTGTGTGTGTGTATTAACCTTAAAAAAGTTAATGCCGCCACGATTAGAGACACTTATCCTCTTCCTATCACGAAAACATTTATTGGAAAGAGTTGCAGGCAAGGAAGTTTACAGCTTTCTTGATGGTTTCTCAGTCTATAATCAAGTAGCCATTGCTCCAGAAGATCAACACAAGACGGCTTTTGCCATAGAATGGGGCATATTTGCATTTCACGTGATGCCTTTTGGGCTCACAAATGCACCCGCCACTTTCCAGCGACTCATGTGTCACGTTTTTAAGGAATTCTTACACAACAATTGAAAGTTTATGTCGATGATATATGTGCACATTCAAATATGAGGCAGACTCATATCCCAGAACTAAGGCAAGTATTTGACAAATGTCAAGAATATCAGGTTTTTCTGAACCTAGAAAAATGCGTTTTCATGGTGAGACAAGGCAAAATTCTAGGACACATTGTGTCAAAGAATTGAATTTCTACGGATGAAGAAAAAGTGAAAGTGATTGCCGATCTACCTAGACCAAATAACATAAAAGAAGTACAGGCATTTATGGGTCATTGTGGTTATTACAGACGATTCATACATATGTATGCAATCATAGCCAAGCCTCTGTACTCTCTTTTGACCAACTTTGAATGGACAGATGAGTGTGAGGATTCATTCAATGAACTTAAACGACGTTTGTGCTCAGCCATTCCATGTACATGTGGATGCATCCAACTATGCCATAGGATGTGTGTTAGCACAACCCATGAATGAAGGTAATATAGACCTCCCTATAGCTTACACGAGCAGACAATTGAGCGTAGCAGAAAGAAATTACACCACTACGGAACAAGAAGGATTAGGAATGATCTACGCAGTAAAGAAATTCAGGCATTATTTGTTGGCGAATAAGTTCAAATTCTTCACGGATCATCAAGCGTTATTGTACTTAGTCAATAAGCCATGTAATACAGGATGATTGATACGTTGGTTTCTATTGCTCATGGAGTATGACTTCGAAGTAGTAGTCAGGAAGGGAGAGACACATCTTAGAGCTGACCACCTTTCAAGATTAACCACAAGAGAAGCTTCTCAAGGAATAACGAATGAATTACCTGATGCATATTTGTTTAACCTTGAGATAGTACCAGAATGGGCTAAGCCTATTGTCCCTATTCTCACATATGGACCCAAAAATCCTAGGATAAGGATCAAGGAAGGAGAGATTACCAAGTCTCAGAGATATCAAATCATAGCAGGAAGTATATATAAACAGGATAATCAAAAGATTCTTGCTTGTTGTGTAGATGAATCAGAACATGCGAATTGGTTGCAATTAGCACATGTAGGTGCATTAAAGCAACATCATTCGAAACATCATACATTGTAGACTCTGCATAGACTAGGAGTATATTGGCCTTCTATGGAAGCAAATGTCTACAAGTTGTGTAAAGAATGCCCTGTTTGTTGTGAAAGACCACCAGTAGAACATGCTATGTTATGCCATATGTCTCTCACACCAGAATGGAGTGAACCTTTAGTGACGTACTTGAGGACGAATACATTCCCTCAAGGAATGACCTATTATGACAACGAATTCTAGAGAAGGAAGCTCAAGACTATTCACTTATTGGTGACAATCTATTGTAACAAACGAGGACGAGATGGATACTTAAGACAATGTGTTCATGAAAGTGATTATTTGAGCGTACTAGAGACTGCACACCAAGGTGTTGCAGGAGGTCATTTTGGCCCCGATCGGATAATCAAAGCCATCCTCTTTGCAGGATTATGATGGCCCACTCTTCACATGGATGCACATACCTATGTTAAGAGATGTGATGTGTGCCAGAGAACTCAATTTTCTACTCACAGAGATGAAATGCCATTGAAACCCATGATGGGAGGACATGCATTTTCTAAGTGGGGTATAGACTTTGTAGGACCCATTAACCCCCCGACAAAAGGTACTCATGCTGAATACATTATTGTTGCGACAGATTATCTTACCAAATGGGTAAAGGCAAAGGCCACAAAAAAGAATGATGCACACACGACTGCAAAATTCTTATTTGAAAATGTCTTTACAAGATATGGACTGCCTATAGAGTTAGTGAGCAATCGAGGAACTCACTTTCTAAACCAAGTCATTGAATATTTTTTACAAGATTTTATGGTGATTCACAAGAAATCCGCACCATATCATCCCCAGGCCAATGGTCAAGGAGAAAGCACTAACAAGATCCTTTGTAATGTACTGACTCGTGAACAACAAACGTTCATATTGGGACAAACAGTTACATCATGCTGTTTGGGCATATTGAGTGGCCTACAAGACCATACTCAATCTCCCTTTCAGATGGTTTTTGGTAAGAATGTTGTGCTTCCTTTTGAATTCTTGATATCAACCCCTAAGGTTTCACAAGAACATCAATGGACCGGCCATGAATTATCAGCAAGAATAATGGACTTGGATCGATTAGGAGAAATCATGCTGAAAGCAGCAACAGGAATATATGCAGCGAAGAAACGACAGAAAGGCTATTTCGATGCACATGTGAAAGATAAAGGCTTAAAAGAAGGAGATTTAGTCCTAGTGTATATGCTGAAATAACACGCACGGAAATTAGAAAAGCAAGGTTATGGACCTATGATCATTAACAGACTCTCGGCAAGTGGAGCAGTACAATTAGCCACCTTACAAGGAGATATAATGCCTAATTACATTAGTGGCTGTAGAGTCAAGCTTTATTAGGAACCTCTTACTGAGGATATGCTTAGAAGACTCACGTTGGCAAAGAAGCGTAAAGAGGAAGAGAATAGAATACGTGTTGAAGCTCAGGCAGAAGCTATAGAAGGCATTAAGTGCATGAAGTTAAGAAGACAAGGTCTAGGGAGAGAACATTATAACCATCTAGAAACAATACCCATATACCCCATGGCCATGTGTCAAGTAAAGTCAAGTACTCATCCTAGCATAGTGGATAGGAGACCATTCATTACAGTCAGGCTAGAGCACGACAACCCTTGTCAGGAGCTCAGGGCTTTAATTGACTCAGGTGCTGCGACTAGTGCGATTAAATGGTCCCACTATAAGGACTCAAGAATAGAAATGCAGCCAATTGAGGCATATCTCATAGGGCTATGAGGCATGGAAACCCCTTGCATAGTTGAGGTGGACCTTCCTATCCTCATACACGATGTGACCATGACAACGAAGCTACTAATGTGCCATGACAAGGACCTGATAGAACCCCTAATCCTTGGCCAAGATTGGCTATACGATCACTCAATGGACCTAAATCTTAGACAAGGCTCCTTGCAAATTGGAACCTTAGATGAGAAGCGAGTGATACCGCTTGACTTCCCTAACAACACTCCGCCTGAGGTATGTAACCCTAGACCATATGAAACGCATGCGACGGAGGACCAAAAGATCTTTTGCCAGGTAAGTCACGATACGTCTACCCCAACCCACGCGGGCTTGGCGATGGACATTGTTATTCAGAAGAACGTGAGCAGATTTTCCCTTGGTCTTCCTGCAAACTAGAAGGGGTCACCACCCAACAGATGGGTCAGGTGGGTTACATCAGCGGTCAGGTGGACTGCATCAGCAACGACATGGGCAAAACACCCTACAGTGCCCATGCTTCCACACTTACTACGAACTAGCCTAGATTTTTTATACAAAATGAAGCAGTTCCTAATGGGCAAGTTCCACAAGTGTTGGACCTCCCTTCTTTTCCAAAGCAGAGTGTCCATCCGACCTCTCAACCTCACCACTAAGGAGTCAACCACAATGGAGGAACCCAAACTGACGACCATATCAGATGACACAAGGAGGAAAGTAGTATCAGCATCACAGAGCAAACAACATGAGACAAATATGGGTGCCAAAAGGACAGAAACCACCGATAGTTTGCAGCAATGCAGACAAGGACAAGAAGAAGTTAAGGCAAAAGCAGAGGCAATATTCAACATCTCCTCGACCTTCTTCTACAAGTACAAACAGTCAACAAATTTGGATCACCAAGAAGTACCTTGAATCGACCCACACCCATGCAAATTTGGGTACCCAAACAGTGTATTATAGTTCAACACTCAAGCCATGTAACATATACCCCTCAAAAATCTCTTCACCCCTCAACACCACCACATCCAATATCATCTTTTGTCCCTCGGCAAAAACATACCACCTGCTCAGCAAGTCTTAGGAAATGGATATCGAAATGTATCCAACTGTCTCCTCATGTACCGTTGTCTAACATTACTCCAACCCGGACTAAACACCATCCTTGTAATAACTCATTCACAATTGAACTTTGTACAAATCCACACACCACAACCCAACATCACTCGTAATAACAATCTCATCAAGCAATGTATGCACCATCAAAAGTGTGTAGGTTTCTAGAGACCTGCATTAGTTTTGCAAAAATCATTCCATAAATCACCTCACAACACTTGGCTACATGGGTTACACATCGGTTATGGAAAGGGATTGCGGTCTCACTTTATTGGGATCATGATTAATTTTCATACTAATGTGCTAATCTTTTGTAGCAGATCTCCTCCACACTTGCATCATTCATCATGTAGACAGAAGGACCATCTGAAGCTGGCCCCAGTGTACCCATGGTAAATATTGGCGAATTACTAGTGGAACCGCATCCCACGGCTCAACCATCCAAATTTCAAGGATTCCCAGGACCAATGCCGATTGATGACCCTCCTAGGGGATATACCGAAAAAGTTCATCGCAATTCTCACTGGTTCCAAGGTTTAGCAAGACCTTTGGCAGATGCAGATTTTATTTTTGATGCCAATTTGACTTTTGACAGCAGTAAGTGGGGCAAGTATCAGTTCTTCTCTAGAGAATTTGAAGCGCTCCAGAATACGGAAGATTTAAAGCATGTTTGGGCTAGAGTAGGTTTTACAGAATACTTCAGTGATCCACTGCCCAAACCAGATTTTATAGATGTTACTACCTAGTGACCACTCTGACCACCTCCAAGAACAAGGACTTGCTGGGTACCTTTATTCTGCCGTCTTTAGTAAATGACCCCCCATTCAAGAAGTTATATCTTTCAAAGGATTTGATTCGAGCTGCAATTAAGATTCATGGAACTCACATGCCGACAGAGCGAGAAAGACTCATTCCAGAGCCGATGAAGCATGGTGATGTTACCATATGGGAAGACATTTCGGCCATCACACCTGAGCTATCTAAGCCATTACGTATATGTATGCAACACTTTGCATTCCCAGCTTAGGATTGTTTTACTATGCCTCACAAGCGTATTTGGTTTGGACTGTATTTAGCTTGTATTGGGCCACAAACAGTAGATCTGGCAAGTTGGATTATTGATCAGCTGTATTTAGCATAGCACAGATGGGAAAGGAAAAAAATCATCCATGGATGTTGTGCTCTCACAAGAATTGTGTATAGGTGTTTGGCATACGACTTACCTATAGAGCGTGCGATGACAAGTGAAGAATTGAAGGCATTCAAAGGGACCGCCAAGAAATCCAGAAAGTCTAGCAAGGGACGAGCAGGCAAGCACATGTGAGGATCTATCCCATGCCTAAAAGTTCCAGAGTCCCCGTCACCTCAACCCTCTCCAGAACAGTCACCTACGGAACCCCCTGCGACTATACAACCGATTGGCATACGACTGTCACGACTTGTCATCACAAAAGGCACTACCAGTGCAGTTACCTCTCAAGCAACCACTGTCCTGGAACCTACCACTACAACAGTAGAAATTCCCACCACCATTGGTGTAGAAGCGTTTACTTTTCTGATACCCAACCTCGAAGCAGAACCAATGAATACCACATTCGATTTTGAAATGCCAGATGGTTTTTCAAATGAATTTCAATTTTCAAAAGGATAATTTTTCTATCAGGAGTATGAACGTCCAAGTTACCCTACAACTCCCCCTGATCAAACACAAGAGCAAGTAGTCTCCAGTTTCGAAGAAGAAAGGACAGAAACAGATGATGAAGATGGAGATGATGAAGCCAGTCAGGGAAGCCAAGAATCTCAAGAACATGAACAGACTGACACACAGGAACAACAAACTGACACCCAGGGTGACACAAGCACGCACGAAGATGAAACATTTGAAGTTGCACCCTACACATTGGCAATCAAGAAGTTGTACCGCACCATGGAAGCAATTTGGGCACGTAAAAAGCTATTGGAAGAAGAAAGCCAAGCTCTAGTAGAACAAGAACTCGCCACAGGAGGCTTCGAAGAAGCCTACATTCAAGGTTTCTAAGAGCTAGTGAAGTCAGTAGGAACGGATGAAGCATTATGCTATTTGCAAAGAAAACCACTACCACAATTTGACCCACACAGAATTCGCTTACTATCAAAACTAGGTCAATATATTTGTGTACCAATGGATGGCCAATCATCACAACAGGCCAGGGATGCACGCCTCATACATGAAGGTTCTTTGGCAGAAGAAACGATCATCATCGACTCCCCACCTCGCACATCTACTGTACATACCACCACCATTGACGAAGTACCCACCACCCCAACTGCTCCTCTTTCACCTCCCGTCCCTCCAATCTCTCCTGTACACCCTGCCTCTCCCAGACCAACCACGTCCTTTGATAGTGCCGTAGCAGAAGCCTTTGTTGCCTCAATTCCTCTCACCCTCTCCGCACCCACACAACCTAGCCTCCCGCCTAGGACTTCAACCCTTCTATCAAGTCCATTTCTCCATCCATCCTTCCCTTCCTTTCCCACCCCTCCAAGACCCCTATTCCCATTTCCCCCTCCATTACCCTTCTCCCCCGTCTCACCTCCCCGACCCACTATATTTCCTTTTTCCCCTTTCCACCAAGCAGTACAAGAAACTCCATCTGTAAATTATTCGGCCACCTTTGTAAATCCTGCATTTACACCCATGCACGCACCCACTATCACTCCACTATTCACGATCACTGCACTCGACACCACGTCCAGTGACATGGACATATCACCACCCACTGCACCACCACTCACCTCACCCATTTCGCCACCACATTTAGGCACAACACATTTCTCCACAGTCATGACTGCATCCACATTCCCATCCCTATTCCCCCTTCCCCTTGCATCAACACCCACACCCACAACATCTTCACTCACTCCGCGGTTACTATTATCACCCACTATCGACACCGCATTCCGTGAGATGTTCACATGCATGACACAAGTGAGAGATGAATTCACATATCTAGGTACCAGTTATCAAACGCTGCAGCAGACCACTAACGACTTACAGCCGCAGCTCAATTCTTTATCAATCGAGAATGCCTCCCTTAACACACGCTACCAAGAGCTACGCCAAGCCTACCATAAACTTGAACTCGAAAGTGAACATAAGACAAAAGAGGCCATTACAGATATTGACAATTTGTTAAGGGCTCAAACCATTCGCAATGCGATGCTCACCAGAAACATGGGACTACTCAGATGCCACCTAGCAGCAGCTAAAGAAGAGAACCAACGCTTGCAAGAACAGAATAGAGAGAACCTTGAAGCTGCTTTAGATCAACCAGACATACCCTTGAGTCCAAATCATTTCAAAGTTGTCCCCTCCAAATCCATGCAGATGCTATTGGAAGATCATGTCAGACTACTAGAGGAGTATGACAGTATGAATGAGGAATACCAGAAGCTCAAAGAGGAACACAAAATACTACAGTTACGCGCACCTGTACAGCAAGCACCACCAGCTCCTACGTCCACATCTCCTGAGATCATAGAGGAACTCAACGCTTTACGGGCCCAGGTATTGACTCTTCAAACCCAGATAGCAGCATACGAAGCACCCCCTAGGCCAGATTCCCCACCGAAACTACTAGTAGAGGAAGAAATAGTGACTATCCTGATGGAGGACACTTTTGAAGAAGCCTATGAACCCCAACCCATCCCAGGCAAACGCACCACGGCCGAGGGCCTGTTGGTGCAGATCAATCACCAATTGAATGTTTGAAGACTAAAGAATGAAGGATGAGATCAATTCTTGAAGCTTGGAAGAAGGATACATTCAGAATATATGAGGAATGTACACATATGTACATAGTTCACTTAGATCTTTGATTAGTCATAGACTTGTACAAATTTATCTATAAATACCTTGAAAATGTCGAGGCATGGTATGAGAGCATATGTAAGAATAGATAGAAGGCAAGAATGAGGAAGATAGATGTCATGAGACATGTGAAAAGTTAGTTGAGTTTCCTCTCATCACTCAACTGTAACTTTCTGAGTAAATGAAGAAATATTGCGCCCGATCTTTTCGTGTCTGCTCCGTCTGTGTTTGATCAATTGTGAAATCCTTTTGAGGATATCTAAGTTGGTAGTTAATGAGTCTGTGACCTGAGTTTCAGAGTCTAATTGCAAACAGGCTAGGAGAATTGTTAGTAGGAACATTCATATGTGTTGAGTGTTCACAGTTCTCTGAAACAGGCGCAAATTTTGATCTTAATCTTTTGGTCAGTTCTCACTCCATAGTTTAAAGTTTTGTGCAAGCAAGCACTTAATCTTTAAGTTGGAAGGTAATCTACTCGTGGCTAGAAGCATTTGCTTAAACGGGTTTTGTACTGAGAGAATTGAAGTTAAGAAGTTAGGGGTGTCTAAATCGACTTCTCAGAAGTGCAGATTTAGACATAGGTAACTTGTGAAGTTGATTTCTCAAGTTATACTAAACCTTTTGAAGAAATTTAACTTGGAGGAGGTGCGCAATGTCTAGGCGACACTCCATACAAAATTTCATAGAAAACTTTACATGTTTGATAGGTCAATGAGAAGAAATTGTGCAGCAGACTTTCTGTGTTTTACCTTCTTCACAGATTTTCTCAACTTTTGATAATTTGGAGATTGGACCTCTAATTTGGTGAAGGTTTTGACTTACTCTTGATATAGAGGTGTTCTAAATTCAAGAGTAGGTTGTTCTTTTGGAGATTAACACTCTCCATCAATGGTATCAGAGAAGGAGACATCAAATCAAGGAAAGGAGGGTCTCGACTGCTGCAGATTCAAGAAATTCAACAATTGAAGAACTAAAAGGTGAAAGTTTGAAGGCAAAGCTTGAGGAGGAGACCATACGACATCAAGAAGGACAAAAGGAGTCTAATTCGAAGTAAAGGTACATATATTGTTCATAAAGCTTGAAGATTTCAATACACAGGTAGACACAAGATGGGAGATTCTCTACAGATAGAGAAATTGGATAGGGAAAACTATCCTGCATGGTCAATGAGGATGGAAGCTCATCTTATGAGCAAAGATTTGATTGCTTACATCACAGGAGAAGAAGAGAAGCCACAGTTCAGAGATCCTAGTGTTCCAACTAGGGAAGAGTTAGCAGATTTGAAAAATTGGATGAAGAAAGATGCTCAAGCTAGGAGCATTATCTATATGGCAGTCAATGATTACTTGTTACCTCATATTCGAGGTCTTGAAAGTGCAACTGATATTTGGAATGCTTTGGAGGAGCATTTCCAGAATACTACAAAGTCAAGGAAGGCATCCTTATGGGCAGAGTTTACAACCTTCAAGAAGAAGGCTTCTCAATCTATTTCAGACTATGTGACAAGGATGAAAGACATTGAAGATGCATTAGGAGCTGTTGATGAAGACATTGAGGAGGATAAATTGGTAAGGCAAATTCTTACAGGTTTGAGAGGTGATGACAAATGGAAGCCATTCATTTTATCTACAGAATTATCACTTGACCATTTCACTCCTGATTTAAATCAGTTGCTAGGTCATATGCTAACATTTGAGCAGGATGTTAAAGGAGATGGTGACAAGAGTGCAGGTCATGCAATGTACTCAAAGGACAAGAAGAAGAATAGCAAAGGAAAGCAACAAGCAGGTGAAGATGAAGGTACAACTAGTCAAGCCAACTTCCTAAGAGGAAGAGGAGGTGGCAAAGGTAGAGGAAGAGGCAGGAATAACAAAGATGGAGGCAAAGCTTGCTGGATTTGTGGTAAGACAAATCACTTAGCTAATGATTGTTGGCATAATAATCAGAGTAATGGTGGATACAATCAAAATTATAATTCAAGAGGAAGAGGAGGCAGAAGTCAAAGAGGTAATTTCAGAGGCAGAGGTGGTAGGAGTTACTTTGGAAGAAATGCAGGTAGAGGATTCCAAAGTCAACAATATAACAACACCTACTACAATTATGCTTCAAATCAAAAGGAGGATTCAACATTGATAATGAATGCAACTTGTGAAAGGCAGAGTGAAGATCAAAGAGTTTCTACATTGACTCAGGGTGTAGCAATCACCTGAGTGGTAATATATCCTTGATGACTGATTTGGAGAATAATGTTTTTAATCATGTTGTTCAAACAGGTGACAACACAAAGCACAATGTGAAGTCAATTGGATCAGTGAAGGCCAAGGATGGTAGCACCTTATTGAGTAAGGTCTTGTATGTTCCTACAATTCCTAAGAATTTGATAAGTGTAGGACAAATTGTTGAAAAGGGATATGAAGTAAGGTTCACTAATGATGGAGTATATGTGGAAGACCCTAGCCAAGGGTATAAACAGATTGTTTCAGGGAAAAAGGAAGGAAGATTATTTACATTGAAGATTCAAGGCAATATTGGTCATGCTATGTTCACATATGGAGGACATAAGATCTCTGAGTTAGATCTTTGGCACAAGAGGCTTGGACATTTCAATGAAAGAGGTATTAAAGATATGGTTAACAATGGTTTAGTGCTTGGATTGCCTAATGTTTCAGGTCAACATATGACATACAAATGTGAGGCATGTCAATTAGGTAAGGCTCATAAGAATTCTTACTCCAAGCATGGTTTTATGTACTCAGAGAAGCTTGAGTTGGTACACACAGATGTGTGGGGACCATCAAAGGATTTCAGTATAAATGGGTCAAGGTATTATGTGATTTATGTTGATGATGCTACTAGATGGATCACTATCTATGTGATCAAAGATAAGTCAGAAGTGTTTAATACATTTAAACACTATCATACATATGCAGAAAGAATTACAGGTCATAAGTTGAAGAGATTAAGGTCAGATGGAGGGGGAGAGTATTTCTCTAATGAGTTCAGTGATTACTTATGGAATGCAGGTATAAAAAGGGAAGTTACTTGCAGGTACTCTCCTCAACAAAATGGTGTTGCAGAAAGGAGAAATAGAACACTTGTTGAGTTTGCAAGATCCATGATGAAGGAGAAAAATTGCCCTAATTATTTGTGGGCTCAGGCTGTAAATACAGCCACTTATTTGGTCAATAGGTTACCATGTAAAGCCTTGCAGGGTATGACACCATATGAGGCTTGGTGGGGTAAGAGACCTACCTTGGATCATTGCAGAGTTTTTGGATGTGTGGCATATGCATATGTGCCATCACAATTAAGGCACAAGTTGGAGCCTAAAGCTGAAATATGTTTTCATTGGTTATGATGATAAGCAGATGGGCTATAGATTGTGGAGTCCATCTACAAAACAATTCATGGTTTCTAAAGATGTTACATTTGATGAGCAAAGTACTTGGTATGCA
Source organism: Ceratopteris richardii (assembly GCA_020310875.1). Taxonomy (NCBI): domain Eukaryota; kingdom Viridiplantae; phylum Streptophyta; class Polypodiopsida; order Polypodiales; family Pteridaceae; genus Ceratopteris; species Ceratopteris richardii. The sequence continues at coordinate 57,805,866 of CM035421.1, read as the reverse complement.
GGTACAATCAATATCAATACAGGTGATGAAGAAGAAGTGAACCAAAGGAAAGGTAAATCAAAGGTTCAAATATTTGATGAACAAGAGAATAATGAACAGACTTATGGTGTTGACTATGATGAGACTTATAGTCCTGTGGCAAAGATGACAACCATCAGGACACTTATTGCTATTGCTGCATGTAAAGGTTGGAAGTTATGTCAACTTGATGTGAAAAATGCTTTTTTGAATGGTTATATTTCAGATGATGTGTTCATGGAGCAACCTCAAGGGTTCAGAGATAAAAGGTATCCAGATCATGTGTGCAAGCTCAAGAGAGCTTTGTATGGCTTGAAGCAGGCCCCAAGGGCATGGAACTATAGACTTGTAAAGTTCTTGAAAGAACTTGGATTTCAGGTGTCTAAAGCAGATAGTAGCTTGCTTGTCAAAGCAAGTGATAATGGTTTCATATACATGTGCATATATGTTGATGATATAATCCTTACAGGTACAGATGAAGAAGGAATACAAAGACTCAAGAAGCAAATGGAAAAGGAGTTCAAAATAAGTGACTTGGGAGACTTGTCATACTTCTTGGGCATGGAGATTGCATATACTCAACATGGAGTATTTGTGACCCAAGAAAGGTATTTGAAGAACTTGTTAATCAAGTTTAAAATGGATGATTGCAGGGTAGCACCTACACCAATGGAGGTGAATCATAAATTGAGTAAGTTTGGAGGTGAAGAATTCAAGGACATGAGACAATATCAGAGTTTAGTTGGTAGTCTTATCTATGCTACTTTAACTAGACCTGATTTATCATATGCAGTAGGGGTTTTGTCTCAATTCATGCATTGCCCAAGGAAAGAACATTGGATTGCAGGTCAAAGAGTGTTGAGGTACATTAAGGGTACACTCAATGAGGGTTTGTATTATGGGTTTACCTCAGATACAAATATCAAAATTTATAGTGATGCAGATTGGGCAGGTAATCCAGATGATAGAAGGTCAACTTTTGGATATATGTGTTATGTGGGAGATAAACTTATCTCATGGTGTTCCAAGAAGCAACATACAGTTGCTTTGTCTTCTACAGAAGCAGAGTATAAAGGCATGGTTGAAGCTGCAAAGGAAGTAATTTGGCTCAAGACTTTGATGAAGAGTTTTGACATTGTGCATGGGGTACCAATTATATATGGAGATAACATGAGTTCATTGTATTTAGCTGCTAATCCTATTTTTCATGCCAAGACCAAACATATTGAGATTCAGTATCACTTTCTAAGAGAGAAAGTGATGGATAAGGAGATTGAAGTCATACATACTTCAACAAAAGATCAGATAGCTGATATGCTTACAAAGAGCTTGGATGGACCAAAGCTACAGAAGTTTAAAGACATGGCAGGTATAAAGAAGAAAGAAGAAACCTCAATTGATGATTGAGGGGGAGCTGTTGGTGCAGATCAATCACCAATTGAATGTTTGAAGACTAAAGAATGAAGGATGAGATCAATTCTTGAAGCTTGGAAGAAGGATACATTCAGAATATATGAGGAATGTACACATATGTACATAGTTCACTTAGATCTTTGATTAGTCATAGACTTGTACAAATTTATCTATAAATACCTTGAAGATGTCGAGGCATGATATGAGAGCATATGTAAGAATAGATAGAAGGCAAGAATGAGGAAGATAGATGTCATGAGACATGTGAAAAGTTAGTTGAGTTTCCTCTCATCACTCAACTGTAACTTTCTGAGTAAATGAAGAAATATTGCGCCCGATCTTTTCGTGTCTGCTCCGTCTGTGTTTGATCAATTGTGAAATCCTTTTGAGGATATCTAAGTTGGTAGTTAATGAGTCTGTGACCTGAGTTTCAGAGTCTAATTGCAAACAGGCTAGGAGAATTGTTAGTAGCAACATTCATATGTGTTGAGTGTTCACAGTTCTCTGAAACAGGCGCAAATTTTGATCTTAATCTTTTGGTCAGTTCTCACTCCATAGTTTAAAGTTTTGTGCAAGCAAGCACTTAATCTTTAAGTTGGAAGGTAATCTACTCGTGGCTAGAAGCATTTGCTTAAACGGGTTTTGTACTGAGAGAATTGAAGTTAAGAAGTTAGGGGTGTCTAAATCGACTTCTCAGAAGTGCAGATTTAGACATAGGTAACTTGTGAAGTTGATTTCTCAAGTTATACTAAACCTTTTGAAGAAATTTAACTTGGAGGAGGTGCGCAATGTCTAGGCGACACTCCATACAAAATTTCATAGAAAACTTTACATGTTTGATAGGTCAATGAGAAGAAATTGTGCAGCAGACTTTCTGTGTTTTACCTTCTTCACAGATTTTCTCAACTTTTGATAATTTGGAGATTGGACCTCTAATTTGGTGAAGGTTTTGACTTACTCTTGATATAGAGGTGTTCTAAATTCAAGAGTAGGTTGTTCTTTTGGAGGTTAACACTCTCCATCAGGGCCAGACCACATTTGAACTCCCTACCCCCGCACGGATGAAGACTGTAGAAGAACTTGGAAAGACCCACTCAACAAGGGTGGAAGCACAATTACACACAATGGCTACGATAAAAGAATGTATATTACAATCACCTTACTTTGCTCACTTGTCCCCTCGCAGGTATATATCTGGGCATGAGCTGCAATACAAGCCTTATTTTATGTTAATGGCAGAATATCAATTGGCCATCAAAAAGGAAACAAGCAAGAAGCCCTCCTATGCAACTCAGTTTGAGCCTGATGATTTGCCACCAGACGCGCAGAGCAGAGAAATATATCAACCAACTTGGCACCAAGATTTATCACATGAATATCCAGAAATGATGAGCACATGGGCCAAGGCACCACTCCATTTAAAGTATAACCCATGTTGGGGACCAATGCCACATAGTCGCTCCTTGAAGGCCTTTGCAATCAAGGTACAGAACAACAAGCAGTGCTAGAATTGGCTCAATTACCCTTATTTCACACCACCCACTGGACCGCCCACTGTAGGCTATATGATGGCAACGATTCACCACTGACTCCCTCATTTACAACGAATGGATAATGTAGTTGCCCATATGACGGTCAAAATATTTGACATGATGCAGATCGTATTCAAAGTCTTCCATTGCGTCAAGGCACCACACGTGAACACCCCGGGATTCGAGCATGGCAATCAAGATTTAGCATATGATATGAGCACGACACCATCACTCCAGGTGTGTTATGCCTGGCACTATTGCATCAAGTATTTACCGACGTGCTATAAAATGACCTTCAAAGAAATGTTCACTACCAGTTTTTGGGTATACCATTCAGAGGTGTTCATAAGCAGGCCCACACAACTACTCCAATTATTTGCCTGTGAACAAATGGTGTACTCCACGCACTATAGACTCCCACCACCAGAGGAACCTCAACCCATCGATTGGGAAAAACTCAAAGCAGATCTTGCATGAGGTATCCACATTTCAGAGCACACCCTCGCTCAGGACCTCCTACAAAATTATATCCGATAGACCCCGCAACAAGGTTCTATCGAGGACGATAGAAGCAAGAGGGAGGGGGGTGTTGGCAGTAGCCAGAGGCACTGACGTCAAGGAAGCATGTAAAGATAGAGCACAACGAGGTAGCTGGGAGAAAGACGGATCATTTTTCAAACAAATATGTGTTATAAATACTTTTCAAAAACTCCCAATAATGATTTTCATCACTCTTGTACCATATGTAACATAGAACAATCACTTTTGTAATTCATAGCTCCATTTTGTGCAAGCCGAGGAGTCCCAGACCTTGAGGAGCTTAGGTAGAAGGATCCTACCAATTTTGGTTATTTTTAGATTCTGTTTACCCTTTCAAATAGCACCTATAACCTATTTTTAAACTATGTCGGTCACTAGATGTGAAATCGATCAAAACTAGTATAGAATCTATAAAAAGAGCTAGAGAGATCATTTTGGAGGTTAGGTTGTATGAGTAGAGAAGAGCTTAGAGCTATTTTGAGCTTGTAATTGAGATCTTGAGTAATAGAGTCTATTTTCCTACCTTCCATTGTGTCTTGCTTGTCTTTTCAATGTGTGTGTATGTGGGTGTGCATCTCTATGCTTCTCACCTTCACTCTCACTACATCTCACATTCACGATCTTCATATCACTCCTATCTCTTCCACGGATTGAAATTAAGGAGGTGGAGCTTCTTTACGTGGTTCTCACGATTGTAGTAGAGCAACAAACCACAATCAAGTTCCTAGTTGAGTATGTATTTACAAGATATGGTTTGCCCATAGAATTAGTAAGTGATAGAGGCACACACTTCTTGAATGAAGTCATTGAACATCTTCTCCAAGAATTCTTGGTAGTACATAAGAAGTTAGCCCCCTATCATCCACAAGCTAACAGATAGGCCGAGAGCACAGTAAGATACTATGTAATGTATTGACGAAGTTGGTAAATAATAAATGCTCTGATTGGGACAAATAGCTACACCACGCTATTTGGGTATATAGCATTGCCTATAAAATGATACTCCAAGCCACACCCTTTCAGATGGTATTTGACCAAAATGTAGTGCTACCATTAGATTTTTTGATACCCACCTTGAAAGTAGCACAAGAGCATCAATGACCCGGACATGAGCTTTCGTCCAGAATCTTTGATATCAAACACTTAGGTGAAACAAGATTGCAAGCAATAGCAGGGATTTATGCAACTAAGAAAAGACAAAAGACATATTTTGATGCCCATGTAACGGATAAGGGCTTGAAAGCGGGAGACTTATTCCTAGTGTACACCTTGAAGCTATTGAGATATCAAGCTCAATATGTGATGATCCAGGATGACACGTACCAATTTTTCGTTTCTCTGACATGCATAGTGGTCACGCCGGTATATGTCAGGGATAATTCATTGAGCTTTATTAGATTTATCTACCGAGAATGATGGCACATTTGTTTCTTGCCAACTCACTCATTCACGGTCATTAGGTTTTTCCTTATGTACTGATCTTTATATATTGCACTTGTTGTATTCTTGTTTTTAGGTCATTCTTGTACATTGCTTTTATGTAATAGAAGAAGAAGAAGATCATTCTTCCTTGCCTCAATCTGTGTGTGTGCTTCTCCTTGAGAGAGAGTGTGTGTGTGTGTGAGCTCTCTTCCTTATCTCCTTCCTCGTGACATGGTATCAGAGCCAGTGCGGTTGTAGAGAGCTCTTGGAGAAGGCGATGGTGAAGACTACGCAGCAAGGCATGGAGAAAACACGATTTCACAAACGGCCTTTGTTTGCTACGAAAATCGGCATGAAGTTAGAAGACCTCCGTTTCGAGCCCACAAGGTGGGGCCCACAGAAAAACTAGGTCAGTTTCAGAAACTGTAACTTGCATTGTGTTCAGTCACACTCATATATTCCAGATCCAAAATTTCAAGCGATTCTGTGTAGTGCTGATACATGAAAACAATGTTTTTCTAAGATCAAATTATCACGTCATAGTGCGAGAGTGTTCAAGCAGAAGTGCTGCTTGTAGTGTTTTGCAGTGTTGTGAATTGTTGCAGAAATGGCAAACGCAGATGGAATGAGTCAGCTTATGAGCGATAAGTTGGACAAGAAAAACTTCCATGCTTGGAGATTCATAATGACAAATTTCTTGATGGGAAAAGGCTACTGGAAGTACATCAAAGGAGAGAATGAAAATGTTCCGTAGTTACCAGAAAGAAATCGGACTGCAGACCAAATAAGAGCATATGAGGAATGGAATCAAGGAGCACGAAAGGTAATGTATTGGCTATCTATTAGCATACAAGATAGCATGATTGGACACATATAGGATGCCAAGACTCCAAAAGAGGCTTGGAACAGTTTGGTCACTTTGTATGAGACTAATACAAAGGCATGGAAATTGCAACTCAAGAACGAGCTGCATACATTGGAAAAGAAGAGCATGTAGGTAAGTGACTACACTCTAAAAATCAAAAGCATATGTGAGTCACTTACATGTATTGGCGTGAATGTAGATGATGATGATAAGGTGGAAGTGTGCCTTCATGGTTTAGGAGCTGCATATAAGGAGTTCAGAACTTCCATACAGACCAAGGAAAATATTTCGAATTTTGTTGATCTGGTATCTATGCTAATTATTGAAGAAAAGAATCTTGGTGAGGACTCAAACTCCCAAGGAAAGCCCAGTTCTGAGCAGATATTCTACTTTGGCAGAGGAAGAGGCAGAGGTAGAGGCTTTGGAAGTGGAAGAGGAAACAGTAACCAAGACCAAGGTCAACAACAGAATCATGCAAGAGGAAGAGGACAATTTCGAGGCAGGGGGAGCCAAAGAGGTCGCAGAAATTTCCAAAGAAATGATTCAGGTAATGATAGTAAAGGATGTTGGAATTGTGGTAAACCTGGAAACTTTGAACGTGATTGCAGGTTGAAGAATCAAAATAACAGAAGGCAGCAAAACAACTATGCATCCACAAGTGCAGATGATTCTAAGAAGCTGTTTATGGTTCAACATCACATGATGAATACGATGTCTGCTGGTGTTTCAAAATCGAATGATAATGTCTGGTATGTTGATTCAAGTGCTTCAAATCACATGACCAGTCATGCAGAATGGTTTAGTAGTTTGCAGAAAATGCTAGTTCCTGGATATGTTGAAAGAGATGATGATACATCGCATCCTCTTGAGCATACAGGAAACATAGCATTGTCTATGGAAGATGGGAAGGTAAAACATCTTGCTGATGTGTTGCATCTTCCAAATATAACAAAGAATCTGGTTTCTATTGGAAAAATGGTTGACCAAAGATTACAAGTCAGGTTCAATGCTGATGGATTATATGTAGAAGAGTACAAGCAGGATGGACGATTGGTTGCCAAAGCAAACAAAGTGGGTAGGATGTTCACCTTAAATGTGAAGATTCCTGAAATGAATGCAGCCATGTTTCCAAAAGGTGAAGGAGTTATTGCAGATATAGAGATATGTCACAAACGGATTGGACATGCAAACTTGCAAAGGCTGAAACTGATGCAGTCAAAGGAGATTGTCCATGGACTACCAAATTTCAAAGTTGCAAAAATGCAAAAGGTATGTGCAACATGTCAATTTGGTAAACAGTCAAGAGCATCATTTCCACATGACAAGCATGTTAGTGAGAATGTATTAGAAGTAGTACATATAGATGTTTGGGTTCCAGCAAAGACCACATCTATGGGTGGTTGTAGGTTTTATGTTACTTTCATTGATGACCATACACACAAAGTATGGGTATATTTCATGAAAGAGAAGAGCGAGGTGTTCGCTCACTTCCAGAATTTTAAAGTTATGGTGGAAAAGCAGACAGGGAAGTACATTCAGACATTAAGATCTGATGGAGGAGGTGAATACATGTCAAATGAGTTCAGCAGTTTTCTAAAAAATCATGGAATTTGGCGTCAGTTTTCATGCAAGTACACACCACAACAGAATGGCATTGCTGAACGCAAAAATAGACATATTGCAGAAATAGCAAGAGCCTTAATGACTGAGAAGAATATGCCTCATTGTTATTGGGCAGAAGCTGTGCATATTGCTGTATACATCATGAACAGAACTCCGGCTGCTGCTGTACATCAAGTTACACCTGAAGAGAAGTTTATAGGTAAAAAGCCAAACTTATCACATCTGAAAGTTTTTGGCTGTATTGCATATGTATGTCCCAGATGAATTGAGGATGAAGCTTGATCCAAAAGCAGAAAAGTGTGTCTTCATTGGATACTCCCTTGAGCAAAAGGGATATAAATGTTATAACCCACTCACAGGACAAGTAAAGGTGAGCAGAGATGTGGTATTTGATGAAATGTCAAGCTTCTATGCAGATGCCAAAGAAGGACTGAGTCTTGAACCAAATGACAAAGAAAATGCTGAAAAATCAAGTGCAGAATCTCAGGTTTTGAGTGGACTAGATGCATCACCAAGCAATAGTTCCAACTCAAATCCATGGAGTGGAAGATTACGTGGAAATTTCAGTCCAGAAAATTCATCAAATACATCCAAGAAAGGTAAAGAAAAGCTTTCTGCTGGTCATAAAACATGTGCAGGTTTTGAAGACGTTGATGGAGATTCAAGTGGTTCAGAAAAGAGTCTTGATGAGGAACTTGGATTGCCCTCTGTGAAGACTCTAGGAGTAAGAAGGGCACATGCAGATGATACAAGGAGAAGTGACCCATGACAAAGAAGATCTGGGAGGATGAGGAATTCAGTGCAACGATTGACATATGATAGTTACATGGCTCGCCATTATGCCTACATGACAAAGGTAATACAAGATGCTGAACCTTCTTGCTTTGAATATGCAATTGGAATTGCATATTGGGAAAAAGCTATGGATGAGGAGATGGCTGCACTTTATGGAAATGATACATGGAAGCTGATTCCATTGCCACAAGGAAAGAAACCCATAGGTTGTAAATGGGTTTACAAGGTAAAGCATAATGATGATGGTAGCATAAGCAGGTATAAAGCACGATTGGTAGCTAAAGGATATGCACAGACATATGGCATTGATTATGAGGAAACATTCAGCCCTGTGGCTAAAATGTCTACTGTTAGGACACTTGTTGCATTAGCTACAACAAAAGGATGGACTTTCCATCAGATGGATGTGAAGAATGCTTTCCTACATGGTGAGTTACAGGAAGAAGTATATTGGACCAGCCACAAGGGTATGAAGATTCAAAGCATCCAGAATATGTTTGCAGGTTGCAAAAGGCTTTGTATGGGCTGAAGAAGGCTCCGCGTGCATGGCATGCAAGGATTGCTAATTACTTAACTAGCATTGGGTTTTCTATGTGTGATGCAGATCATTCACTATATGCAAGGAAGGCTGATGATGGCATCACGATTGTGGCCATTTATGTTGATGACTTGATTGTAGGTGGCGATAATGAAGAAAGCATCAAAGAGGTAAAGCAACGTCTTATGCAGGAATTTGATATGAAAGACCTTGGTGTGTTGCGCTATTTCTTGGGCATTGAGTTTATACATACAGAAACAGGTATATGGATGTCACAAAGGCAATATGACTTGAATATGCTTCAAAAGTATGGTATGGGTGGTTGTAAGCCAATTTCTATGCCATTAGATCAGAATTTGAAGTTGCATACTACATCAGGTGAAGCATTGGAAAATGCTACTATGTATAGGAAAATTGTGGGGAGTCTTATATATCTTACAATTACAAAGCCTGATTTAAGCTATACTGTTGGGCTTGATTATGCATTGTTTTATGAAGCTGGTGTAGATTTGCAGGTTCATGGATACACCGATGCAGATTGGGCTGGTAGTACTCCAGATAGAAGATCTACTAGTGGATTTCTTTTCTCACTTGGAGGTGCAGCTATTACATGGAGTAGTAAGAAGCAACCCATTGTTGCTCTGTCGAGTATAGAGGCTAAGTATAGAGGTGCTGCAATGGCAGCATGTGAGGCATCATGGCCGGAGATGTTACTTGCAGATTTAGGTGTGGAAGTGGAAAAGCCTATCACTATCTATTGTGATAATCTTAACAGCATACAGTTAGCACGGAACCCTATTTTCCATGCTAGAACAAATCATATCGAGGTACATTATCACTTCATCAGAGAGAAGGTATTAGCAGGTGATATTGATCTTGTTTATGTGAGAACAGATGAGCAGGTTGCTGATATTTTCACCAAAGCACTTGGAGTTGAGAAGTTGAAGAAGTTTCAGGAGATGCTTGGATTACAGGATATGGCGTTGAGCTTGAGGGGGAGTGTGTTGATGATCCAGGATGACATGTACCAATTTTTCGTTTCTCTGACATGTATAGTGGTCACATCGGTATATGTCAGGGATACTTCATTGAGCTTTATTAGATTTATCTACCGAGAGTGATGGCACATTTGTTTCTTGCCAGCTCACTCATTCACAGTCATTAGGTTTTCCCTTATGTACTGATCTTTATATGTTACACTTGTTGTATTCTTGTTTTTAGGTCATTCTTGTACATTGCTTTTATGTAATAGAAGAAGAAGAAGAAGAAGAAGAAGATCATTCTTCCTTGCCTCAATTTGTGTGTGTGCTTCTCCTTGAGAGTGAGAGTGTGTGTGTGAGCTCTCTTCCTTATCTCCTTCCTCGTGACAGAAGCAACATGAAAGAAAGTTAGAGAAGCGTGGCTATGGACCCATGATTTTTAACATAATATCAACAAGTGGAGCAGTTCAAATAGCCACTCTAGAAGGTGACATCCTACCAAGTTACATCAGTGGATGCAGAGTGAAATTATATCAAGAACCCCTCACAGAGGAAATGCTTACGCAACTCAACACTGCCAAGAGACATAAAGAAGAAAAAAACGGGTTCGAGAAGAAGCACAGGCAGAAGCCTTAGAACACATTCGACAAATGAAATTGAGAAGACTAGGTAGATATCGGCCTAGGTCTGATGATTATGAAGCTCTAAGATATCACATGGCCATGTGTGAAGCATCGGGTGTACATTCCCATAGAATATTTGATCGACATCCTTTTGTGATCCTAGAGATAGGACAAGGAGAGAGTACAAGGATTGTAAGAGCTTTAATTGACTCTGATGCAGCCATTAGTGCTGTTAGACTTTCTTACTGTCAAGAATTGCAATTAAGCATCAATCCTATAGAAGCATATCTCATAGGATTGGGAGGTGTTGAAACCCCTTGCATGGGTGAGGTGGAGCTTCCCATCTACATGCACGATGTTCTTATGACAGTTAAGGTGCCAGTGTGTCAAGACGAGGATCTCATGGAACCTCTTTTCTTGGGTCAAGACTGGATCTACGATCATGCAGTCAACCTGAACCTAAGAAGTAGACTTCTTCAGGTCTGGATAAATTAGAATTGCATTACCATTGAGTTAGAAAATAAAGCACTCAAGGAATTAGGAAAGGCACCAAGCCTTGGTCCTTCTAGGAGTACACATGAAGATGAAGATGCTATTCTTGTCCAAAAATCTGTGATGCAGAAGGACGATATTCTCAACAAAGAAGCCAAGGATCTGATGGACCTCCCTTCCTTTCCAAAAGTGACCGAGACAAGGCAACCCAAGGAGTATCAAAACAAGAGAAAGCAGAGGGTCTATGCTCATAGTCCAAGGAGAGTACGAAGTAAGATGAGATATGAAAGGGTGAACAACCCTATGCTCTAGTGACAGATCCCCAAAGATGTGCCAAACCTGCTACTCCAGAAAGGAGTACAAGGAAAGAATACTCCAGGAATCTCCTAAAACGGACCATTTCTATTTGGATCCCAAAGCGGTCAATGAAGGTTGACCCCAATGCACGAAAAATCTAGTTGCCTACGACCTGCTTACATGCCCAAGTAGGTTCGCACAAGTTCACGAGCCTGAAATGGCACCCACAGTCATTCACGTCACACACTTCGGGGCACACATCTGCATTCCAAAACTCCACATAGGCGACCACACCTAGCACTCCTTGGAAATGGGTACCCAAAAAGTCTTAAGTCCAAGATGACATGATTTAGAAACATGAGAAGACTATGGCAGCCAAACAAAACCATCTCACACATAAAGTTTGGAGAGTTAAACTTTGTGATAAACCACCTGACCCCACCATGTAAAGTATTGTGCATAGACATAGATGCAATTGAGTACATCTACAATACCAAGTATGCATCTAGGGACAAAACACTAACCTACTAACCAACACTCACATTCATGCAAAACATCTCACTTACTAACTCCCTAACCACATTAGTAGCATGTTGGTATTGTAAAGGGAACACACTATTATCATGTTTCCGATGCAATGCAAGCAATATCATGGCTGACGTAGCAAGAACCAACTCTCAAGTAGGGACTAGTCAACAGGTGGTTGATCTAGAGAGTTTACCAATCATGCCTGAAACAATTGAAAGACCAGAGGAATTACAAGCTATTCAGATTATAGCTATACAAGACCCCCCAAGTGGCCATACCATGCCTGTTGGCAAATCTTCCCATTGGTTTAGTGAAGTCATAGGACCCTTGGGAGAAGGATCATATGGGAGTTAGAGTTGGAATTCAATGGAAAGAAAGGCAAATATCACTTCTTTAGATGGGAATTTGAAAAGTTACAGAATGTAGAAGCACTACACCCTGTATGGGAGAAGGCAAGATTTGATGCATACTTTGGTGCTCAACTCCCAAAGCCCGACTTCATGAGATGCTACTATCTTATCAACACTTGACTCTGAGCAAGCACCCCAAAAATTTAAGCACATTTGTGCTCCCATCTCTAACAAGAGGCAATGAGCTGAAGAGGTTTAAGTTAACCAACAACTTAGCGAGAGAGGCCTTAGACATGAGAGGCATGCATATATACCTATAGAGAAGGGAGTCCTTGTACCTGATAATATGTAGAATCGAGGCCTCACAAAGCTCAAGGACATGGTGGCCATGCTGCATACACATTCACTTGAGAATGTGTATGCAGCATTTTGCATTTCCAGCACAAGATAGGTTCACTATGCAACCTAAGAAACTTTGGTTTAGCTTATACCTTGCAGAGACACAAAACCTCACCATCAACCTACCCCAGTGGACCATCGACCAGATACACTTGGCTCAGAAGATATGGCCATGTAAGTCAGTCTTATGTGGATGTTGCGCTTTGACAAGAATCATTTGCAGATGTTTAGCTTATGACATTCCTATTCAAAGGGCCCTAATGTGGAACAGAGTGCAACAGTTCAAAGGCCAAACATCAACTGGACCTCCTTCCAAGAGGATGAGAGGGACTGTACAAGTACCTTGTGCTCAATCCCATGGAGCAACACTAACCCCCGATGTCACCCCCCCACTTCGAAGGATCAAGCCATTCACATTATGACTACCACGAAAAAGCTCTGAAGGTGCCAATCTGATATTTCTGCCCATTCCCATGGATCTATAATTCCCCGGAGGAGCACCCTTGGAAGAGCTCACAAAGCCGACAACTACCCCATCCACCATCGATCTCGCTGCAAAAACCTTTGTACATACATCGCCAATTTCACCCTAGCACCCTCCATCTCCTCCATCTCCCCCACCCCCACCATCAACCACTGCACAAACCCCTGTTGTCATAACCACCATGACACAAACCACCATCCCATCAACATCCTTTTCTTTTTGTGAGCCAACATCCCAGGCCAACCTTTTTTCTTCTGTTACCAACCCTTTTATCACTTCATCATTCTCGCCTATTGAACCCATCATTGGACATCGAATAATACCTAGCATAGAGGGACACCCATGGCCCACAGAAGCTAGTCTAGGCTTTTCTACTTACCCATATTCACACATTCCCCTTTCCAGGGATCCGTACTTCCCATCTACCCCCTATAACTCACTCACCCCAATCACCCCACCTCATTACATATCCTTCATGGAACAATTCATTCGTGCTCCTACTTCTTAGATGCTAGGTTCACAGACACTCACAACCACATCACTCTACATAGACACTACACTCACTTCACCTACCATTCCCACATACATGGTATCCCACTCCCCTACCTCCCACATCACAACTCACCACCTCGTTGGTAGACACAACATCCAAAACTTCCCTTCCCACTCCCATTCTCGCTGCATTCCAAACTCCTCCCCTCACATCTCATAATGTAAATAATTCATTCACTCTATTAATTCAATGTGCATCTCAATTAAAACAAGTGTGAAGAGATGGATAGGTATGTGCTTGAAGATGAAGAGGTGTTGCAAAATCCTTGATCTACACCAAACAAATGAACTCCAGGGGTATATGGTGGGCCCTTTTAGCTTGCCAATGGATGTATTAGACACCCTATGTACCTTGGAAGATCACTCTCAAAAAGATAGATCAAAACAGATAAGTTGGAGAGCTCAGAGGTGAAAACTTGCTATTCTTGGTTCATACACCTATCCAGTGTTTTACATAATTCTCTGAGCACAGCAGCAATTAGCTTAATTCCTTTCGGGGAGGTCTAGGTAGCTTAAAGATCTAACTTTAAAGAGTAATCTCATCAAAAATAATAAACCACACACTGAGAATGAGTTTTAACAAGTGATGACATCATCCCGATTTTCACGGGCTGCTACAGTTTGAGACCAGTGAGCAGAAAAATAAACATAACTCAAAATTTAGGAACGCAATGATTATCAAAATTTTTATGGTTATACTAGACAGTAAGCTAAACCCAACAAGCTTTAAATCACGTAATTTGGATAAGTAACCACTCAGAAATGGCTCTGACAAGGTGAGTGCAAAAGTCGGGTACCTGACAGAGAAGTGAAGATGAACAAACATTGTTGACTTCAACTGAACATAACTGAAGATTGCAACATCCAAATGACATGAAAATTTGTGAGCATATAGTAGACTTATAGAGCTAATTTTATCAAGTTAAATCACTGAAAATAATGCACCAAGCTCAGAGAAACAATCTCTGCAATCTGACTGAGAAAACTGAGAGTAATGGCAGTGAGTAGTACACTTCACAAGAACATGGACATATTAATTCAAATAATCATGAAAATGAAAGTATATTGCTTGTACAATACAATGACTTACTGATACATATGTGTGCCTTGTAATCACACCTTGATATGGCATAAAGCTCAGCTCTTGGAGGTCTTCACATAGGTCTCTCTAACCACGACTAAAACTGCCATCTATTTATAGTTGAGTTTGGGAGGCTAACTTCCCTCAATCACTCTCCAATCAATCAGTGATTGATTTGATTCTCTACCTACCACAAATCATGAATTCGTGGCTCCTCTTTCCCTTTTTGATCATGTGGACTCAACCACTTAAGATTCTTTCACTTTTACATTAAGTAAACTCTTCAAAAGTTACAAGAGGTAGTTCACAAGTGAACTTTAAATAGTCTTCATTTTGAAGCTTCTTCTAAGACTTTGTGAGACTCAAGCCAATACTTAGGCTTGTCATATACTTGCTCCAACAGCTCCCCCTCAAGCCAAACATGCTTGAGGTCTTGAGTTTGGGAGGCTAACTTCCCTCAATCACTCTCCAATCAATCAGTGATTGATTTGATTCTCTACCTACCACAAATCACGAATTCGTGGCTCCTCTTTCCCTTTTTGATCATGTGGACTCAACCACTTAAGATTCTTTCACTTTTACATTAAGTAAACTCTTCAAAAGTTACAAGAGGTAGTTCACAAGTGAACTTTAAATAGTCTTCATTTTGAAGCTTCTTCTAAGACTTTGTGAGACTCAAGCCAATACTTAGGCTTGTCATAGACTTGCTCCAACAACAAGAATATCAACGATTGGAAGAGTGCAATGCTGCCTTCCAGGCAGAGTCATAGAGCCTACAAGTTAGAGTCACTACACTCGAAGCTGACCATCACACACTTCTGGCAGAGTATACCACCTTACAATAGGCTCACATCAAATTGGAGTCCAAAATGTCTATTGTGGATGATAAAAGAGTCAAAGATCTGGAAAATGTGTTCCAAGCGCAGATGCTCACCAATGTTGCACTAAGACGCAATCTAGGTGTTGGGGGATTCTTGGACAAGAAGGGATTTGAGTGTTTGTAGGAGAAAAGGGAAAGACAAGAAGAAAGATACACATTGGAAGCCTCTGTCGATTGATTATAAGAAGACAAATACAATGGTGATGCACAATACAATCCAATGCTTCTCTGCAAAATCCCATAGAGTGCTCAATCACAAAATACCAAATACCCAAGGGTCTTGTTGCTGTCGGCCTTCTCTGCACCAGACCTCCACCTTCTCCAAGCCTGCACTTGTGCACACCTTGCACCAAGCTTCCAATAAGGGGGAGGGATTGACACCTTCTCTCAGCATGCGCACATCTTCAATGGGACCTTGGGATCCTTGGGGGACTAGCTTAACACTTTTCTGCACACTTCCTTAGTCACTCTTTATGCACACCTTGCACTTCCCTTCTTTGCGTCGCACATTGCGTGTCTCTTGCACTTCTCTCTCTTGCCTAAGTTAGACTATGCTCACCTTTCTTAGTTCAAGAATAGCCCTTGCCTTGATTTGAGTGTGGATTCATGTACACTCCTAACTGCTAGAGTATCTTGGTGCTCACTTTGATGTCCCAAGATTGTCTCCAAAAGTGGGCAGCCAACAAATCCCTGTTTTGTCCTGTAGTGACTTTAGACTAAAATAAAAATTTTAATTGGGGGGCCATACTTTCTCTTCTGCATATGTTGTCGCTTCACATACCTTCACATTTTGCCTTTTAATTCTTCACTTGTGCACCTAAGAGAGGGTTCACTTGAACCTTCCAAAACACTTTAAAAACACCTTGAACCTTAGAGAAATTACATCAATACCTCTGCAACCTGCAACCAAGTTTCTGCAATCTTACCCTTTGTAAACAACTAATTGTGCACTACCTGGCACTTTGACCCTTCAACTTTGAGCACTTTAACTTCACCTATGTTGACTTTGCCCTTGAACATGTTGACTTTGACCGTTTTGACTTTGACCTTTTGACTTTGACTACAATTGACTCGGGCCAATATGACTTTTATGGGCTCAACAGTTGCCCACCACCTATTGTGCTCTCCGTCCCGGAGAGCTACAACCAAAAGTCTGAGCCGATATGACACCATGATTCTTGTGCTACGAAATCTTCAAAAGGACACCTGAGTAGCTACCAAGTCTACCAGAAGCAGGAGAGAACAAACACCAGGAGAGAACAAACACTAGAGAAGAACCCAAAAGTGGAATTTTTTTCATGGAAAAGCAAAGGAGGGCAATGGGAGGGTAGAAAGGAGGGGGAAGGGAGGGCTGAGGGGGCTGAGATGGATATGGCAGGGAGGGGTAAGGGTGGGGCTGGGCAGAAGCGTGAAGGGAGGTTGAGGGAGTAGGATTATGGGGTCTGAAGAGGGCCGAAATGATCAAACATTAGAGCTACAGAGGGTGCATATGGGAAATTGTGAAACATAAGGTAAAACAAAGTGAGAATAGACCATGTGGACCATGTGGTAAAATAAAAACATGTGATAAATGTGCACAAAACATGTGATTTTTTATCAAAAGTCAAAGAAAAGGTGGGATTTTGGAAAAATCGAGGCAAAAAATGAGGTGCCAAAATACATGAAAATCACCCCACTTTTGAAAAAAATGGCCATCCGAGGTGGAACCCAGAGCCAAAAGTTTTGAACCATGAAAATTAAAAAAATATATTTTCATAATGTATAAAGAAAAATACAATGTTCCTTTTTTTTGTAATAAATTTTTTCAGTGCACATAAAATAAGTAAATACAAAAATAAATAAACCAAAAACTTAAAATAAATAAATAAATAAATAATAAACTAAACTAAATAAATAATAATAAAAAAATAAAAATAAAATAAACAAAAATACAAAATTAAAAAAAATAAAGAAATGGGGGGTGTGGGGGGCGGGGGGGAGGGCGGGGGAGGGAGGGAGAGAGAGAGAGAGAGAGAGAGAGAGAGAGAGAGGATTTTTTTTTCAAAATTTTCTTTCCTCCCTTTTTTTTTCGGAAAAATAAATTCCATGGGGGGGGCTTTTTTTTTGAAAATATCCAAAAAGTTGGAGAAAAAAAAAATCCAAAAAAATTACAAAAAAAATCCAAAAAAGTCTCAACAAAATTCTCAAAAAAATTCTAAAAAAATTCCATACAGGTCTAGGCCAATTTCCTCACTCAAAACCATAGAGAGCTTCCTTTATTCCTCCAACGATATTTGAAAAGGATGAAAAATTCTAGAAAAAATCTAAAAAATGCTTGAAAAAATCCCAAAAATTTCCAAAAATTGTACTTATGCCAAGGACTATGAAAGGCTTGCTAAATTTGCTAAAAACTCAAAGAACAAGCATGAAAAAAGGATAAAGACTACTAAAACTTAAGCAAAAATGACATGAGAAGGCTACATACAACATGGACAAATTTTGCAGAGTCCCAGTGATTCATAAATCTTCAGTTGTGTTGATGATAGGCCTTGAGCCTTGATATGTTGACTTAGAGAAACTCCACCATAATCTGCAATTGTACTACACTTCATTTGTTTTGTCTTCTTGTTGGGCACACTAACCATCTGATAGGGGTACCCTCTCTTCCCATCAAGCCTCTTGTTTTACATAGTGCTAAAAACCTCCTAATATGCTTGTTCGGATCTTCCTGAGCTAAGCCTTTGAAAAAAGCAAATTTTATATTTAATCTTGATAGTAGGGTTTCCAAATCTACCTGACCTGCCATGCTCTTTACTGATGAGGTTGACGAAAGTGGACTAGAGGATCTTCTAAGAGCCTTCCTTTTGGTAGCTTTGCAAGTGACCCTCAATGTTTGCGAGCGGGTTGCGGTCATGAGCTATTCATAGTCCTCTTAGGCTAAGAGAATTAATAAGAAAATTTACCTCTTAACCCAATGAAGTAGCACTGTAGCACTGTTGACACTTGAACTCTTCTACACTTTGTTGTCTTCTCCTATGCTCAAATCTCCTTGGAGTCCCATCGGGCGTGCCAAATTTTGTTGGGGGATTCTTGGACAAGAAGGGATTTGAGTGTTTGTCTGGGTGTCTCCCAGTTAAGAAAACCTCACCACAACCCTCTTTATCAAACGTAACGAGCTTTATGCAAAAACCATGATTGTTATATCAATGACCACATGGACATGCATAAGCGGTATCCACAAAAGCGTACATGGTGTGTACGTTCTCAATATATGTAGTAAAACACTAAAAGGATAATGTGCAGCCCAAAAACTAGCCAATAACACGTGGAAGGGTCTGTCAACTCTGATGTTTTAGGCTCAAAACCCTGCATAAACCTACAACGGTTGCTCCCACCAAAACTAAAAACCTTTTGAGAAACCTGTAATTTAGGAGTGTGGCTGAAAACACAGTCCCAAAGGTAGATATTTATTGTCAAAGAAGTACAAAAAACACTCTTCTTGATGTTCTTGGACCTACATGAAGAGAACTATGTGTGAAAGTACTCCAAAATGGCTCCAAAAGACACCCCAAAAATGCTTCAAAAATAGGCTTTGAAAGCAAAGAATGAAGCTTTGAGGGACCAAAACATGTTCAAGGTAATGTTAACCTTAGTCTTTCCCCTTCTTCAGACACCACAAGAGTGTAGCTTAGTGGCAAGAGATTGCCATGGTTAAGCAAGCTCCGGGGGGAATAGTACTGGGATGGGTGACCTCTTGAGAAGTACTGGGAACCTCTATCTTCCTTGATCGTTAAGGTCCTCCCTTGCATGCAGCCAACGGCACCAACGGTGACTTCAGTGACTTGAATGACAGGGTATGCCAAGGTCTATGCCTTGGTCACCGCCTTAGTCATAAGCCTTGGGTGAATGGGCGGGTGCTCGCTTTGCTCGCACAAAAGGAACAAATCTTTTGTATGGAAATGCTTTGATACCAATGAAGTATTTCGATGGTGATGCACCACAGTGCGCGTTTTTTCTTGAGAGCTTCACAATGATATCCTCGGAGTAGAAAATGGAGCTCCTCGATCTGCACACAGTACTATGCATAGAGGCTACTGAATACACAGAAAAATGCACTACACAGGGAGCATGACACAGACTTCTTAGGTGTTGCAAATGGGGTCGAACTTACAATCTATGACTGACCCAGGCCATGATATGTTTTATTTAAGAACATATACAAAGAAGTGTCTAGTGGCCATTTGGCCTTTCACACTAACAGTGACAGTCTATGCTTGGGTAGAGGAGAGGCATTCATTATTTGGTTACACTGATTCTAAGTATGATGGTTGTGTAGACATCAAAAGTTTACTTCAGTGTGCACTTTTCACTTTGCTAGAGGTGCTATCTCTTGGAGATCTCATCTTCAAGAATGTATATCTGTTTCCACTATAGAAGAAAGAGCATGTTGGAACTAGTAAGGCATGCAAGCAAGCATTATGAATTTTTCATCTTGCTTGTGATATGGGTCTACATCAACATGTACCTTGTTTGCTAAATGATAGTCACAGTGCCATTGCTTTGGCGAAGAATCTAGTCTGTCAAGAAAAGAGCAAGCACATTGAGGTGATTTATCACTTCACTAGAGATTGCTTATCCATTGAGTGCATTATTCTAAGAAGGTTCATACTCGAGATACTGCTTCAAATACTTTGACTAAAGCTCTATCACATGATAGATTTTGACATAGTTGTGACTTGATGGGGGTTAGTTGATTCATGATCTTGCATATTTCCTTGTCCACTATGTAACATGCCCATCATGTGGGAGATAGAGTTTGTATACTTATAATCAGGTATCCTCTATCATCATTTATTTTTTCTCCTAGAGTTCACTTTGTCCATATTTCCCTTTAGTGGGAGATTGTTATCATTAGCGTCCATCTGAAAGGCTAAATGGCTATCAAGCACTTTTTTAATGTTCTTTAATAAAACATAGATTAGCCTAGGCAACCACAAACAGTGAGTTTGACCGCATTTTTGAAACTTGTGAAATTCATGGCTAATTTTCTCTCTCTGTGTACTATGTAGTTTCACATATTCAGTATGACTATGCAGAGTACCATGCACATCACACCACAACTCGATTTTTGTATTATGAGAGCATCATCGTGAAGCTCTTACAAAGTGAAATACATCATGGTGCATCACCATCGCACCACTTCATGCATATTGCATTAGAAACGAAATCTTTCTAGATCCATTGTGAGTAAAGATAGGAAAACTATTGATAGTGAAAAAGTGGATACGATTATTCATGCACAACCTCCTATAATCATTAAACAACTTATATGCTTTATTGGACAAGATAGGTGGCATAATTGACTTTGAAATATTTAGCTAATGTTTGTGTCTTGTTGGTGCACTTGATCAAGAAGAATGTGGATTTTTAATGGGGAACTAATTGTAGAGAGTGTACATGTGAAAGAAAAATGAAAAGAAGAGTGTACTCACAAAATGAAAGAGTGTGAGTGACTCAAAGTAAGTAGACAACAAAATGGTAAAACTCAATTGGATTATAAATGAGCTTTCCAAGAGCATGAAGTAGGCTTTCCAAGCTTCTAATAAAGTACAAAGTGGGGAAGAGGCCCTTGTTATATAGAGTTGGAAGAGGCTATCCAAAGTACATGAAATTTGGGATAATTCCCTTGAAGGAGAATGAATACAATGGTAGAAGTGAACAGAAAGGCACACAAAAACAATGAGATACAACTAAAATAATATGAAATGGAGTCTCTCCTAGATACAAAATGGAGATGCACTCATATAGATACAAAAGGAAATGATGTGGATGAACTAATGTCGAGCAACACCCCATTTGCAGCTCCATTTTGGAGATATTGAATGCTAAAGAGGACCACCAAGCATTGGAGTGGAATTGGAGGTAGAGCCTTTGTGAACATGTCCGCCAAGTTCTCTTGAGAGGTAGAGTGCTCATGAATAATCTCCTGTCATACAAGCGTCTCATGGATGAAGTGGTACTATATCTTCATGTGCATGTTCTGAGCATGGAACAATGGATTCTTGGCGATGTCAAAGGCTGACTCGCTATTAGTGCAGATGCATATAGGCATACCCTCCAAAATACCAATGTTAGATAGTAAACTTCGAAGCCATACGGCTTCACATGCTACAAAGCTAGATTCGTGGTACTCGGCTAAGGTGTTTGATAGAGCAACTATAGGTTGCTTCTTACTTTCCCAAGAGATGTGTCTTGAGCCAGTCAAGAATATCTATCCAGAGGTAGATAGTTGGGAATCAAGATTACCAACCCAGTCTGAATTTGAATATTATGCAAGAACAATACCCCATTTGTACCAAAGACCATGATGTTCGATCATGGCAAGGTATCGAAGTAATCTTTAAGCAACTTGCCAATGTATCAATTGAGGCTGATGTACAAATTGATTGAGTATGCCAAGTGCATAGGCAATATCTAGACTAGTGTTGGCTAGGTAAAGTAAAGAGCCAACTAGATATCCATAAGCATGCATATCCATGAGTGATGATCAGTCCTCCTGTTGGAATTTGGGCCCCTAGGATCGTTCCAAACTAAAACCTTTTGAGCATACACACTTGATTAATTAAGATGATAAGTGAGAGATAGAAATAAAGAGATCTTGAGACAAGGATAGGGAACATAAGCTGGATTCTTACTCACTAAAAAATAGATGTCCAAATTACAACATGGGAGTACTACTCAACCATATAAAGTGGTGCACTCACTAATGGAAGAATATCCAAGAAGACGATGATACAAAATTTAGATTATGTTGAAATAATCTAAGTGTGTTAAGTGAATGAGCAACGAAGCTAACCTTATTCTGAAAAAATAGTGTAACAAAATTGTAAATCAACCAACCCTAATTTTGACATTAGGGAGAGAAACCCTAAACACAAAGTATAAGGTTAACTCACAAAAGATAGTTACCACCACCTTGTAGAATACTTCTTGCTCCAAGAGAGTAGCCTCTTCTTCACCAAAACTCCACCTCCAAAGCTTCAGAACACCAAGAGTTGGTTTGATCACCTCCTCTTTGCTTGATGAGCGATGTCTCAACAATGAGCAAGTCTCTCTTTATATAGCTTACAAGTACCTTCCAAAAGCCAATTTGAAAAGCATAAAGGTATGATCATTGTAGCCAAACATCCGAAAATCAAATTAAAAAGTGGTGCCCACTAATTTGAAATTGGCGTGAAAAATTTTGTTTTTGCTTTTAGCAAAACTTACTCCACGTCGCTGTGCCTACTAGGGATCGAACCCAGGTGGGTTGACATTGTTTTTGCAACGTTTTCTTTAGACCAAGCGCTTGTATGCTCTTTTGTATTCATATGCTGTGAAAAACCTACTACATACACTACTGCGCCTGTTTGGGATTTGAAGATATAATTCTAATGAAGCTAATGGACCATATAGACATTGACTCCAACAATCCCTCCTTCAATGTCATATTGGTACAAGCTTTAGTAACCTGCCAATTTTCTCATGACTATCTCTAGTCAATGCTTTGGTAAATATATCTGCAACATTCTCACTAGATGGAACATAAACCAGCTCAATGTGCTTCTTAGCTATCTGCTCTCGAATATAGTGGTAGTGTACGTCTATATGATTTGTCCTTGCATGATGCACTGGATTCTTTGCTATAGCTATAGCACTCTGGCTATCTGAAAATATATGCATGGGTTCATGTACTCTTACATGAAGATAACTGAAAATCTTTTGCAACCAAACTGACTCTAGAGTAGCTGTAAATGCTGCACAATATTCAGCTTCACACAATGAAGTGGCAATAGTCGTTTGTCTCTTCGAAAGCCATGAGATAAGATAATCTCCAAGATAAAAACAAAATCCACTAGTACTTCTTCTTGTGTGTCTATCACCTGCCCAATCCGAATTTGAAAATCCTTTTAGTAAAAAATGTATAGATTTTGAAAATAGTATAGCATAATTTGAAGTTCCCTTCAAATATCAAAAGATCCGCTTTATTGCTTTCCAATGTAACACTATCGGATTCTGCATGAACCTTGATACTTGAGAAACTGCAAACTGTATATCAAGACGTGTATTACACAGATATATCAAGCATCCAATTGCTTGACTATATAGAGTAGCATCAAATGGCTCTGCATGTGCTACCATTTGTAAAGACATGTTCTAATCCATAGGTGTTTGCAAAGGTTTAGAATCACTCATCTGAAACCTCTCCAAAAGTTTCTCAATGTACTTCTGTTGTGTCATATAGATACACTCATCTTGAAATAGAAATTGAATCCCAAGATAATAATGAAAAATGCCTAATTTCACATCAAATGTTTGCTTCAATTGTTCTTTGAACATTTGCAAATCTTCATCTTTGGGACCTGTAACTATAATATCATCCACATAAATGATTGCTATAATCATCATACCTGGTTCTGCTTTGATATAAAGAGTAGGAGCTGCATCGGAGTTATGGAAACCAATGGATAAAAGATATGTATATATCTTTTCATACCATGCTCTAGGTGCCTGTTTTAAACCATACAAAGCTTTTATAAGCTTACACACTAAGTGTTCTTTACCTGTCTCTTCAAAACCTTCTGGCTGCCAAATATACACGTCCTCATGTAAATCACCATTTAGAAAAGCAATCTTAATGTCAAGTTGATAAATATGCCAACCAAAATGTGCTGCTAAAGCAAGTATTTACCTAATAACAGTCATCCTAGACATAGAAGCGAATGTCTCATCATAATCAATACCTTTTTGTTGTGCATATCCTTTGACAACCAATCTTGCTTTGTACATGTCAATAGTACCATCTGCTTTCCTTTTAATTTTGAAGATCCATTTTACACATATAGCCTTCTTTCCCTCCGGTAACTCACACAGCTGCCAAGTTTGATTCTTATGAATAGAATCAATCTCTTCTTCCATAGCTTTTCTCCAAATAGGAATGTTAAGTGCATCGTTAACACACGTAGGTTCATCCTCAACTGTAGTAAGTGCCAAAATATCATGAATCTCAAAGTCTTCAGCAAAACTTACATGATCTCTTTGTTGTTGATGTCTAGTCTGACTTCTTGTTCTTACATGATCTTCTTGTTGTTGTTGTTGTCTAGTTTGACTCGTTATTCTTCCAGTAAAAGTCTTTGTACCACTATCTTTCCAAGTCTGATATAACCAAGTAGGTGTATCCTTAAATAGTGGTGAAAATCTTTCTGAACTTTCAGCTTCCACAAGTTCTGGAACTTGTCCTTCCGAGGTACTAGGACTTTTTGGAACTCTAACTTCTTCCATTTCTAGAATCAAAGTCTCTTGCGGAACTGACTCTGTAGAAGGTTGTGAAATTCCTCTTTCTTCAACTTTTTCTTGAATCCTAGGACTTTTAACTCCCTCCTGATATGGTTGAACATGTAAATCCAGAATCTTTCTAAAAAATCCATAGTCATTTTTACTAATGAACTCAGGAATTTCTGCTTCTTTATCATAAACCTTATTTTCAGCAATATAAGCATTACGTGAAAGAATAACTTCACCTATCTCTAGAACATAAAACCTGTATCCTTTACTCTCAATAGAATATCCAATAAAAGTAGCTTTCTTTGCTTTTACATCTAGTTTGCCTCGGTCCTTTTTCTCAATATGTACATAAGAAAGTGATCCAAATACTTTGAAGTAACTCACATTAGGTTTTCTACGATAATAAGCTTCATAAGGTGTGATCACCTTTAAAGCTTTTGTAGATTACCTGTTCAAAATGTGATTAGCTGTATGTACCGCATCAAACCAGAATTTTGATGAAAGCCTCTGGGATGCCATCATGCTCTGCATCATTTCAACAAGTATTCTATTCTTTCTTTCTCCAACACCGTTCTGTTGAGGAGTATAAGCAATAGTAAGGTGTCGAGTAATACCTTTCTCATCAAGAAATGTTTGGAACTCTTTTGACAAGTATTCTCCACCTCTATCACTTCTGAGAATTTGGATAGTTTCCTTACTTTCATTTTCAACCATAGCTACAAACTTCTTGAACATAGGAAAGCCTTTTGACTTTAACTTAAGACCATAGATCCATGAGTATCTTGTAAAATCATCAACAAATAGAACAAAATACCTTAAGCCTTGAAGAGAGTCTGCTCTCATAGGTCCATTCACATCTGAATGAATAATCTGCAATTTCCTGGTAGCTATAATATGACCATGTTTCTTGAAAGGTAGTGTATGCATCTTACCTTCAAGACAACCTTCATGTTGGGGCTTCACTCACTAAATATACATAAAGACATGAATGCATATGAAGGAAGAAGAAAGACGAAGAGAAGTAAAAGCAAAACACTCAAAAAATCAAGCCTAAGTGAAGGGACAAATTTACACTTGTAATATAATGCAAAATTAGAGTTTAATCCTGACATAGAACTTCTAAAATTCTGAGTTTGAGTCTAGAAGTATGTAGGCCATATTTATATAAACTTGATTTGTAAGTCTTGAGTGAGTTGAGAAAAAGTCAGGTTTTTCTGAGAGAGATGTTGAGGAAGAACTACTCAGAGTAGGAGAGTTTTCCATTGCTATGAGCAGAATGAAGCCAAGCCATTTTGTACACATCTTCTCTAATAGATAACACATGTTTTCTTATAAGTGTTTTATCTAATTCCTCTTGTATAGAGATTTCTAAGTGATTTTCATATTAGTGTGAAAGTTAGTTGATAGTTACAAGTTTTCTGGCACACTTTTCCTTGATTTTCTTAAGGTGAAATCTCACAGTACAATGTAAATTCTTTCAGGAATAATATCTCATTTTGAAGCTACTACCTTCAACTACAAGTGACCAGAAGATATTTGCAAAACAAGACGTGTACTCAGAGAAATGAGTCTAACAGTGAAGGTATGTCAAATCGATGAAGTCGTTTTTCAGATTTCACACATAGTTCAAATGTTGAAGTGATTTCAAAAGATTATGAAGTTATTACTTGAAAGTTTTGCTTGTAATGTGTTGCCTAACATTAGCAAGAACTTCTATTAGTAAATGATCAAAAGAATTCACAAGGATCAAGTTAATATAGATCAGATTTGAAGCTAGAAGAAAAGGCACATATTTCTGGAAAGTGAATTTTTGAATTTCACTAAGTTTAGTGATAAAGGTTTCAAATTAGAGTGTTGCTAAGCTAATGATGGTTATGGAGGAAGTCTAATATCACTTTAGCTTAGTTCTTGTGGTGTTCCATACACAAACAAGTGGTATCAGAGTAGAAAGGTCATCAAGAGTGAAAGAAGGTACAGAAACAAGAGGAGTTGAAGAGTTCTTCATTAAAAGGGTGAAAGTTGAGGTGTTGAACAACAAAAGACATCAGAGGAGCACTTCGAAGTTATTGTCAAGGGTAAAGATCTAGAAAAGGTAACATACTTTAACCTTATACTCACAGGATGCAACAAAAGCAAGAAGATTATGGCAGATCATGTATCTATTGACAAATTGGATAGAGATAATTATCGTGCTTGGGTAATGAGAATGGAAGCCTTACTTATGAGTAAGGATCTAATGGTATAAGCGACAGGTGAAGAAGAAAAGCCTACATTTGAAGATGATAGTCAACCAAGGAAAGAATAACTAGAAGCTTTGAAGCTATGGTAGAAGAGAGATGCAAGTGCAAGGGCTTATATATACAACATTATCACAGATCATTTGTTACCACATATTAGAGGTTTAGAAACAGCTGAAGACATATGGAACGCTTTGGAAGATCACTTCCAAAACACTACTAAAGCTAGGAAGGCAAGCTTATGGTCAGATTTTACCACATTTAAGAAGAAGCAAAGCCAGAACATTAGTGATTATGTCACTAAGATGAAGGACTTGGCAGATAGCCTTGGATCTATTGATGAGGATATTGAAGATCATAGGTTAATAGCACAATTGCTTGCAGGATTGAGAGGAGATGAAAGGTGGAAACCTTTTGTACTCTCAACTGAACTTTCATTAAATCATTATGTACCAAAATTAAATCAATTGCTTGGACTCATGCATACATTTGAGCAAGACAGGATGAAGAAGAGCTGACTACTCAAGCAATTATGCACAAGGGAAGAAGGTATTTCAAGTCACGTAGTACAAACAGGTGATAATACAAAACATAACGTGCATTCAGTTGGAAAAGTGAAGTGTAGGAGTGGAGCTGATTTGCTAGCAAATGTCTTGTATGTCCCAACAATACCAAAGAATCTGATTAGTGTGGGACAAATAGTAGAGAAAGGTTTTCAAGTCAGATTTACAAATGAAGGAGAATTTGTTGAAGATCCAGAGGATGGATACAATCAAATTGTCTACGATAAGAAGGAAGGTAGACTTTTTACTCTTAAAATGCAAGGGAATGTTGGTCAAGCCTTGATCACACATGGTGATGAAGTACTTAGAGAATTAGACCTTTGGCATAAGAGGTTAGGACACTTCAATGAAAAAGGAATTAAAACCATGGTGGAGAATCAATATGTGATAGGGCTACAAAATGTAAAGAGCCAACATATGATCTACAAATGTGAAGCTTGTCAGATGGGAAAGGCACACAGGTTATCATTTCAGAGAAAAGGTTTCAAACATGATGGTTTGCTAGAGCTCATACATATAGATGTATGGGGACCAACAAAAGAAGGATCAATCAATGGTTCTAGGTATTATGTTCTTTTTATTGATGATGCTACAAGATGGATAACCATTTATGTTTTGAAGGAAAGATCAGAAGTGTTTGGAGCCTTCAAATGTTTTCATGCATATGCAGAGAGAGTTATAGGTCAAAAGCTCAAGAGGCTAAGGTCTGATGAAGGGGGACAATACTTCTCCCAAGAATTCAATGATTATCTTTGGAATGTAGGTATCAAGAGAGAAATAACTTGCAGGTATACACCTCAACAAAATGGGGTGGTAGAAAGGAGGAATAGAACTTTGGTTGAGTCTGCTAGATCAATGTTAAAGGAAAAGAATTGTCTTAATTATCTTTGGGAAGAGGCTGTAAATACAGCCACATATCTTGTGAATAGATTACCATGTGAAGCTCTAAATGGAATGACCCCTTATGAAGCTTGGTGGGGCAAGAAACCAACACTTGATCATTGTAAGGTGTTTGGATCAATTGCATATGCTTATGTACCATCACAACTCAGACATAAGCTTGAACCAAAGGCTGAAAAGTATGTGTTTATTGGATGTGATGAAAAGCAGATGGGTTATAGGCTATGGAGTCCTCTAACCAAACAATTTATTGTTTCCAGAGATGTGACATTTGATGAACAGAAGAGTTGGTATGCAGATAAAGAATGTAATCTTGAAACATTTGAAGAAGAGGCAAGAAGAAGTGAAAGAGGTAAATCACACATGCAGATAGATGGAGATGAAGATCATATGCAAGCAAGCACATCCAAGGTTGGATCATATAGAAGAAATGAAGATGTACCCGGACTTGATGAAGAAGTATATCCAGATACACATGAAGAGTGTGAACCAAGAAGTCAACCAGATTGAGGAAACAACCAACAAAGTATTCCTATGACACTTCTTATTTGACTCAGAATGCTTACATGGTTAAGGAAGATGAAGAACCTCAAAGCTATGATGAAGCAAAAGGTAAGAGGCAATGGGAAGAAGCAATGAAGGAAGATTTTAATGCACTTGAAGAGAACAAGACTTGGGAACTTGTTCCAAAACCTAATGGTAAGAAAGTAATTGGAAATAAATGGGTTTACAAAATAAATAAGCATGCAGATGGAAGAATAGCCAGATACAAAGCTAAATTGGTGGTTAAAGGCTATGCTCAAACTCATGGCATAGATTATGATGAAACATTCAGTCCTGTAGCAAAGATGTCAACCATAAGGACAATCATTGCTATTGCAGCATCAAAAGGATGGACATTGAGTCAATTGGATATAAAGAATGCATTTTTAAATGGATATATATCAGATGAAGTCTGCATGGAGAAACCTCAAGGGTTTGCAAAATACAAGTATCCAAATTATGTTTGCAAATTGAGAAGAGCACTTTATGGATTAAAGCAAGCTCCAAGAGCTTGGAATTATAGACTTGTGAAGTATCTTAATGATCTTGGATATCAAAGTTCAAAGGCAAATGCAAGTTTACTTATCAAGAGAACAGATGAAGGTATGATCTACATTTGTATTTATACATGATATTATAATCACAGGTACTTCAAATGAAGGAATCAAGGAGGTGAAGAGATTGCTTGAGAAGGAATTCAAGATAAGTGATGTAGGAAAATTGTCATATTTTCCTGGAATGGAAATCACTTATGCAGATCATGGCATATATGTATCACAAGAAAGGTATCTTATGAATCTTCTGAAGAATCTTAGCATGGAAAATTGCAGAGAGGCATCAACACCTCTTGAGGTCAATCATAAACTTGGTAAATATGATGGTGCAGAGTTCAAGGATATGAGGAAGTATCAATCTTTAGTGGGAATCTTGATTTATGCTACATTAACATGACTTGATCTTAGTTATGCAGTGGGAGTTCTTTCTCAATTCATGCATTGTCCAAAGGACCCACATTGGATTGTAGGTCAAAGACTTCTTAGATACATCAAAGGAACTTTGAAAGAAGGATTATATTATCCTTTTACATCAAATAAAAAGTTGAGAGCATATAGTGACTCAGATTGGGTAGGAAGTCAAGATGATAGAAGGTCAACACATGGGTATATGATATACATAGGAGATAAACTTGTGAGTTGTTGTTCAAAGAAGC
Source organism: Ceratopteris richardii (assembly GCA_020310875.1). Classification (NCBI taxonomy): domain Eukaryota; kingdom Viridiplantae; phylum Streptophyta; class Polypodiopsida; order Polypodiales; family Pteridaceae; genus Ceratopteris; species Ceratopteris richardii. The sequence goes on along the minus strand of CM035421.1, from coordinate 57,775,698 downwards.
ACCATACAGTGGCCTTATCATCAACTGAAGCTGAGTATAAAGGACTTGTGGAAGGAGTTAAAGAAGTGATATGGATGTAGACATTGTTCAAAAGTTTGGACATTGATCAAGGTATGCCTATCATACATGGAGATAATAGTTCATTGTATCTTGTAGTGAATCATGTATTTCATGCAAGAACAAAGCACGTAGAGATGCAATATCATTTTCTAAGAGAAAAGGTAATGGAGAAGGATGTTGAAGTGGTATACACTTCTACAAAAGATCAGATTGTAGATATTATGACAAAGAGCTTGGATGGAGTGAAGACAAGTAGATTCAAAGAAATGGCAGGAATAAAAAGGAAGAAGGATATATGAAGAAGACAAAGAATGCTAATTAGTGATTGAGGGGGAGCTGTTGGGGCTTCACTCACTAATTAGACATAAAGACATGAAGGCATATGAAGGAAGAAGAAAAACAAAGAGAAGTAAAAGCAAAACACTCAAAAAATCAAGCTTAAGTGAAGGGACAAATTCACACTTGTAATATAGTGCAAAAGTATTGTTTAATCCTGACATAGAACTTCTAAAATTACAAGTTTGAGTCTAGGAGTATGTAGAACATATGTACATAAGTCAATTTGAGTTGAAAAACAAGTAGAAGAACTTGATTTGTAAGTCTTGAGTGAGTAGAGAAAAAGTTGGGTTTTTCTAAGAGAGATGTTGAGGAAGAACTACTCAGAGTAGGAGAGTTTTCCATGGCTATGAGCAGAATGAAGCCAAGCCATTTTGTACACATCTTCTCTAATAGATAAAACATGTTTGTGTATAAGGATTTGATCTAATTCCTCTCGTATAGAGATTTCTAAGTGATTTCATATCAGTGTGAAAGTTAGTTGACAATTACAAGTTTTCTGGCGCACTTTTCCCTAATCTTCTAAAGGTCAGATCTCACAGCACAATGTAAAGTTTTTCATTAATGATAGCTCATTTTGAAGCTACTACCTTCAACTACAACTTCCCAAAAGATCTTTGCAAAATGAGATGTGTACTCAGAGAAATGATTCTAATAGTGAAGGTATGTCAAATCGATGAAGTCATTTTTTAGATTTCAGACATAGTTCAAATGTTGAAGTGATTTCAAAAGATTCTGAAGTTATTACTTGAAAGTTTTGCTTGGAATGTGTTTCTTAACATTAGCAAGAACTTCTATTAGTAAATGATCAAAAGAATTTACAAGGATCAAGTTAATACATATCAAATTTGAAGCTAGAAGAAAAGGTGCACATTTCTAGAAAGTGAATTTTTGGATTTCACTAAGTTTACTGATAAAGCTTTCAAATTAGAGTGTTGCTAAGCTAATGATGGTTATTGAGGAATTCTAATATCACTTTATCTTAGTTCTTGTGGTGTTCCATACACCAACACTTCACATATATCTGAATCATCTGGTAGCTTGAATGAGGGTAAACTCTCAACCATACCTCTGTCTTTGATACTCTTGAGAGCTCCAAAACAATATGTCCAAATCTCTCATGCCATAGCTTCATATCTTCCACCGGTGACGAAGATTTGACCGCATATGTGTTGGAACAAACCAATCACAAATTGGTGATTACAAAGAGCTTGAAGCAAACCTATGATCAGATTGAAGTGAAAGAAGACACTTGAGAAAGTGAAGGGATCTCAGAAGTAAAGCTTGTATACATATGTACATTATAGTTGGAAATCCTTGTAATTTGAGTATAGATAATCCTTAGGATGATAAGAAATAATGTAATAGATGCCGGATAAGTCTAGAACCATATGTATTTAAGTCAATGATGTAAAGAAATATGGGTAGAGTCATTCTGAAGACAAGTGTCATAGAGATAGATGTGAAGAGAGTCATCTTCAGAAAATAGCGATGAGTATTTCGTAGATTTCTCTCAGTCTGATCAATGTGGATCAGAAACCCTTTTGTACACATCTAATCTAGAAGCTAATGAAGCTATGTTCAAAGTTTCATGGTCTAATTCTTCTTCTGTTGTGAGTATGATCAATAGGAACATGTGTATGTAAAGTCTGCAAGTAGACCTCTCAGAATCGTGCATTTTTTTATGTCAATGATTTGCTTAGATCTCAGTGCATAGTGTAAAGTTTTTGATGAGTGAGCATTGAAAATCTAAGTTAAAAGGTAACAAAGCTATGGCTAAAAGCATTTAGCAAAATGGGATCTGTGCTGTGAGAAATCAACCTTAGAAGTTACCTATGTCAAAGTCGCTTGTTCAAAAAGACAGTTTATGACATATTTCTTATCCTAAGGATCAAATTACAATTTTAATGACTCTTTTGATGAACTAATGGTTGATATGATTGCGGAAAGGTAGTCTAAAGATATCTGCATCATTGGTTTGAAGAAATTTGAAAATATGTGCAGAAGATTGAGTCAATTTCTGAAGCAGACTTTCTGAAGAAGGAATTTCTTCACTCAGAGAAGTGCTAGTGAAAGTTTTGATAAATGAAGACAATATTAGTGTAAAGTTTGATCCATAACTAATATAGAAGTGTTCTTAGATCAGTATAGATCAAACCTTTGGAGATTAAGAGGTCTCCAATAGTGGTATCAGATCTGAAGGTGCAATACAAGTAAAGTAAAGGCATTGGAAGTCCCGATTGTTGCAGGTATTGAAGTTCCTTCTAATTGAAAGTGGACAAGGACAAATTCTTGAAGATAACCTACAGAAGTACAAAGCACGAGTTCAAAGGATCAAGAAAGATTAAAGCTTCATATCAAAGGTACACTTAATTATCATAAATCATAGTAATTGCAGACACAGAAGATCAAAGATGGGAGAAAGCCTACATATTGATAAGCTAGATAGGGAGAACTATCCAGCTTGGTCCATGAGGATGGAGGCACACCTCATGAGCAAAGATTCGATGGCATTCATTACAGGAGAAGAAGAAAAGCCTGAGTTTGAAGATCCTAGTGTTCCAACAAGGGAGGAACTTGCAAGTTTGAAGAATTGGGTGAGAAAGGATGCTCAAGCTAGGAGCATCATTTATATGGCTGTAAATGATTATCTTCTACCTCATATTAGAGGATTGGAAAGTGCAACAGATGTGTGGAATGCTTTGGAAGAGCATTTCCAAAGCACAACCAAGTCTAGGAAGTCCTCATTATGGGCAGAATTCACAACTTTTAAGAAGAAGAGTTCACAATCAGTTTCTGATTATGTGCCAAGAATGAAGGATATTGCAGATAGCTTGGGAGCAATAGATGAAGACATTGAAGAGGATAAGTTGGTAAGGCAAATACTTACAGGTCTAAGAGGAGCTGATAAATGGAAACCTTTCATATTGTCCATTGAATTATCACTTGATCACTTTACTCCTGACCTTAATCAATTGCTAGGATACATGCTAACTTTTGAGCAGGACATTAAGGGAGACAATGATAGGAGTGCAAGTCAAGCTATGTACTCCAAGGACAAGAAAAAGAATGGCAAAGGGAAGCAGTCAACTAATGATGAAGGAACTTCAAGTCAAGCCAATTTTACAAAAGGGAAGATGAACTTCAGAGGTAAAGGAAGAGGAGGTAAGAACAAAGATAATACTAAAGCTTGTTGGATTTGTGGCAGAACCAATCATTTGGAAAATGATTGTTGGTATAACAATCAAAATGGTGGAAGGAATAACCAGAGCTTTAATCAAAGAGGTAGAGGAGGCAAAAACCAAAGAGGCAACTTCAGAGGAAGAGGTGGTAGGACATCATATGCTAGAGGAGGTGGAAGAAGTTTTCAATCTCAGTCCTACAACAACAGTTATTATAATTATGCATCAGATCAGAAGGATGGCATGACTCTCATCTTGAATGCAACTCATGAAGTAGTAGGAGAAGACCAAAGGGTGTTTTATATTGACTCAGGACGTAGTAATCATCTGAGTGGCAATATATCATTGATGACTGATATGGAAGCAAAGGTGAATGGACATTGAGTTCAAACAGGAGATAACACCAAGCATAAAGTGGAAAGCATTGGATCAGTGAAGACAAAGAATGGAAGTACACTCTTGAGCAAGGTACTTTATGTTCCTACTATTCCTAAAAACTTGATAAGTGTAGGGCAAATTGTGGAGAAGGGATATGAAGTCAGATTCACAAATGATGGTGTTTATGTGCAAGATCCAAATCAAGGATATAGAAATATTATTGCAAGTTAAAAGGAAGGAAGGATGTTTACTCTCAAAGTCCAAGGTAATGTGGGACATGCTTTATTTACTTATGGAAGTCAAAAGATGTCTGAGTTAGACCTATGGCATAAAAGGCTGTCATTTAAATGAGATAGCCATAAAGGAAATGTCAAGGAATGATGTGGTGCTTGGTTTGCCAAAAGTTGAAGGGCAACACATGGTGTACAAGTGTGAAGCTTGTCAATTAGGTAAAGCACATAAAAGTTCATACAATAAATCACGGTACAAGTATTCAAATATGCTTGAATTGGTTCATACAGATGTGTGGGGTCCTTCAAGGGACTATAGCATAAATGGATCCAGATATTATGTGTTGTTTGTTGATGATGCAACTAGATGGATTACTTTATATGTAATCAAGGACAAATCAGAAGTGTTCAAGACATTCAAGCATTATCATGCTTATGCAGAAAGGATTACAAGACAAAAGCTCAAGAGGTTGACATCAGATGGAGGGGGAGAGTATTTTTCTAAAGAGTTTGATGATTATTTGTGGAATGTAGGTATAAAAAGAGAAGTAACTTGCAGGTACTCTCCTCATCAAAATGGAGTTGCAGAAAGAAGAAATAGAACTCTTGTAGAATTTGCAAGAGCAATGATGAAGGAAAAGAATTTTCCAAATTACTTATGGGCAGAAGCTATCAACATTGCAACATATCTTGTGAATAGGTTACCTTGTAAAGCTTTGGATGGAAGAACTCCTTATGAAGAATGGTGGGGTAAGAAACCTACTCTTGATCATTGTAAGATATTTGAATGTTTAGCATATGCTTATGTTCCTTCACAATTGAGACATAAGTTAGAACCCAAAGCAGAGAAGTATGTGTTTATTGGGTAGGATGATAGACAGATGGGTTACAGATTGTGGAGTCCATCTACAAAGCAATTTCTTGTTACCAAAGATGTTACATTTGATGAGCAAAGCACATGGTATACAGGGTCAACAAATCATTATGCAGATGTTAAAGAAATACAAGGGAAAGGGAAGACAAAAGTAAGTGTGTATAAAGAAGATGTTGATGATGTTGATTATAAAAGTAAATTGCAAGATAATGTTGAAGATGGGCCAAGATTTGATCTAGAATCAAATGTGGCTGAGACTTCAAGAAGTGCAGAGGTTAGAAGATCCTCAAGGGAAAGAAAAGAGCCTATCAGGTATAGCTATGACACATCTTTCTTAACAACAAAAGATTATGCTTACATTGTGAAGACAGAAGAAGATCCAATCACATATGAAGAAGCTAAAGGTAAACAGAATTGGGAGAAGGCAATGCAAGAAGAGTATGATGCTCTACTTGAAAATGAAACATGGGAATTGGTGCCAAGACCAAAGAATCAGAAGGTCATTGGGTGTAATCCACAACATAAAATGCCAGAAGCAATAATAACATTGGCATTTTAAAGATCATGAATTGCACATCTATCATCAAAGAAATGGACAACCAAGCCAATCTTGGTTAATGTTGAAGCTAAAAATAGATTTTTGTTGATCCTTGACACTTACAAAGCATCTAACAATGTGAAAGAACTACCATCAGTAGTAGTCAAAATGATTTTAGCAACTCCCTTTATAGGATAAGTGGAGTTGTTAGTGCATGTGACAATATTCCCTATAGGGTAGGCTCAAGAGAACTAAAGAAAGTGTGCTACAAGGTAATATGTTTGGTTGTCCCACTATCAAAGTACCAAACATCTCAGTCTATTGTAGACATATAGTGCTCATGAGACAATGGATCATAGTTGCAGATAGTAGTAAATGCCCATTCTTCATTTTGCACAAGATTAGTAGACTTTGTTTTAGGTGTAGAGGCTTGTACAACAACCATTCTACCCTCTTTCTTCTTTTCCTCATTTGCAACCAATTTTGGACAACTCTTATGACATGATCATTTCCTTTACAGTATTTGTAAGATTGTTTCTACTTATCTATTTTCTTCTCATCTTTGTCTTCCTTCTTTGATTGTGCAGCATTAACAGATTTTATTACTAGTAGATGAGCTCCATTTACCTTTGCCCTTCTAATTAGCTAAGAAAGCTTGATTTGCAACATGCACAATGGACTTGTTCTGCATGGATTGGTCTTCTTGCAATAAAACAGAGACTACATCCTCAAATTGTTAAGGCATTTGAATTGCCTTTCATCATCAATCGAAGAGTAGAAGCAAAACTCTAATATGAATCTCGAAGACTATTAAGAAAAGTCTACACAAGTGAACTATAGATTTCATGAATAGAAATGAACTGCTCCTTCAAATATTTGACCTTTGTCGAATCTCCTTCATTCATATGCTCACTCTCCAACTATTTTCAAAGATAAGCAATAACAACCTCATTTCTTGCTTGGTATAAAGTGGTAAGTGTATCCCAAGCATCCTTTGATATTTTGCAAGAGGGAATATGAGGGATAATGGCACATTTAATAGACAAAGCTATCAATGCATGTGTCTGAGCATCTATGCCATCCCGACAAAGATGCTTTGCAGTAGGTGTAGTGGGAACCACAACACGAACACGAATTTGAGGATTGCCATCTTCAATGCCATATCCATCACCTTTGATAAATGTATTTGCAGATGTAGTAGGATGTTTTTCAACACCTTGCACAATATTCTAGAGTTCTTTTGCTACCAATACATGATGATAATTAGTGCCATCCAATCTATCCTCAACAACCAACATATGGAATACATCATTGGTTTTAGCCATGGCCACTAACTAATATACCCTGATGCAAAAAAATGATTGTATCTCAAAATTTTGAATAGAACTACCCTATTGAGTTGTGTTAAACCTGTAGTAGACTTTGAGATGCTTGTATTAGAAAATCGAAACCTATATATCTATTTGGCACAAAATTGTGAAATTGCTTACATAGGCAATGGGATGGTGCACTTGGAGGTCTAAACAAGCTCATATGAAAATGTTGATGCCACAAAACAAATCTGCTTTGAACTTCTAATCACCTTGAGCATGCTCACAAATTTTGTGCAATTCTAACACTGTGACCGGAGTGGTGTTGAAGCTTGGAGCACAACACAATACTTAATGTATTACCAAGTGAATGTATAAAGATAATTGACCTGTTAGGGTTATAGGCATATATACAAAATGAGGAAAACACCTCCTAAAGAGGGAAAAAAGTGCCTTAGCGATTCTAAGTGTGTTCACACACATCATGTAAAGGTAGAAAGAGAGCCCAAATCCCACGAATTTATGGTGGTTGAAGTTGCATTCAATCAAGCAAATCAAATAACCTAAAAGTAGATCAAACTAGATCTTCACTTTTCCTAGATTGTAGGAAAGTGAATTGATTCCCTCCAACAACCATTCCCACCTTCATTTGAATTCAAATTCAACTTGTAAAAGTCGTGGAACACTCCTAGAGTCTATATAAATACTTTGAATCACTTGTACATTACATGGAAGCAATATACACACACTTGTGACCATCATTATCTTTCTCCTTCAATTCTCTGCATCATCTTCTTCGCCAACAGTAATATTGCAGAGGCTGCTGCTCTCTCTCGAGAGCTCTGAATTGAGTGAAAGATGACTCATTGGAAAGCTATAAGTTTCTAGTTTATGCCTATAAATTTTCATAGCATTTGGTTCAGTAGAGTGGGATAAATATGAGTTTTTCTGTCTTGGGATCAATCTCTACGTATTCCTGAAAAATAGGAAGTACCACCGGTGAATGTCGCATTCATTCCTATAGCATATTTTGCTTATTCCTTATACTTTTGTGCATTCCATACACTAAAACCTATGTGTATCACTTGCATAAAAGGATTTTTTCTAATTGTAATCACGCTGGTCACTACGGGCATTTGAAGTTCATTGTCTCTTCCATAGATAGTAAGCTTTTTGAGCTAGTCGACCCACGAACCTATCTGTTTTGTATCGACTCATTCTCCTTGATGCTCCAAAGTACATAGTGTGTTTCTTTGCACTTATAGCATTCCTATAAGGTCTATTTGAGTCTCCATAAGCTCAAGGATTGGTCTTGTGCCGGTTGGCTTGACCAAACTTCGTCGCTTTGAAACGCACTTTTCTACCTTCTACAAGCTTCTCCAAATTCTTTCAGTGGTATCAGAGCTAGATCAAGATGGGTGACGGCTTTCACTCAATGATCGAGAAGCTTGATCGACACAACTACACGGCTTAGCAAATCAGAATGGAGGCCTATTTGCAAGGTAGAAATCTTTATGGAATCGTAGCAGGCGATGAAGCTATGCCTATTCCAAGATCCAAAGGAGGACCTAGACAAGAGGAGATAGATAAGCTCACACTTTGGTGCGCAAGGGATGCTCAAGCAAGGTCGTACATACTAAACTCTATCTCTGACTTTCTATTACCACATATTAGAGGATGCAAGACATCTCAAGAGACTTGGGACGCCCTCGAGACTTTCTTTTCTGCTAGTACCAAAGCAAGAAAGAATCATCTTTGGAACGAGTTCAACCAAATGAAGAAGATGCCTAAACAAACCATCACAGAGTTTGTTACCAAGGTCAAGGAGGTTGCGGATCAGTTAGCATCCATTGGAGAGCTGATTGAAGAAGAGGTCATCATGAGGCAAATCCTCAACGACATTCGAAGTGATAAGCAATGGAAATCCTTCACGATGGCTTATGATCTCATCATGGATGTGCAGACTCCAGACTTCAACATCTTTCTTGGACAACTCTTCAATCAAGAAGCCAACAATAGCATAAAGGAAGGTAAATCTTATCATGGTAATTCAACTAGTGCTCTATATGCAGATAAGAAGGATAAGAAGCAGAAAGGCAAGAAGAAGGAAGAAGATGAAGAAGAGACTTCCCAAGCCAACTTCGCAAGCAAGAGCAAGTGGAAAGGGAAGAAGAAAGGACCAAAGCAAGACAAAGCCAAAGGTCAGAATGTTCAACCTTGTGCCATATGCAATAAGACCAACCACACCACTCAGAATTGCTGGTTCAATGGGAAGACCCAGAAAAGAAGTGGAAGAGGTGGATATGGCAGCAATAGAGGCAGAGGTGGACACAATATCAACAATAACAATAGAAGCTATAATAGAAGGGACTACAACAATTATTCAGAAGATCAACCACATGAAGACTCATTGCTTCTCATGAATCTAAGCCACAAAGAAGGTAAAAAAGATGATAATTTGTTCTACATAGATTCAGGATGTTCGAATCATGTTGCAGGCAACATTGCTCTTCTATCTGATTTGGAAAGTCCAAAGCATAGACATGAAGTGCAAACAGGGGATGACACAAAGCACAATGTGGAGAAGATTGGTAATGTCAAAGCTTCCAATGGCAGGACAAACATTCTGAGTAAGGTTCTCTATGTACCCACTATCACTAAAAACCTAATAAGTGTAGGCCAAATAGTTGAAAAAGGCTTGCAAGTTAGGTTCACCCAACATGGAGCTTTTGTGGAAGATCCGTGTCAAGGCTTCAAAAAGATAGCCTGAGGTGAGAAGCATGGTAGGCTCTTTACTTTTGAAGTAGGAGAAACCAGGAACATAGCTCTATTCAACTTTGGGTCTCAAACCCTAAGTGAGCTTGAAGTGTGGCATAAGAGACTTGCTCATGTGAATGAAAGAACCTTGAAGGATATATGCAGTGATCAAAGTGTTCTAGGACTACCGAACATATCAAAGCAACACAGGATCAACAGGTGTGATGCATGTCAGATTGGGAAGGCACAAAGACAACCATTCAACCACAAAGGCTACATCCACAACAACTTATTGGACTTAGTACATACAGATGTATGGGGACCAAGTCAAGAACCTTCATTGGTAGGATCAAGGTATTATGTCTCATTTATTGATGACCATAGTAGATGGACTTTCTATACTTTATCAAGAGTAAGAATGAAGTGTTTGATTGCTTCAAGAAGTATCTTGCACATGTGGAGAATCATACAGGTAGATCACTAAAGAAGCTCAGATTTGATGGAGGGGGAGAATACTTCTCCAAAGAGTTTGATGAGTTCTTGCAGGACAAAGGTATCAAAAGGGAAGTGACTACTAGGTACTCTCCTCAACTAAATGGAATTGCAGAGAGGAGAAACAAGACATTGGTTGGATCAGCCCGAACAATGCTTGAAGAGAAGAAGTTGCCATATTATCTATGGGCAGAAGCTATTTCAACTGCTGTGTATCATGTCAACCGACTACCATCCGAATCACTTCAAGGTATGAATCCTTATGAATCATGGCATGGAAGAAAACCTAGTCTTGGACATTGCAAGGTTTTTGGTTGTTTAGCTTATGTTCATGTACCATCACAAATAAGAGGTAAGCTAGATGAAAGGAAAACAAAGGCAGTGTTTATTGGATATGATTCAACTCAGATGGGTTACAGGTTCTTCAATCCTTCAACCAAGCAATTCACTACAAGTAGAGATGTTGTGTTTGAAGAACACAGGTCTTGGTATGATGAAGACAAACAAAAGGTAACACTACCATATGATCTTGATTCTGATTCTCATCAATTAGGAAGCAAGCATGATACACAAGTCCAGGATCCAAGAAGTGATACAGACGATGACCAAGATGAAAGAGAAAAGGATTACAAGCTATGGAAATCAAGAGGCAAATCAAAGATGCAAGAGGTTGGAGAATGCTCAAAACAAGCACCTAGAAGATCAGCAAGAGAGAAGAAACAATCAGAAAGGTATGGATATGATTCCACGTTTGTTACGAAGCATTCAATCTACTTGGCAAAAGACTCTATTTCAGAGGAACCCTCAACCTATGAAGAGGCAAAGGGAAACCCTAATTGGGAAAAGGCCATGAACGAAGAGATAGATGCATTGAAGGAGATGGACACTTGGGATTTGGTTCCAATGTCACCGAATCAAAAGGTAATTGGTTGCAGATGGGTATATAAAGCTAAAAGAAATTCAGATGGATCAGTTTGCAGGTACAAGGCAAGATTAATTGCCAAAGGATGCTCATAAACTCATGGTATAGACTATGAGGTAAAATTCTCACCAATTGCAAAGATGACCACAATCAGGACATTGATAAGTGTAGCTGTTGCAAGGAATTGGAGACTCCTCCAACTTGATGTGAAAAATGCATTCTTAAATGGTTGGATAAGTGAAGAGGTATACATGTCACAACCACCAAGTTTTGAAAACCCTAATCATCCATCTTATGTTTGCAGACTTAAGAAAGCATTGTATGGATTGAAACAAGCTCCTAGAGCTTGGAATTACAGGTTGGTTACATATCTTCAAGATCAAGGGTTGAAAGCTAGCAGCTCAGATCCTTCTTTATTCATCAAAAGGGATCACAATGAGGTTATCTATATATGTGTATATGTAGATGATATTATTGTGACAGGTGATGATCTAAATGGCATTCAAAGGATCAAGAGACACATGCAAGAGGAGTTCAAAATCAGTGACCTAGGTGAGCTCACATATTTCCTAGGTATGCAGGTGATATATACAGATGAAGGAATGTATTTGACTCAGAGAAGATACATTCAAGATCTTCTTCTCAAGTCCAAAATGGAGAACACTAAACCTACAGGTACACCTTTGGAGATGAATCATAAACTTAGTGTTTATGAAGGTGAGAAAATTGAAGACATTAAAGAGTATCAAAGCTTGGTAGGTAGCTTAATATATGCTACTCGTACAAGGGCAGACATCTCATATAGTGTGCGAGTGCTTAATCAGTTATGCACTCACCGAGAAGACCACACATGGATGCGGCTAAGAGAGTACTTAAGTATCTCAAAGGTACAATCAACGAAGGTATATTCTATCCTTACTCTTCAGATTTGGATATCAAAATCTATTCAGATGCAGATTGGGCAGGAGCTAAGGATGACAGAAAAAGTACATCTGGTTACTTAGCATTTGCAGGTTCGAAGCTAGTGTCATGGAGTTCCAAGAAGCAACCAACAGTTGCTTTATCCTCAACTGAAGTAGAGTACAGAGGCTTGATCATAGCAACTCAAGAGGCAATATGGTTAAAAGCATCGTATACAGATTTGGGACTTGTGATTTCCAAACCTCACATATTTGGAGATAATGTAAGTTCCATGCATCTAGCGGCAAATCCTATTTTCCATGCGAGAACCAAGCACATAGAAGTCCATTACCACTTCATCAGGGAGAAGCTCATGGCAAAGGAGATTAACATTTCTTTTGTTCCTACTGAAAAGCAAGTAGCAGATATGATGACGAAGGCACTTGATGGAGTAAAGCTTTGTAGATTCAAAGCTATGGCAGGTATTCAACCTATCAGAGAATGAAGACTCAAGCATACTTTAGCTTGAGGGGGAGCTGTTGGAACATCAAGCTTACACTATGCTTGAGGTGAATTTGATCTACATCAAAGGCTATCACATCAAAAGAATATCCGTTGGCGAGTTCTTTTTCATATGCTTATTTATTGTATTTTTTTGAGAGATTTTTGATGGTTCATTTACCGTTGTAAAAGCCTTGAGCTTTACACATGTAAAGGTAGAAAGATAGAGCCCAAATCCCACGAATTTGTGGTGGTTGAAGTTGCATTCAATCAAGCAAATCAAATCACCTAAAAGTAGATCAAACTAGATCTTCACTTTTCCTAGATTATAGGAAAGTGAATTGATTCCATCCAACAACCATTCCCACCTTCATTTGAATTCAAGTTCAACTTGTAAAAGTCGTGGAACACTCCTAGAGCCTATATAAATACTTGGAATCACTTGTACATTACATGGAAGCAATATACACACACTTGTGACCATCATTGTCTTTCTCCTTCAATTCTCTGCATTATCTTCTTCGTCATTAGTAATATTGCAGAGGCTGCTGCTCTCTCGTGAAAGCTTCAAATTGAGTGCAAGATGACTCATTGGAAAGCTATAAGTGTCTAGTTTATGCATATAAAGTTTCATAGCATTTGGTTTAGTAGAGTGGGAGAAATCTGAGTTTTTCTGTCTCGAGGTCAATCTCTATGTATTCCTGAAAAATAGGAAGTACCACCGGTGAATGTCGCATTCATTCCTATAGCATATTTTGCTTATTCCTTATAATTTTGTGCATTCCATACACTAAACCCTATGTGTATCACTCGCATAAAAGTATTTTTTCTAATTGTAATCACGATGGTCGCTACGGGCATTTGAAGTTCATTGTCTCTTCCATAGATAGTAAGTTTTTTGAGCTAGTCGACCCGCGAACCTATCTGTTTTGTATCGACTCATTCTCCTTGATGATCCAAAGTACATAGTGTGTTTCTTTGCACTTATAGCATGCCTATAAGGTCTATTTGAGTCTCCATAAGCTCAAGGGCTGGTCTTGTGCCGGTTGGCTTGACCAAACTTCATCGCTTCGAAACACACTTTTCTACCTTCTACAAGCTTCTCCAAGTTCTTTCAGGAGAGGCTACTCTCTTGGAGCAAGAAGTCTTCTACAAAGTGGTGGTAACTATCTTTTGTGAGTTAACCTTATATTTTGTGTTTCGGGTTTCTCTACCCTAATCTCAAAATTAGGGTTGGTTGATTTACAATTTTGTTACACTATTTTATGAGAATAAGGTTAGCTTCGTTGCTCATTCACTTCACACACTTAGATTATTTCAACATAATATAAATTTTGTATCATCATCTGATGAAGAAATGGTAAATACGTTGATTAATTCACTTCCTATTTCATATCAATCTTTTATAACCACTCTTACCCTTACCACAAGAGATAGAGAGGTTACATTTGAAGAGTTAGAATTCTTGTTGCTTCAAGTTGAAGATCAGTTGAAGGGAATGGAAGAGAATGAAGCAGCACTTTCATCTTCATCAAAGGGTAAAAAGAAGAAGAAGGATAAGAAGGAAAAGCAATCCAAGAAGGAAACTAGGTCCCTCTCACCTTTTACTTTAGATTCTGTATCTACTACATCTAAAGAGAAGTCTTCTAAGAAAAAGGAAGTAATATGTTTTTCCTACAAGAAACCTCTCAAGGTGATTCTTATGCCTATATCACCATTGAGGAAGGAGCTTTTGATCAGGCAGCTTTACAAGTTCTTTCAACAAGTCCTTGGATATTTGACTCAAGTGCTACAAAGCATATGACAGGTTGCAGATATGTGTTTTCTTCCCTTTCCTATTCTACAGGCAGAAGAGTTACTATTGAAGATGGCAATGATTTGGATGTTGTGGGAATAGGTACAGTAACATTAAAGTTAAGAGAAGGTGGTAATTTCAGATTTTAGATGTTTTATATGTACCTAAAATGAAGAAGAATCTGCTATCTATATCTGCATTTTTATGTGATGGTTTTAAAGTTGTATTTGAGAGAGATCTTTGTAAGATCTTATCACAGAAAGAAGACAAGTGTATTTTACAAGGTGAGCATAGAGGAGGGATCTTTGTTTTGTCAAAAATCAGTCAGGCATATTGTTGGATACCTCTTAATCTCCAAAGGTTTGATCTATACTGATCTAAGAACACTTCTATATCAGTTATGGATCAAACTTTACACTAATATTGTCTTCATTTATCAAAACTTTCACTAGCACTTCTCTGAGTGAAGAAATTCCTTCTTCAAAAAGTCTACTTCAGAAATCCACTTCATCTTCTGCACATATTTTCAAATTTCTTCAAACCAATGATTCCCATATCTTCAGACTACCTTTGCGCGATCATATCAACCATTAGTTCATCAAAAGAATCATTAAAATTGTAATTTGATCCTTAGGATAAAAAATATATCATAAACTGTCTTTTTGAACAAGCGACTTTGACATAGGTAACTTCTAAGGTTGATTTCTCACAGCACAGATCCCGTTTTGCTAAATGCTTTTAGCCATAGCTTCCTTACCTTCTAACTTAGATTTTGTATGCTCACTCATAAAAAACTTTACACTGTGCACTGAGATCTAAGCAAATCATTGACACAAAAAATGCGTGATTCTGAGAGGTCTACTTGCAGACTTTACATACACATGTTCCTATTGATCATACTAGCAACAGAAGAAGAATTAGACCATGAAACTTTGAACATAGCTTCATTAGCTTCTAGATTAGATGTGTACAAAAGGATTTCTGATCCACATGATAAAACTGAGAGAAATCTATGAAATACTCATCGCTATTTTTTGAAGATGACTCTCTTCACATCTATCTCTATGACACTTGTCTTCAGAATGACTCTACCCATATTTCTTTACATCATTGACTTATATACATATGGTTCTAGACTTATCCCTCATCTATTACATTATTTCTTATCATCCTAAGGATTATCTATACTCAAATTACAAGGATTTCCAACTGTAATGTACATATGTATACAAGCTTTACTTCTGAGATCTCTTCACTTTCTCAAGTGTCTTCTTTCACTTCAATCTGATCATAGGTTTGCTTCAAGCTCTTTGTAATCACCAATTTGTGATTGGTTTGTTCCAATAGCTCCCCCTCAATCACTAATTGTGATTATTCCATTCTTCTTCACTCCTTCCATCTCTTTGAATCTTTGTAGCTTAGGTCCATCCAAGCTTTTTGTCAACATATCTACAACTTGTTCTTTTGTTGGAGTATACAACACTTCAATCTCTTTATCTAGTACCTTTTCCCTCGAGAAATGATACTGAATCTCTATATGCTTAGTCCTGGCATGAAAAACAGGGTTAGCTGCCAAATACAATGACCTCATATTGTCTCCAAACATAATTGGAGTACTCTAATCAGTTCCAAAACTTTTCAATTAGGTCTTTAACCATATCACTTCTTTTACAACCTCTACCATTCCTTCATACTCAGCTTCTGTAGATGACAAAGCAACTATATGTTGCTTCTTTGAGCACTAAGAAACTAATTTATCTCCAATATAACAGAGATACCCATGAGTAGACCTTCTATCATCTGAATCACCTGCCCAATCTGCATCACTAAACACTTTGATTCTTGTATGAGAAGTAAATCCATAATACAGACCTTCACTTAGGGTTCCTTTGATATATCTGAGTACCCTTTGAGCTGCAATCCAACGAGTCTTCTTTGGACAATGCATGAATTGTGATAACACACCTACTGCATATGATAGATCTGGCCTTGTCAAGGTAGCATAGATTAGACTACCTACCAAACTCTGTTATTTCTTCATATCATTGAATTCTTCACCTCCATACCTGCTCAACTTATGATTTACCTCTAATGGTGTGGTTGAAGATTTGCAATCCTCCATATTAAATTTGACCAGAAGATTCTTCAAGTACCTCTCTTGTGTAACATATACTCCATGTTGAGTATATACAATCTGCATTCCTAAGAAATAAGATAAGTTTCCCAGATCACTTATCTTAAACTCCTTCTCTATTTATTTCTTAAGCTTCTTGATTCCTTGAGCATATGTACCTGTGACAATAATATCATCAACATAAATACACATGTATATGTTGATATATTTAGGTAGTGATGTGTGTGAACACTCTAGGACCGCCGGGGCACTTTTTTCCCTCTTTAGGAGGTTTTTTTACCTCGGCTTGTATATATGCCTATTGCCCTAATGGGCTACTTATCTTTGTACATTCTCTAGTAATACATTCAGTCTTGTGTGTTGCGCTCCAAGCTTCTTCTTCTTCCTTGTGCTGTTCGCGTGCTTCCGCGGACGTCTATCTCCAACAATTGGTATCAGAGCAGGTCGTCGCTTCTTCTAGGGCGCCGTCGACACTACTCCGTTTGCAGTCTCAGATTCGCACGAAATTTGGTGAGCATACTCAAGGTGTTTCCTAGATCAAAACAGCTTCACTATGTGGTGCCGAAATCATGATCTGAGCTCGTTTCGGCCTCCGAACGCACTATCACAGCGCTTGTGCAGGTTATTTCGTCCTTTGTGCCAAAGGTATATACCAGTTTTTGTTCGCCAGTTTAAGCGTCTCGAAGTCTGCTACAGGTCTAGCAGAACTCGTCTAGGCAGTTCTGTTCAACTTTTTGAGATACAGTCAATTTTCTGCATCAAGGTATTTTAGTCACCGGCCATGGCTGAAAGCAGTGATGTATTCCGTATGTTGGCTGTTGAGGATAAGTTGGATGGTACCAACTACCCATTATGGGCTTATATGATGCGACATGTACTGGTTGCAAAAGGATTGTGGAACATTGTGCAAGGTGTTGAAAGACGTCCTGTTACACCTGTAACAACAGGTACTGCAAATACAGGTGTTGGAGCTGATGAAGATGGTGTCGAAGATGATATTCCGTAGATTCCAGTTCGTGCTTTTGTTTCTGTTGCACCTACTGCAGAGCAGATTCGTTGGGATGGCAGAGATGCCCAGGCACATGCATTGATAGCCTTGTCTGTCAAACGTGCCATTATTCCTCACATTCGCTCTTGCAGAATAGCAAAGGATGCTTGGGATACACTTATCACTTTGTACAAGGCTAGGAATGAGGCTCGTGTTGCTTACCTCCGAAAACAGTTGGAGAGTGAGCACATGAATGAAGGTGATTCTATGGACAGTTTTCTTACAAAGATCAAAGACCTGAAGGAACAATTGATTTCTGCTGATGAGGTTATACCAGATAGCTCACTTGTGCAGACCGTTCTGAATGGTCTTCTTGATTCATATCAGAGTTTTGCCTCTACTCTTCGGTTCATGATGAAAGGCAATCCGAATGCCTTGTCATTTGAGGAATTAGTCTCTGTTCTGTTGCAGGAAGATCAGTCCAGCCAGAACAGGTCCATTATGCGTGTTGCAGATCAAGCTTTCCTGGCTAGTCAGAAGGGCAAAGGAAAATGGAGCTCTTCTACTAGTAAGCAGAAATCTGCAAATGCTGCACAATCGAATAACCAGGATAAAGATGAAAAGAAATCAGAAAAGCAGAAATTGTTCTGCAAGTAATGTAAAGGAAATGATCATATTATAAAGAACTGTCCAAAACTGGCTGCTAAAGAGGCAAAGAAGAAAGAGGCTGGAATGGTTGTTGCAGAGGCCTCTACACCAAAAACAGAGTCTGCAAATCTTGTGCAGGAAGAAGAATGGGCGTTTACTATTGTCTGCAGTTTTGACCCATCTTCTCATGATCAGTGCATGTCTGCAGTAGACTCAGATGTTTGGTACTTTGACAGTGGGGCGACCAAACATATTACCTCGCAGCGCAATTTCTTCTCTTCACTCGAGCCTGCCGCTACAGGGAATACTGTCACATGCGCCAATAACTCCTCTTATCCTGTTATGGGAGTTGGTAAGATCATTCTGACTACTGCTGATGGTAGTTCTTTCACTTTGTCAGATGCTTTATTTGTGCCAGGGATAAAAAAGAACCTGTTATCAGTTTCTACATTAGCCAAGATTGGCTTGGTTGTGAAATTCGTTGATGACAGGTGTACAGTCCATGATCTCTCAAATGGCGATGTGATTATTGCTTCTGGCATTTTATGTCGTGGGCTGTATAAGCTCATAGACTATGAAAGATCTATGAATGATTCAGCATGTGCACTTCATGATTCTCAGGCTATATCAGATGCAAAGCTTTGGCATGCACGATTTGGTCATCTGAATTTTGCTAGTTTGTTACGCCTGCAGAAATCTGAAATGATGTCCTCTTTGCCCAAACTTGAGGCACCTGGAAAACATGTTTGTGAAGGCTGTATTTTGGGCAAAATGCAGCGTTCTTCCTTTCCAAAAGATGGTTCAGTTCGGGCTACGCAGAAATTGCAGCTTGTACATAGTGATGTCTCTGGTCCTATGCAGACACCCTCTTTTGGAAATTACCTCTACTTCGTGACTTTCATTGATGATTTTTCCAGACATGCATGGGTATATCCACTCAAAGCAAAGTCCGAAGTGTTCATGTGCTTCAAACAGTTTTTGGTTTTGGCTGAAAATCTGTCAGCATGTAAAATGGGCACCCTCCGTTCTGATCGAGGGGCGGAATATATGTCTTCAGATTTTAATGCATTTTTGGCTGAACATGGGATAAAACACCAGTGTACAGTGCCGTATACACCTCAACAGAATGGAGTTGCTGAACGAAAGAACAGGTCACTCATGGAGATGGCGAGGTGCATGGTCAAAAGTCAGGCTTTACCACATAGTTTCTGGCTTGAGGTTGTCATGTGTGCAGCATATGTACTGAACATGTGTCCCACTAAAGCGTTGCAGTCTATCACTCCATATGAGGCTTGGCATGACCGCAAGCCATCTGTTGCTCATCTGCGTGTTTTTGGTTTTTGGCATATGCATTAGTGCCTGAACAACATCGCAGAAAATTGGATGATAAGGCAGTAAAATGTATTTTTGTTGGGTACAGTTCTGAAAGTAAGGGCTATCGTCTGTATCATCCACAGACTAAACGCATTCTGGTTAGCCGTGATGTTGTCTTTGTGGAAGATGCTATTCAGCCATTGCTTTCATGTACTAAGGAGACATCTGTTAGCTCCAAAGACATGTATGATACTTTGATGCCTCTTTTTACAGGTGGACAGGCTAGTTCTGGTCCTAATGAGGTTACTTCTCAACCTTTGCAGGTTTCATATGATGATGCAGATCATTCCATTTCTGATGCAGATTTACATGATGCACTTGTTGATGAGAGAGCTGATATTGAGCAGGCAAAAACTATGACAAAATGGCTGGTGTAGACTTTGCGTGACAACAAATTAGATGCACCTTTGTCATATCGTACTCGTTCAGGCTCTCATAGTGCCTCCTTTGCATCAGATTGCTATGCTATGGCTGCATCTAATCTCTGTGATGAGAATGAGCCTGTTTCTTTTGATGAAGCACAAAATTCAGAAAATTGGATGGCTGCTATGCAATTTGAATATGATGCTATAATGAAGAATGGTACATGGTCTTTATGTGTGTCTCCTGGCAAGAAGGCCATTGGCACTAAGTGGGTATAGAAGCTGAAGCGTAAACCTGATGGTACAGTTGACAGGTATAAGGCTAGGCTTGTTGCAAAGGGTTATGCACAGGAAAGAGGCATTGATTTTGATGAGACCTTTGCACCTACATGTCGTATGACTACTGTTCGCAGCATTTGTGCACTTGCAGCCCATCATGGTTGGAATGTACATCAGTTGGACATTAAAACAGCATTTCTGAATGGTGACTTGCATGAAGAAGTGTATGTTTTTCAGCCCCGTGGCTTTGTGCAGAAAGGGCATGAAAACCAGGTTTGCAGGTTAAAGAAGGCATTATATGGTTTAAAGCAAGCACCACCTGCTTGGTATGAGAAGATACATGCCTATCTGATTGCACATGGTTTTGAGAATAGTCCAACTGAAAGCACCTTATATGTTAAGCGTTTTAATGATGTGCTTCTGATCATTGTTGTCCTAACCGCATAGGTTATGCAAAATCTGTGAATCATTCAACATGTGTAGTTCAAGATTTTCACGATATGTTAGATGCAAAGCTTTGGCATGCACACTTTGGTCATTTGAATTATTAGTTTGCTACGCCTGTAGAAATATGTCATGGTGTCCTCTCTTCCAAAATTTGAGGCACCTTGCTAACATTTATGTGAAGTTTGTATTTTTGGGAAAATGCAGCATTCTTCCTTTCCTAAAGGTGGTTTATTTTAAGCTACCCATAAATTGCAGTCCCTAGTGATCTCTGTGGTCCTATGTAGACGCATGATTTTGAAAATTACCTTTACTTCATGAGTTTTATTGATAATTTCTCTAGGCATGCATGGATGCATCAACTCAAAGAAAAATCCAAAGTGTTTATGTGATTCAAAGAGTATCTGGTTATGGCTAAAAATCTATCAACATGTAACATAAGCACCCTCCATTGTGATTGAGGTGGGGAAAACATGTCTTTTGATTTAAATGGATTTTTGACTAAGCATGGGATAAAACATTAGTGTACAATGTCGTATACACCTCAACAAAATGGATTTGCTAAAAGGAAGAACAAGTCTCTCATGGGGATGGAGATGTGTATGTTCAAAATTCAGGCTTTACCACATAGCGTCTGGCTTGAGACTATTATGTGTGCAACATATGTACTTAATAGGTGTCCCACCAAAGCACTACAGTCTATCACTACATACGAGGCTTGGCATGGTCAGAAGCAATCTATTGCTCCTCTATGTGTCTTTGGTTGTCTGACATATGCATTAGTGCCTAAGCAAAAATGTAGGAAATTGAATGATAAAGTAGTGAAATGTATTTTTGTTGGGTACAATGCTAAAAGAAAAGGATATCATCTATATCATCCACAAACTAAACAAATTTTGGTTAGCCGTGATGTTGTTTCTGTGGAAGATACAATTTCGCCATTAAAACTGCATTTTTGAATGGTGACTTACATGAATAAGTGTATGTATTTCAGCCCCATGGTTTTGTGCAAAAAGGGCATGAAAATAAAGTGTGCATGTTGAAAAAGACATTATATGGTTTGAAGCAAGCACCACGTGCTTGGTATGAAAAGATACATGCCTACTTGATTGCACATGGTTTTTAGAACAATCCAACTGAGAGCACCTTATATGTTAAGCATGCAAATGATGTAGTTCGGATCATTGTTTTGTATACTAATGACTTGTTGCTCACTGTTCCTAATGAGAAGCATATTGCTGAATTTAAGGCTGATTTTCGTGCCTCTTTTGAAATGTCAGATTCGGGGCATTTGCATCATTATTTGGGCATCCATTTTATGCAAGTTGATGGGGAAATAGTTATGTGTCAAATGAAATATATTGACACATTCTTGTAGCCTTTTGGCCTTGAAGACTACAAATCCATTGCCACTCATATGGAAATAGGTTTATGATAAAGTCTTAATGATGTTGGGGATGCATTTGATGTTGTTCTCTATCAGTAGGATGTTGTATGCTTGATTTACTTATGCATAGCTAGGCATGGTATTCAGTTTGTTGTCTCTCAAGTGAGCAAGTTTATGCATTGCCCATGTGACAAGCATTGGCAAGAAGTTAAGTGCATCTTTTTCTACTTGAGTGGTACATAGCTACTTGATTGTTTTATGCCAAGGGGGGATCATTATAGCCAGATTTGCATGTTTTTTCTAACTTTGACTCAGCTGTTTGCTATGACACTTGTGTGTCCACTAGTGATTTTTGCTTCATGTTTGGTAGCTCATGCATATCTTGGTTGAGTAAGAAGCGGCTATTGTGGCCACTTCTACTTGTGAGGTTGAGTATAGGGTAGCTTTCATAGTGACTATTGAGTGTGTGTTACTCAAATACCATTTGGATAATTTGGGTGTTGGCCACTCTTATGTCACCACCATCTTCACTAACAGTTAGAGAGCATTGGTAATTGCAAGGAACCCTATGTTCCATGCTCACACAAAGCACATTGAGGTGCACTATCATTATGTCAGGGAGAGGTTCAGTGCTAGAGAGATCAGTTTGGCATATGTGTCCACACATGAGAACCTTGTAGACATTTTCACACATGCTCTATCTAGGGATACACTTGAAGCTTTCAACAAAGTTTTGGGCTCACTTCCTTTTGTGGATAGATCTCTTTCCACATAGCTTCACAATTCCTTATACATGAGTGCCAGATCCTTGTTCAAAGCTTCGCTCCCAAGGGGACTTGCTGATATATTTTGGTAGTGATGTGTGCGAACACACTTAGGACCACCGAGACACTTTTTTCCCTCTTTAGGAGTTTTTTCTACCAGCTTGTATACACGCACATAACCCTAACGAGTCATTTATCATCGTACATTCACTTGTGCTCCAAATGTCTTGTTCTTCCTTGTGTTGTTTGCATGCTTTTGAGACCTCAAAACGGAGTAGCTGAAAGAAATATCCATATTGTCATGGAAATGGAAGGCAGTATGCTTTACAAAAAAGCATTACTATTCAAGTTTCATGTCGAAGTTATAAATACCACAGTTCACATCATAAATAGAAGCTTCATAAGTACACTACACAACAAGACTCCATTTGAAGCCTACTATGGAAGAAACCCCAATATCAACTACTTTAGAGTTTTTGGAAGTGAAGCATTCATACATGTGCCCAAGGAAGATCGACATATATTGGCAACTAAGTCCAAGAAGCATCTATTCATTGGATATCATGAGCAGTTCAAGGCATACAAACAATACAATTTGAAAACCACTCTACCATTTCAAAAGATATCATCTTTGATGAAGCTTCAAGGTACTCAATAAATGATCCAAGTTCAAGTTTGAGTCCACCCATCTACAGTTCAGAGGGGGACATCATCATTTCTAAGCAAAGCTCAGAAGTTTGTACTTGCTCAGAAGTTTGTACTTCCCAACAACCTAGGAGACCTCAAAGGCTCATCGAGAAGTGTTAATTATGCACTTATGCACGAGCTTCAATAAATTCAAGAACCTTCCAACTTTAAAGAAGCACAAGGCAAACTTAAGTCAAAAGAACCTTTGCAAACGAAGACGAATGCAATTAAAAATAACAATATTTAAGACATAAGTATAACCTTTAATCTCACTACTATCCCCAATAAATATAAATTTCTTTGCCTTGTCATCAAGTTTATGGAATTGTTGTGATGGAAGGAGAGTATGCATATGACAAACAATCAAATATGCACATGTGGCTAATAATTGGCTTTCACACATTCTAAGCCTCATAAGGTCTAATGACTCTCAATGATTTTGTAGGACAATGGGTCAACACATAGTTTGCACACATATGCAAAATGTATCTAGAATATGCTTTCTTTTAACCATACTTCACGCCATTTCATGAAGTGTTCTATTCTTGCACTCAACAACACCATTTTGTGGAGGTGTTATGGCATCGTACATTGGTGTGCAATACCCCTTCCATAAATACAACCTTCACATGCATGTTTCTCAATGGAATCAAGTGTTGAAAAATCAATAACCATGCCCTTCTTTTGTAAGTAAAGCAAACTATTGAAGTTTTGATGACCAAAACGAGCATGCCATAACCCCATTTTAGCCATAGACAAAGTATGTGTGAGCACGGCATTTGAGAAAACTCTCTTATGTATATTGAAGCAATAGAGGCCATCAACACCATTTTGTGGAGGTGTTATGGCATCGTACATTGGTGTGCAATACCCCTTCCATAAATACAACCTTCACATGCATGTTTCTCAATGGAATCAAGTGTTGAAAAATCAATAAACATGCCCTTCTTTTGTAGGTAAAGCAAACTATTGAAGTTTTGATGACCAAAACGAGCATGCCATAACCCCATTTTAGCCATAGACAAAGTATGTGTGAGCACGGCATTTGAGAAAACTCTCTTATGTATATCCAAGCAATAGAGGCCATTGCATAATGTCCTAGACATCACAATAGGATCACCATTCTTGAAATCATGAACCATACACTTGTTCTCAACAAAGTGTACATGAAGTTGTGCACTAGTAATACTAAAAACTGAAATCAAGTTTTCCTTGATATCGGATACATATAATGCATTTGTGTCCTCCCTTGGGTGCATCTTTAAATACGTGACAAATCTTTTGCATGAAGTGATATGCTTTGAAGCACACTATCAAAGAACAAAACTGAATCAACCTCATGAATGTGATGACGATTCACAATGAAACATAACAACTATGTCCAAACATCTTGAAATAGCTTCATCATTATTTACATTAGATGTATTCTCAACAAGAAACATGTCGAATTCTTTCTTCTTTTCAACAAACAATACTTACATCTCTTCTTCTTTTGCATATCATGATCATGAGAGGAACGAGTGGAAGAGGAAGAGTGAGGCTTTGGTTTTGATGAACCCAAAGTTGAACCATAGTTGCTTTTTCCCTTTTGTGTAATACAGTGCTTGAATTCCCTCAAGCAAACTACTTCTATTCACTCTTGATTCCTCTTCTTGCAAAATAAGAGACAAAACTCATCAAAAATATATATATTTGGACTTAGTTTTGCAACCGAACAAAGTGTAGTTAAAAAGCTTAGCAAAGATTCTGGTAATCCTTTGAGTAATGTAGGAATGAGTGATGCATTGAGAATGACTTCATCAATGTTTGCAAATTTCTCATTTAAATCCTTGACATGTGTAATATATACATGCACTAACTCATTTCCAATCATACATACATCTTCAAGTTGCTTTCTCAAGTAAGCAACACATGCTTCATTATGCATGGCATACAAAGTAGCAAATGTATTACAAGTTTTTCTTGAAATATTGCATGATCGAATATGTGGAACAATATGCCGCTTCACAAAAAGAGCAATCAATATCTGAGCTTGAGAATCCTTTCCATCCTTCTAAGTTTCTCTTGCATAGGCGGAGAAGGAATAGTCACTATACTTAAGAAGAACGTGAATCTATGACAATAGGTTGGCATTGTAGAAGAACCATCGGGTCACTTATCAGTATCTTCCACCATGTTCCATAGTTGCTTTGCAACAACAATATGCTTCATCATGTAAGACCACATTGGATATTTGATCCCATCAAGCTTATCTTCAGCTTGAAGCATACCAAACAATTCATTGTTACTTGCCACTACACAAAAGAACCCAAAAGTAGCAAGATATGAACTTACAATAAAGTTGAAATGCAAGTTGAATGGAGTTCACAATATGTAACTTTGATGGTGATTCTGATTGCATGAATGGCTTCAAAAATGGAGTAAAACCCCACTACGCTTGGTAGAAATGATATGGAGTGTTGAACTTTGTACTTCTATTCTTTGAAACCAATTACTAATGTTAAAAGTGTACATGTCCACAAACATAGGAAGCAATAGATTGAGGAGCTGAACTTGCTCTGATACCACTGTTGGGTGTGTAAGAGTGAGAAGGCGCAAATAGAAGTACACACAACAACAAAGGAGATCAATAATATATGAATGATTGAAGTGAAAGTTATACCTAAGTACAAAACACCACCATATATGAGTATATCATGTATATGTGGTTAAATGGGAAAAAACCTTTAGTTAAGTCTAGAGTGAAAAATGCCCATGTATAAGGAAATAATTTACATCAAAGCTACTCAAGGGACACATAAGTGTAACATGAAGTACAATCAAGTTTAATTGGTTTGGCATTTCATACTTACCTTTCATATTTTTACTCCATACAAAAAGCATCATATGGACTTATGTCACTTTTTTATGTCGGGTATTATGAGAGATAGTTTTGAAGTTGAATGTATATGGGAGATAGTAGGCAATTTATAGATAGTGTCCCACCCTTGAGTTGTTCTCTTATGAGGCTTCTTAAGGGGAAGGATATGAGGAACCAACACACAAAGATAACCATGTACTAGTAGTACATGAGGTTCAAGGGAGTATGACCACTCTCTTCTACCTTTATGGACATTTCATTTCCATTTTCAAGGACAAAAAAGTTTTCAAGGGGAGGAAAATTTCAAATCATAAGTGGCAGGAAAACCCTTTAGGATGAGTGAGCAAACATGCCACATGGCATATCATAGTGAACTTGCCCATGGAAGGGAAGCATGCCACATGGCCTTTCATAGTGAAGTTGCCCATGAAAGGGTAGAGGGGAGAGGAGTTGAGTTGGGATACTCATGGAGGAAGATGGACTTGCACATAGGTGGAAAAATCAAGAAAATGTTATGTATGCCATGAAGAGACGACACCCGCGAGTCCTTTGGAGAACATAAAAAATATCTCTTTGCTACCCAACATCACCTCACCTTCTTCCACAAAGGTGACCACCTTCTTCTTGCAAGTACCAATTTGGGTGACTACCCCCTCTCACCTCGTCTGACCTCAACCACCACCTTCCTGCACAAACAAATTTGGGTCACATCCCTTCTCGCCTCACCATTCCTCTATCTATAGGGCAACATCATTGTTGACAACTTACAAGGCAACTCCCCCACCTTCCCCTCCTTGGACAACCATCATTATAACTACAGGGCAACCACATCCTCTTCTCTAGGCAACCACTCGCTTGACCATACATGTGAAGGTGACCACATCCTCTTCTCTAGGCAACCACTCGCTTGACCATACATGTGAAGGTGACCACATCCTCTTCTCTAGGCAACCACTCTCTTGACCATACATGTGACCATCCACTATGTGAATTTCACTTTCTTTATAAGGGTGACCAGTGATCTGCAAAAGAAGTCAAAAGGCCCAGTGTATCTATGACTCTAAGCTTGATACCATGCACAGTTCCAACTATTTCTTGGACTTTGGTTGTTGCATGTCTAAAGGCATTTGTTCCAGATTTTATCTCATCGAACAAGGAGTTGATGGTAGCACTCTTTCCTACACCACTCTTCCCTACCATTATTGTGCACCCAAATTCCAAATCAGCTATATCTGCAGCCTCCTGCTCTTCTGCTAGAGAGCTTGCTCTTTCAAAACTGTTCCTGCCCTACCTGTATCCCTCCCTCCATGCAACTGTTCTGCCAGGCCAAGCCTATATACTAACCTCAAAGAAACCTTTACACGAATCATCTGCAGTTTTTCTCGTGCATCATCATTCCCTTCTGATACATCTGTATTCCATGAAATCTCTTCATCAATGGTTGTTGGTTGCCGAGCTGAGGCTGAAGACCCACTACTGCGAAGTATTGCTGGGGTAGCAAAGTCTAGTGAAGGAACAGAGCATCCAATGACCAGCAGGTCGTACAGGTAAAAAGGGTCCTGCACCACCCAGAGACAAG
The DNA here is from genome assembly GCA_020310875.1 of Ceratopteris richardii. Lineage (NCBI taxonomy): Eukaryota > Viridiplantae > Streptophyta > Polypodiopsida > Polypodiales > Pteridaceae > Ceratopteris > Ceratopteris richardii. The sequence goes on along the minus strand of CM035421.1, from coordinate 57,747,917 downwards.
GAGGCATCACTTGATGCCATTTCTGTTCTAGCACCTGTTGGTGCAGGTAGCTCCCCAGACTCTTGTTTCTTCTTGGATCCACTGCCAACCTCCTCATTGGCAATACCCTCCTCATTACTGGTCATCAATGTGCTGATCGCAGTTCCAGGCTCTTCTACCAGAAACCTCTGCTCGTGCAGTGAGATCACCAATTTCTCCATGTCATTCATTTCCCGTGCCTGAGCAGCTGAAAATTCATCACCAGCAGTGGAATCTTCACTTACAGTAGTAGCACCTGCAACTTTAGTTTGCACGAGTCTTTTTCTAGAATTCCAGGAAAGTTTGGATTCCGTTGTTTCTGCTGTATCCCCTTCTTGGCTGACGTCTTCGATTCCTTGAAGAGAAGAAGGATCCTCCGATACAACATTTGACGAATGACCGGAGTTTTCCATTGCCATGAGTAACAAACAACTGTGAGCTTCGCAAAGTAAGGACTCCCCCAAACCCTACACAGACAATCGAAATGACGTGAACCACAGAAAACGTTGGGGGAGGGCTTAGGCTTCACCCCTCCGAGCCTTCTTCATTTCCTCCTCCGGACCCACCATCTCCGACATTTAACTGAACATATCAAAGACCAATTCTAATGGGCTTGCCAGATTCTTCCTCATGGGTATCATGTCAAAAAATGCATTTACATCCACTTGAAATTTCTAAATATTCCTTCACTTGAACCTTGCCCATGTTTCCGGAGCACCAGCAACTTCAGTGATGTGATACTCATGCTACTCAATGGCTTCAAACCAAGAACATACCTACATATAAATGGAACCTATTAAAATGAATTTAGGAAGGCCTTCCACCCACCAACTTAAGGTAGTGTAGGACTTGAATAGTAATGTGCTTAACCTCTGAAACCAAGGTACAACCACATGTACAAAATTAAAGGATTTATACCTTAAGAGATGTACCCCTGGTTCACTGGAACGTCATCCATAAGGACAAAGATAATATATAGGTGCACAGTGTGAGTTGAAGTGACCGGTCATGGATGCATGAGGATATGCACTTATGTCTATGTAAAAGCCACAGAGGAAAAACAAAGGCAAGGAAATAACTAGGTCCATGCACATGTTATTCTGGAATACAATGCTGGCAAGGCCCTTAAACTTATATACCCTACAGAGTTCTTAATTGAGAGACAGAGCAAACACGTATCACCATTCCTTTCAGACAGAATCTTTGCACTATCCTGTAGACTTCATCATCACAACAAAATCCACAGACCTGCACTAAAACATGAAACACCGTCCACTTGACAAACGATCGGCTAATCATGAAAAGACAGCATGGTACTTCATTGGATTCATAATGCAAACATACCATCAATTCCTAAATTACTTGAAAAAATTTGCAACATGGGCACAATGACCGTGTATCTATGGAAGAATCTATATGCATCATATTTCTGAATTCATCTGTACTCATCAAGGGCTCACTTCATATTACAAACACATTTATTCATTTGTAATCGCACATACTCATCCCTTGAACACATGCATTCCTAATGGAAGCATGCACTTAGAATCTCATCCATGTCAACATACTCGCACATCTGAATAAAAGCAAACACACAACCATATTACATCGAGGGAATCTCAGAAGGAACCAAACTTTTTGGATGCTTCACATAAACTAAAATAGACCCAATTGCCCATGTAACATACTCCCCTCTACCTCCTCGCGACGTCGTCCTCGACGAGCTACCTAGAAGCCTTGTATCAACGACATGCACATCATATTTCTGAATTCATATGTACTCATCAAGGGCTCACTTCGTATTGTCAACAAATTTATTCATTCGTAGTCCCACATACTCATCCCTGAACTCTCACATTCCTAATGCAAGCATGCACTTAGAATCTCATCCATGTCAACATATACGCACATCTGAATAAAAGCAAACGCACAACCATATTACATCAGGGGAATGTCAGAAGGAGCCATATTTTTGGATGCTTCACTTGAAAAAACGCGTTAGTAAACTAAAATAGACCAATTGTCCATGTAACATACTCCCCTCTACTTGCTCGCGATGTCGTCCTCGACGAGCTATCTAGAAGCCCTGTATCAATACCATGTGTTAGCATTTCTTAATCAAAGAGAGAGAGAGAGAGAGACAAACAGAGAGAGAGAAAGAAGAAAGAAAGAAAGTGTTTTTACGTCTATTAGGAGGCCGAACTCGGCCTATGAGACAAATCGATGTACATGGGTGTATCTTTTGTCTATCAGAGAAGATAAAAGTGCTGAAAAAGAAACTGGTAAAGCTGATACATATCTCCGTGAAATGCGTGTGGAGATACCCATGAAAGTGGGGGGCTGTATGGAGTGCGATATCTATGACAGTCTATATGCAAAGGTGTAGTACAACAAGCATGGGAATGCATCTGAAATGACTAACTAGCTCCATCCTGTGCTAGTGGGCGGGTGTAAGATGTGATACATAGGTGGAGGTAGAGTCAGGGCCATCGTGTATTAAGTGGTCATCACTAGTAGCTAGGGTATTTTACTTACTCACATTATGGATCCCCCATGTATTAGGTGGCCATTATCTTCAGAGTCAGAGCCACGTCTCCCGAGTATTTTCCAACCCTATATAGCTTTGGGTAGCTAGTACTTTTTATTTCATTTCATTTTCTGCACAGGGTTACTACACTTGTACATGGTTTTGTCTCATAGGCCAAGTTTGGCCTCTAGAAGACGTTAATATGACTTTCTCTCTCTCTCTCTCTCTCTCTCTCTCTCTCTCTCTCTCTCTCTCTCTCTCTCTCTCTCTCTCTCTCTCTCTCTCTCTCTCTCTCTCTCTCTCTCTCTCTCTCTCTCTCTCTCTCTCTCTCTCTCTCTCTCTCTCTCTCTTTTTTTCTCGTTGAAATAACTACTGTAAAAGCCACTTTGCCACGTAAACGTTTACCTAATCGTAGAAGCTAATACCTATTGGCTTAAGCTAATACCTATTGGGCCGAAGGCTTAAGCAAGACCATGTTGATCTTCTTTAGCGCAAGACCAACATGGTGTAGCTTCTTTAATACATGGTCTTGTTTTACGCCGTTTTGCTAATACCTATTGGCTTAAGCTAATACCTATTGGGCCGAAGGCTTAAGCAAGACCATGTTGGTCTTCTTTAGCGCAAGAAAAGACCTTAATGGTCAAGCTTCTTTACTACATGGTCTTGTTTTACGCTAAAGTTTTGCTAATACCTAACGTAGAAGCTAATACCGATAGGAGCGAGAGTTGACTGAGTTGTAAACGTAAACGGTAAACGGTTTTGCATTTAAGCTAATACGTTTACAACACTATAGAAGCAAAACCCGTAAAGATCCGGTAGGATTAAGCTAATACCGTTTACGTTTACTAAAGGTAAACTCTCCTAATCGGTAAACGCAAAACCGAAACGTTTACTGTTAGGCGCTTAAGTTTACCGGTTAGGTGCTAAAGAAAACCTAAAGGCTTAAGCTAATACCAAAACCTAAACGCTAAAGAAAACTTTCGCTTAAGTAATGGTGTAGGTGTAGCTTCACCAACATGGTTAAGCTTTAGCCTTTAAGGTGTAGCGTTTATCGTTACGGTATAGGTATTAGCTACACCTTAAAGGCGCTAAAGAGACAATGTAGGGCTTAAGCTACACCAACATGGTCCCGAAGGGAAGACCATGTAGGGAATGCTTAAGCGTTTACCAAAACCTAACGAGTAAGCTTATACCAGGCTACAGCGAAAACGCTTAACCTAACCCGATGAAGGCTTAAGCGAGCGATTAAGTCAAGAAGCTTGACCATGAAGGCTTAAGCTACACCATGTTGGTCTTGTCTTGTCTTGTTTTGTCAACTTTAGCCCAAACCCTACCCGGGACACTTTAGCTTAAGGTTTTACGCTAAAGAAAACCTAAAAGGCCCACCCGAACCGTGCACTGGTTGAAGGGTTCCCTGACTCATGAACTGAGCACACCATGGTGCCCATTCATAAGTCAGGAGATACTATGGATACTGCTACATACCGGACGATCATGATTGGCCCTATATTGGCCAAGTTATATGGGGCGGTACTTGAGACAGAGTTGAGTACTCTCGCTGAGAGGAAGGGTATCAGGGCTCCAGGACAAGCAGGCTTCAGACGAGATTACTCTACCATTGACCACATCTTCACTCTGAGATGCCTTATCGACCAGGCAAGGGTGAGGAAGAGGAGATTATATTGCTGCTTTGTGGACTTCCGCAAAGCATTTGACACCGTTCCCAAGGGACAACTCTTCAGACGATTACTTGATATTTAGGCCGGCTTCCGTGGAAAATTCAGAGTCTCTCTTTAAGGCTGCGATCACATGAAAGCATGAACTTTAAGGCTCGATAGCTAAATACAATAGATTCAAAAGCATTCAACCCCTCCCGTTTGAAATACTCTAAGCACGTAACAAGACCGTGAAAAGCATACTGCGAGTGGAAGGTAAAATTAATACAATAGATTCAAAAGCATTCAACCCCTCCCGTTTGAAATACTCTAAGCACGTAACAAGAGTACTGGTCGTACTTAATAGTGGCAATATCTCGCGAAAATATGTCGAATTGTCTTTCATACCATTATTATATAGTAGATTAGCAAACGCTATGGGTGCGCCAACGGCTACCGGTGCGATGGTTATTAGAACCCGATGGGGCAGCGCCCCTTCTCTGGTCAAAACCACACATGCAAGTTTCCCTGCATGTGGCTCGTTTGTGGAAGGCAATTGAATCACAGGCAAAGACCGTGAAAAGCATACTGCGAGTGGAAGGTAAAATTAATACAATAGATTCAAAAGCATTCAACCCCTCCCGTTTGAAATACTCTAAGCACGTAACAAGAGTACTGGTCGTACTTAATAGTGGCAATATCTCGCGAAAATATGTCGAATTGTCTTTCATCATACCATTATTATATAGTAGATTAGCAAACGCTATGGGTGCGCCAACGGCTACCGGTGCGATGGTTATTAGAACCCGATGGGGCAGCGCCCCTTCTCTGGTCAGAACCACACATGCAAGTTTCCCTGCATGTGGCTCGTTTGTGATGACTTCTGCTGGAGATTCTATTTACGCTGTCGGGCCTGAACCGTGCTTCCTGGGTGGTGCGTTAGTTTACTTTAGTAAACGTATTAGCGAAAACGTATGCGAAAACATAAAGGTAAACAGTAAAGGGTTGGACGAATTTACTATGGAAGTGTAAACCGCGACTTTGGGTTTGTTATTATAGGACTTATAAACCGCGACTTCTGCTGGAGATTCTATTTACGCTGTCGGGCCTGAACCGTGCTTCCTGGGTGGTGCGTTAGTTTACTTTAGTAAACGTATTAGCGAAAACGTATGCGAAAACATAAAGGTAAACAGTAAACGGTTGGACGAATTTACTATGGAAGTGTAAACCTCGACTTTGGGTTTGTTATTATAGGACTTATGGTGAGGTCTAACCCCGTAACCACGAAGGAGGGTTACGCTACGATCTTGCATATTCACGACATTACGACACCATAATGTCCTGAATATGCACCTAAGACTGAAATGAAACACTTCGGATTCTTTCTTTTTGGCCAGCCAGGGTCACCCCCTACTAGGTAACATAATGGCAATGTATTGGATTTACAGTCCTTACTGGAAGGAAGGGGAACCGTCCCCACATTTGTTTTCACGAAAGTGGTCGTCGAGGGAGGTAGGCAGGCAGCTCTAAACAGTCCAAAAAAATAACTGAACTAAACTGCAACCCCTTCAGGGGTCCAAGCTTGGGGAAATTCAGTCCAAGTGAGTGCGGGAAATTCAGTCCATTTTCATTGGCAGTTCCCCTTGCCAAATGAATGAGTTCCGATTTGGACCTTTTCAGTACCTTCTTCAGTCATTCGTAAGTTAGAAGCTAAAGTCGAAAACAACACGTAAACGCGGAGCACCTTGTAGTTCGCTCGTTGCTAATCCAAATGACCGAGCCGAAAACAACACGTATTAGCTTTGATTCACCCAAGTTTCGCTTAGCTCCTAACATGTTTCGCTTAGCTCATAACTTGTTTCGCTGCAATGCTTCGATGCTTGTTGAGCCGTGGGTTCGTTCCTCGGCGGTATTAGCTTCGATTCACCCGCACAAAGGCTTAGCTTCGCCCCAAGTTTCGCTTAGCTCCGATTCACCCGCAGTTAAGCTTAGCTTCGCCCCATAAGTCCTTCGTAAGGTGTTGGCAATTCCCCTCCGTAATCTCTCCACCCGCCGCCAGTAGCCAACGATGTTGAATCGCTGTTCCCCTTGGCTTTCTTTCTCCTCAACATAGCGTATACGGTTTCATCTGAAGACGAATACGGTCCGAACAACGGCAAAGGCGAATCAACCCTGGAAAGCTCTTTTCCTACGGGTTAAAGCTCTCTATCTCTATCTAACTTTTTCGTAAAGCTCTTAAGCTCTTAATTGTTTTCTTGCCGGCGAAACACTCTCTCAAGTAAGCATTCCAGTAGAGCAAGAATTGCGCTTATACGCTTGATTGATTTGAAACAACAGAATGCTTCGCTGATAATTACGTTTCTAACAAAGAAACTAAGCTTCAACCCGCCCGCTCTTAAGCTCTTAATTGAGAGAAAGAAACTTTTCACTCTTAACGACCGACGCCTAAGCCTCATTTGTTTAGTTCGTGCTTAAGCTCTTCTAGGAGTATTGAGCGAAGTTCACTAGCTAGCTAGCTCTTCTAGGAGTATTGAGCGAAGTTCACATTCTTTCTTGAGCTCTTCTTTGAGAGACTTGCTTGCTCCGTTCGGCCTAACTCATATGGGGACTACGGGACGTAAACTCTTCGCTTCGCGCTTTTCGTTTACAACTCAGTCAACTTTAACCCCTGAAAGGTGGGAAACTTTCGCGTAAAACAAGACAAGACCAACATGGTCAAAGCTTCCTTTTAGGTGTAGCGTTTACCGTTAAGGCTAAAGCTAATACCTATTGGTTTCACGCGTAATAGCTTAAGCATTCCCAACAAACATGGTCTTCCCTCTGCTTTATGGTCTTCGCTTAAGCCCTACATGGTCTCTTTAGCGCAAGACAAGACCATGTTGGTCAAAGCTTCTACATGGTCAAAGCTCCCTTTTAAGTTTTCTTTAGCGTAAAACACGGTATTAGCTTAAGCCTTCATCGCTCTTACGTGCTTTCCCTTAACGAGCGTTTACAAAAACCTAAAGTAAATGGGCTAAAGAAAACAAGACAAGCTTATACCATTGTCTAGGGGCTGTTTTAGCCCATATAAACTCCTTTTCAGTTTGCATACCAGATGCTCTTTTCCAAGAATGGCATATCCTTCTGGCTGTTTCATGTACAGCTCTTCATCTAAATCACAATGCAAAAAGGCTGTTTTAACATCCATTTGGAATAATTCCAAATCCAAGGAAGCTGTGAGAGCAAACAACACACGTAAAGTGGTCATTTTTACCACTGGAGAGAACACTTCTTGGAAATCAATGCCCTCTTTTTGGGCATATCCCTTAGCAACCAGCCTTGCCTTATACTTGGGTTTGCCATCAACAGTTTTGATTTTGTACACACACTTGTTGGGAATGGCCGGCCTTCCTTTGGGTAACTCAACCAAATCCCAAGTATCATTTGCATGCAAGGCCTTTATCTCTTCCTGCATGGCTAACTCCCACTTCTTCTTGTGCTCACATAGCTTTGCCTCTTTATAAGTAAGAGGCTCACCCTCATCTGATAACATAATATTTGTATAGAGTGATCATATCTATTCACTAGCCTCCTAGGACAGATAGATCTTCTTACCCAATGATCCACATTACCAGGCAATGGATCTACATCAGGAGGTACATTTACTTCTTCATTGTTAACGGGCTGCTTTACATCATTTCCAGCCCTGTTTTCAGCATGAATAGGTGGCTGCATATGCCCATCAGGAGCATCATTTTGCTGTCCAGCATCATCTTGCTCAATAGCCACGGGCTCATTGTCATTTCCAGCCATATGTGGTGCATCCCGAGGGTTCATATCAGATTTAACTAGTGGCTGTACATGCTGAAATTTGACTCTTTTATGGTCATCTTTAGAAGCACAATTGTTTTTGAGCCTCCTTGCCTCATTAAATACAACATCTCGGCTGCGTATTACCTTCTTGAGTTGAGGTAACCAAATCCTGTAGCCCATTTCACCTTAATCTGCATAACCCATGAAGATTCCTTTCATGGACTTTGCATCTAACTTGCATCTCAACTCATGCCTTATATGCACAAAAGCATCACAACCAAAGATGTGTAGGTGGTCATATGAAGCTGGTTTGCCAGACCAAACCTCTTCTGGAATGCCACCTTTTAAGGACATATGAGGGGATCGATTGCAAACATGAAATGCAATTTTCAAAACCTCCCCCCAAAATCCATGAGGGAGATTAGCTGTGGACAGCATGCATCTCACCCTCTCAACATAAAGTCCTATTATACCTTTCAGCCACACCGTTGGAAGAGGGGCTGTATGGGACTGTTAGCTCCCTCTTAATACCAAGATTTCCCCCAAATCTATCGAATTCAGCACTTGTAAACTCACCTCCATTATCTATACCTAAGCATTTCAGCTTTCTATCTGTATGAGTGGTCACAAATGCATGAAATTTCTTAAATACAGCAAAGGCTTCATCTTTAGATTTTAACAAATATACCCAAAGCTTCCTAGAGTAGTCATCAACAAAAGAAACAAAGTAAAGAGCACCCCCCATAGATTTTGTGGGCATGCTACAAACATCAGAATGAACAAGATCAAGCACATTAGACTTACGAGAGACACCACAGTAGTAGGAATTCTTTACTTGCTTACCATATTGGCATTCATTACAAAAATCAAGTTTTGAGCCTTTAGCATCAAACTTGTCCAAATTACATAGTTTATCAAGGCCTTTTTGGCTCATGTGGCCAAGCCTTTTATGCCATAATTCCATATGTGAATGGATTTCAGCCAAAGCAATAAACTTGACCAGCAAGGCTTTACCATGCAAGCAATAAAGAGTCCCTTTCTTTGTACCTTTAACAATCAGCCTAGAGCCTTTGATAAGCTTCCATGACCCCTTCTCAAAGAGGGTACTATATCCATGCATATCCATTTGCCCAACAGACAATAAGCTTTTCTTGATGCTTGGTACATACCTTACATCATGCAAAACAAACTCATTAGTACCATCCACGATGAGATGCACTGTGCCAATACCTGCAATAGAACAAGCATGATTATTTCCAAGATATACATGTCCATGGTTGCCTGCATAAAAGGTAGTAAAACACTCCTTAATAAGAGTAACATGAAACGATGCACTTGAATCCACAATCCATGTTTGTGACAAAGCATCATTCACAATAAGCAAGGCATCAATCAAATCCCTCTTTGTGATCTGCATATCTTGTTCATGAATATTAATAGAGGCATCAATAACTTCGGCATGATCTGCTCCCATAGTAGCACAAAGTATATCTTCTGCATCTGATAGCTCCTCAATGACAACAGTAGAGGCAACATTGGCCTTCTCTTTGTCTTTGTCCTTTGAGGTATCATGTGCTTCATTCTTGGTGCCCTTTTTCTTCCTGTCACCTGTGTTCTTCTTTCTTTCTAGTTCAGCTTTGTAGTATCTGCAATCAGGCTTCTTGTGACCTTTCCTACCACATTGATAACAATTCACTTCAGCCTTGCCTTTGCTTTTTCTCCTGTTTCTCTGTACATTTCCACTTTTCTTTTCTTCTCTTCCTCTAGCCACATTGGCTGAACCACTATCCTCTCCACTAGCTTTCCTCGTGATTTCCTCATTCAAAATAGAACCCCTTACACCATCAAAGGTAAGATTGCAGCTATTCGAAAGTGAAACAACCAATGTTTCCCATGAATCAGGTAAGGTCATCAACAAGAAGATGGCCTTAAGCTTATCATCAAATGGAGGTAATCTAGAGTCTTGCAATTGTGAAAGAGTACCTGTAAAAGAAGATAAGTGTTGAGCCGCACTTTTTGACTCATCAAGCTGCATACACACTAGCTTCCGCATAAGATGCACTTGATTTATATGCGTGGTATTTTCATAAGTGGCTTTCAACTTCTCCCATACCTCAAAAGCAGTTGTAAGGCCTTTCAAATACACTAAGATTTCATTTGATACATCCATCTTGATGTAAGTGATGGCCTTCTTGTTTAGGTTCATCCATGCTTCATCTGTCATATCTTCAGGCTTGACTTCCTAAAGAGCCCCTTCACAATCTTTAAGAAAGAGGATGCCCAACATTCTCTCTTTTCACAAATCGAAACCATTACCTTCAAATCTCTTGATCTCAAACAAGCTTTTGACGTCAGAGGAGGTAGAGGCCATGTTTGCACACTAAGAGCTTCAAATTTTCACCAAAAAAGGTAAAATTCACCTGTTGTCCTATGTGCAATTACCTTACGAGACTATAGCTGAGAAATTAAGCCCAAAAACTGTTCAAAACTTGCAAAAATCAATTTCTGAAATTTTTTGCAGAAAATTTCAAAAAATTCAAGCAAGCTGTGATTGCATCAAAAACAAAAAATTTGTTGTTTTTCAACCACAAAAGGCATACATAGATGCAAAACCAAGTCAATGGGTGCTTATTTTCACAAAAGCCCCAATTGTTTGGGGCAATATGACCTGTAAAATGAGAGAAATGACCTGCTGTAATAAGTTTCCAGCGAATATGCAGTTCATCAATCTTTGTACACGTCCTCCCACTGGAAATGAGAGAGAATTTCTGCCACGAAAGACCTGTAGATGAAAAAATCAGCAATGTAGATGCTGAAAATGACCTGTGGGGAGACAAAATGAAGAATAGAAGAGATTCTTCGTGATGAAACTCTCTAAAAAGCACAAAATTTGCTTCAGCTTTGCTCCGAGCTGAAGTAATCCTCCAAAAACAACACTTTTATCGCGAAAAAAAAAGGTTTTTCGCGATGAAATTCACCCAAATGCAAGAAAACACCGTCAGCTTAACATAGGCTGAAGTAGAAAAGCACTTGGAGAAACTTTGTTGCGATAGAACAACTCAAGGCTCTGATACCAGTTGAAAGAGGCCGCGGAACCGCGGACAGCTACGTCGTGATATGCTCGGTTGCTCCAAATGCCAAGGGAGTGGGCTGTTGCGTGAGAAGAGAGAAAGTAGAGAGAGAAACCTACGCAGAAATTTGGAAAAGAAGATGACGAAGCTGAAGTTGAAGGAGTCCCAATCAAGTTATAAGAGATTTGGGACAAAGTCTTATTGATAAGTGACTTTTAGGTCATTTGGGCATTTTCATACATGGCCAATGACCAAAAGTCATAAAAATAATGTAAATGCCTATAACTCCTCAATTTGGGGTCCAAAAAATATAACAAAAATATGTCTAGAAAGCTCTCGAAGAGACCTTTCACATGGAAGGGTCAAAATATACAAAAGGAGAGTCCTTGGGGCCTTTATCCCCAACACTGCAAATACAGGTGCTCGAGCCGATGGAGATGGTGTCGAAGATGATGATATTTTGCAGATTCCTATTCGTTCCTTTATCTGTTGCACCTACCGCAGAGCAAACTCGTTGGGATGAAAGAGATTCTCCGGCATATGCATTGATAGCTTTGTCTGTCAAACGTGCCATTATTTCTCACATTCGCTCTTGCAGATCAGCTAAGGATGCTTGGGATACACTTACCACATTGTGCCAGGCTAAGAATGAGGCTCGTGTTTCTTACCTCCGAAAACAATTGGAGAGTGAGCACATGAATGAAGGTGATTCTATGGACAATTTTCTCACAAAGATCAAGGATTCGAAAGACCAGTTGATTTAGTTGATTTATGCTGATGAAGTTATACGAGATAGCTCACTTGTGAAGACAGTTCTGAATAGTCATCCTGAGTCATATCAGAGTTTTGCTTCTACCCTTTGTTTGATGATGAAAGGAAATCCAAATGCCTTGTCATTTGAGGAGTTAGTCTCTGTTCTGTTGCAAGAAGACTAGTCTAGGCAGAACAGGTCTATTATGCGTTTTGTAGATCAAGCTTTCCTGGCTAGTCAGAAGGGCAAAGGTAAATGGAGCTCTTCTACTAGTAAGCAGAAATCTGCAAATGCTGCACATTCGAAGAAGGAAGACAAAGATGAGAAGAAATCAGAAAAGAAGAAATTGTTTTGCAAATATTGTAAAGCAAATGATCATGTCATCAAGAGTTGTCCAAAACTCGCTGCTAAAGAGGCAAAGAAGAAAGAGGTCGGAATGGTTGTTGGAGAGGCCTCTACACCGAAAACAGAGTCTGCAAATCTTGTGCAAGAAGGAGAATTGGCGTTTACTATTGTTTGTAGTTTTGACCCATCTTCTCATGAGCAGTGCATGTCTCCAATAGAGTCAAATGTTTGGTACTTTGATAGTGGGCGACCAAACATATTACATCGGAGCGCAGTTTCTTCTCTTCACTCGAGCCGGCCCCTACAAGGAATATTATTACATGCACAAACTCCTCCTATCCTGTTATTGGAGTTTGCAAGAACATTTTGACTACTGCTAATGGAAGCTCTTTCACATGCTTTGTTTGTGCCAAGGATCAAGAAAAATTTGTTATCTGTTTCTGCATTAGCCAAGATTGGCTCGATTGTGAAATTTGTTGATGACAGATGTACAGTTCATGATCTGTCAAATGGCAACGTCATTATTGCTTCTAGCATTTTATGTCATGGGCTCTATAAGCTCATGAACTATCAAAGATTTGTAAATGATTTTGCATGTGCAGTACATGGTTCTCAGGCTATGTCAGATGCAAAGCTTTGGCATGCACGCTTTGGTCATCTTAGTTTTGCTAGTTTGCTACACCTTCAGAAATCTGAAATGGTGTCTTCTTTGCCCAAACTTGAGGCACCCGGTAAACATGTATGTTTTGGGAAAGGTGCTTCCTTTCCAAAAGATGGTTCAGTTTGGGCTACTCAAAAATTGCAACTTGTACATAATGATGTCTGTGGTCCTATGCAGACACCTTCTTTTGGGAACTATCTTTACATCGTGACTTTCATGGATGATTTTTCCAGGCATGCATGGGTATATCCATTGAAGGCAAAGTCCTTAGTATTTATGTGCTACAATCAGTTTTTGGTTTTGGCTGAAAATCTGTCAGTATGTAAAATGGGCACCCTCTGTTCTGATCGAGGGGGGAATATATGTCTTCTGACTTTAATGCATTTCTGGTTGAACGTGGGATAAAACATCAGTGTACAATGCCGTATACACCTCAACAGAATGGAGTTGTCGAACGAAAGAACATGTCACTCATGGAGATGGCGAGCTTTATGGTCAAGAGTCAAGCTTTACCGCATAGTTTCTCGCTTGAGGTTGTTATGTGTGAAGCATATGTACTTAACAGGTGTCCCACTAAAGTGCTGAAGTCTATTACTCCATATGAGGCTTAGCATGGTCGCAAGCCATCACTTGCTCAGTTGCTCATATGCATGTTTTGATTCTCTGGCATATGCATTAGTGCCTGAACAACATCGCAGAAAATTGGATGATGAAGAAGTAAAATGTATTTTTGTTGGGTACAGTTTTGAAAGTAAAGGCTATTGTCTGAATCATCCACAGACTACATGCTTTCTGGTTAGCCGTGATTTTGATTTTGTGGAAGATGTTATTCAACCATTGCTTTTATGTACTAAGGAGATATTTGTTAGCTCCAAAGACATGTATGATACTTTGCTTCCTCTTTTTAAAGGTGGATTGTCTAGTGCTTGTCTTAATGAGGAAACTTCTCAGCCTTTGCAAGTTTCATGTGATGATGCAGATCATCCCATTTTTTATGCAGATTTCCATGATGCACTTGTTGATGAGAGAGCTGATATTGAGCAGGCGAAAACTATGCCAAAATGGCTGGTGCAGACCTTGCGTGACAACAAATTAGATGCACCTCTGTCATATCGTACTCGGTCAGGCTCTCATAGTGCCTCTTTTGCATCAAATTGCTATGCTATGGCTGCGTCTAGTCTCTGTGATGAGAATGAGCCGGTTTCATTTGAAAAAGCACAAAATTCAAAAAATTGGATGTTTCTATGCAATATGAATATGATGCTATAATGACTGATGGAACACTTGACAGGTATAAGGCTAGGCTTTCCCCGTGGCTTTGTGCAGAAAGGACATGAAAATCAGGTGTGTAGGTTAAAGAAGGCTTTATATGGTTTAAAGCAAGCACCACGTTCTTGGTATGAAAAGATACATGCCTATCTCATTGCACATGGTTTTGAGAAGAGTCAAACTAAAAGCACCTTATATGTTCAGTGTGCTAATGATCATTGTGGTGTATGATGATGACATGCTGCACACTAGTCCTCATGACACACATATTGCTGATTTTAAAGCTGATTTGCATGCCTCATTTGAGATGTTTGATTTGGGGCATTTGCATCACTATTTGGGCATTCAGTTTATGCAAGTTGATGGTGGAATGGCTTTGTGTCAAATGAAATATATTGACACATTATTGCAGCATTTTGGCCTTGAAGACTGTAAGCCTATTGCCACTCCTATGGACACAAGTTTACGATTGAGTCTTCATGATGCTTGAGATGCATTTGATGTTGTTCTCTATGAGCAGGCTATTGGATGCTTGATTTACTTACGCATTATTCAGCCAGATATTCAGTTTGCTTTCTCACATATGAGCAGGTTTATGCATTGCCTAAGTGTCAAGCATTAGCAGGCGGTAAAGCGTATCTTTCGCTACTTGAGTGGTACCCGACTACTTGGATTGTTTTATCCCAAGGGGGGATCACTAGCGCCAGATTTGCATGCTTTTTCTAACAATGATTGGACTGGTTGCTATGACACTTGTGTCTCCACCAGTGGTTTTTGCTTCAAGCTTGGTAGCTCATGCATATCTTGGTTGAGCAAGAAGCAGCTTACTGTGGCCACTTCCAGTTGTGAGGCTGAGTATAGAGAAGCTTTCACAACGATTGTTTAGTGTGTGTGGCTTTGACTCCTTATGGTTGATTTGGATGTTGGTCAGTCTTCTGCCACCAGGAGCTTCACTGACAGTTAGAGCACATTGGCCATTGCGAGGAACCCTGTGTTCCATGCTCGCACTAAGCACATTGAGGTGCATTATCATCTGTGAGGGAGAGGTTCTCTGCTGGGGAGATCAACTTGGCATATGTGCCCACGTAGGGAACATTGCAGACCTTTTCACGAAGGCTCTGCCTAGGGAGAAGTTTGAAGCTTTCTGCAAAGCTTTGGGCTTACTTCCTTTTGTGGATTGATTCCACATAGCTTGGCATTTCCTTATACATGAGTGCAAGCTCCTTGTTCACCGCATCACTCCTAGGGGGGATTTGTTGATATATTTAGGTAGTGATGTGTGTGAACACTCTAGGACAGCCGGGGCACTTTTTTCCCTCTTTAGGAGGTTTTTTTCCTCGGCTTGTATATACGCCTATTGCCCTAACAGGCTACTTATCCTTGTACATTCTAGTGGTAATTCGTTAAGCATTGTGTGTTGTGCTCCAAGCTTCTTCTTCTTCCATGTGTTGTTTGCGTGCTTCCACATACGTCTAACTCCAACAACAAGGTCATGAATACTTTTTCAAAAGGACTCTTTCAAATGCAATCTTTGAATATTCTTTGCTTCTTTATGTTAGGAAATCGACTCTTCATTTATCCATTCCTTGACTTCTTTTGAGGTTTAATCTCAATTTTAAAAAGAAGATCCAAAGAATCTATATGACTACAAATCTTAACTTCGATGGCTTTTTTAGCTCCTAATTTCTATTTGAATGATAAATGTCAAACACATTTACTCTAGAGTTTATGAAGTCCACAATGGAGGTGATATTTTATATAATGCTCTTCACCATCTCTAATTTTCCAATCTCTTCCATAACAAGATCAAGGCAATGAGTGACAAAAGGGTTTCATACTATGATTGGGAACTTCTCGTTTTAACTATGATTTAATGCATTATTCGTAATGACTTGGATGACATTTTGAGAATCACTCTATGATTAGTCATGACTCACATGGGAAAAAAAAAGTTAGGTTGTTTAGATTTTTAACTTGAGGCACCCGCTAAACATGTATGTGAAGGCTGTATTTTGGGCAAAATGCAGCATTCTTCCTTTCCAAAAGATGGACCAGTTCAGGCTACTCAAAAATTGCCGCTTGTACATAGTGATGTCTGTGGTCCTATGCAAACACCTTCTTTTGGGAATTATCTTTACTTCGAGACTTTCATCGATGATTTTTCTAAGCATGCATGGGTATATCCATTGAAGGCAAAGTCCAAGTGTTTATGTGCTTCAAATAGTTTCTGGTTTTGGCTAAAATTCTGTCAACATGTAAAATGGGCACCCTTCGTTCTCATCGAGGGGGGGAATATATGTCTTCTGACTTTAATGCATTTCTGGCTTAATGTGGGATAAAACATCTGTGTATAGTGTCCTATACACCTCAACAGAATGGAGTTGCAAAACGAAAGAATATGTCACTCATGAAGATGGCGAGATGTATGGTCAAAAGTCAGGCTTTACCACATAGTTTCTGACTTGAGGCTGTTATGTACTGAACAGGTGTCCCACTAAGTCAAGCTTTACCACATAGTTTCTGACTTGAGGCTGTTATGTGTGCAGCTTATGTACTGAACAGGCTTTACCACATAGTTTCTGACTTGAGGCTGTTATGTGTGCAGCTTATGTACTGAACAGGTGCAGCTTATGTACTGAACAGGTTCTCATCGAGGGGGGGAATATATGTCTTCCGACTTTAATGCATTTCTGGCTTAATGTGGGATAAAACATCTGTGTATAGTGTCGTATACACCTCAACAGAATGGAGTTGCAAAACGAAAGAATATGTCACTCATGGAGATGGCAAGATGTATGGTCAAAAGTCAGGCTTTACCACATAGTTTCTGACTTGAGGCTTTTATGTGTGAAGCTTATGTACTGAACAGGTGTCCCACTAAAGTGTTGCAATCTATCACTCCATATGAGGCTTGGCATGGTCGCAAGCCATCTGTTGCTCATCTTCGTGTTTTCGGTTTTCTGGCATATGCATTAGTGCTGAACAACATCGCAGAAAATTGGATGATAAAGAAGTAAAATGTATTTTTGTTGAATACAATTCTGAAAGTAAAGGCTATCGTTTGTATCATCCACAGACTAAACGCATTTTGGTTAGCCGTGATGTTGTTTTTCTGAAAGATGCTATTGATCCATTGCTTCATGTACTAGGGCGACTTCTGTTAGCTCCAAAGACATGTATATGCTCAAACATGGGTTTAAAAGAAGCCATGCAGATCACTATTTGTACACCAAAAAGGATGAAGATGGAAGCCCAATTATTCTTGTACTGTATGTAGATGATATGCTGCTGGCTGGGAAGAAAAAGAGCACTCTGAATGCTCTAAAACAGCAGCTGAACTCTGCATTCTCAATGAAAGACCTTGGGGAAGCTGAGCATATTCTTGGTATGCGTATAAAAAGGGATAGGCTGCAGCATACTTTGCAGGTATCCAAAGAAAAGTACATTGAAAAAGTGCTGGACAGATTTAATGTGGCTGATGCTAAGCCTCTTGGAGTGCCATTGCAGCCACATGTTAAGCTTTCCAAGGATGACTGTCCCAGAGATGATGATGCAGCCAATTACATGAAGAGTGTTCCATATGCATCGGCTTGTGGTTCACTTATGTATGCTATGGTTGCTACTCGGCCAGATATTGCTCATGCAGTGGGAGTTGTTAGCAGATTCATGGCTAATCATGGTAGAGCTCATTGGGAGGCAGTCAAGTCTATCTTGAGATATTTGAAAGGGACCAAAAGTAAATGCTTATGTTATGGAAAGGGTCCATTGGAGTTAAAAGGATTTTGTGATTCAGACATGGCAGGTGATGTGGACACACGCAAGTCCACAAGTGGCTATGTATACATCCTTGCAGGTGGAGCTATTTCATGGTGCTCTAGACTTCAGAGGATAGTTGCACTATCTACTAAAGAGGCTGAATATATGTCAGCCACAGAGGCTTCCAAAGAAGCCATTTGGTTAGCCTGCCTCTGCAGTGAGTTTGGGATGCCTGAAAAGGCACCTGTTCTTGGATGTGATAGCCAGAGTGCCATATGTTTGGCAAAGAATGCCATGTTTCATGCTCGCACAAAGTATATTGATGTGAGATACCACTTCATCAGAGAGGTGTTAGAGGATGGCCTGATCACTTTGATCAAGGTCAATACTTCACAGAATCCTGCAGATGCTCTCACGAAGTGTCTACCCAAGGCACAACATCAGCTATGTATACAGATGGTGGGAGTTACTTAGCTTAAAGGAGCCTCCTTGGTCCTTTAAGTGGGAGGTTGTTGGGGATAAAGGCCTCAAGGACTCTCCTTTTGTATATTTTGACCCTTCCATGTGAAAGCTCTCTTCGAGAGCTTTCCAGACATATTTTTGTTATATTTTTTGGACCCCAAATTGGAGAGTTATAGGCATTTACATTATTTTTATGACTTTTGGTCATTGGCCATGTGTGAACATGCCCAAATGACCTAAAAGTCACTTATCAATAAGACTTGGTCCCAAATCTCTTATAGCTTGATTGGGACTTCTTCAACTTCAGCTTCTTCATCTTCTTTTCCAAATTTTTGCGCAGGTTTCTCTCTCTACTTTCTCTCTCCTCACGAAGTACCTCTATTTGTAGTACCTGTATTTGTAGTACCTGTATTTGCAGTACTTGTATTTGCAATACTTGTATTTAACTACTTGTATTTGCAGTACCTGTATTTGCAGTACCTGTATTCGCAGGTGTAACAAGACGTCTTTCAACACCCTGCATAATATTCCACAGTTTTTTTGCAACCAGTACATGACGCATTATATAAGCCCACAATGGGTAGTTAGTGCCATCCAACTTATCCTCAAGAGCCAACATACGGAATACATCACTGCTTTCAGCCATGGCCGTTGACTAAAATACCTTGATGCAGAAAATTGATTGGATCTCAAAAAGTTGAACAGCACTGCCCAAATGAATTCTCCTAAACCTGTGGAAGACTTCGAAACGCTTATACTGGCGAACCGAAGCTCGTATATACCTTGGGCACAAAAAGACAAAATAGCCTGCACAAGCCTTTCGATAGTGCGTTCGGAGGCCAAAACGAGCTCAAATTGCAATTTCGGCACCACAAAGCGAAGATCTTTTGATCTCCGAAACACCCTAAGTATGCTAACCAAATTTCATGCTATTCTGAGACTGCAATCGGAGAGGTGTAGACAACGCCCTAGATGAAGCGGCGACCTGCTCTAATACCAATTGTTGGAGTTAGACGTCTACGGAAGCACGCGAACAGCACAAGGAAGAAGAAGAAGCTTAGAGCACAACACACAATTCTGAATGAATTACCACTAGAATGTAAAAAGATGAGTAGCCAGTTAGGGCAATAGACGTATATACAAGCCGGAAAAAAAAACCCTCCTAAGGAGGGAAAAAAGTGCCCCGACAATCCTAGAGTGTTCACATACATCACTACCTAAATATATAAACAAAGCCATTGCGATATTATCCTTATATAGAGTGTTATGCATAACGAATATGGAGAAAGCATCCATTAGTCTACTTTATCATTCTACGAAGGATCAATTAATAAAACACAAAAGTGCACCATTCTTGACTAGTCAATTGATCCATCGTGGTAAGTATAACTTGTAATTTTAGAACTTCATGTTTTTCTATTACTTATGCAGATCAATGTGTATGTTTACTTTTCCTATTTCTATAGTAATGTTTTGCATAACACACGTAGAAGGGACAACCTACTCTATTTGCATAATTTTGGTATTTGCTAGTTAATATTTCTTATTTATTACTATTTTGTAATTTTTTTGTCCAAAATTTAAGATGCGTCAAATATCATCAAAAATGTTTTACCTTACCCGTAAGACATCAATTAAAAGTGATAAGTTAGAAGTAAAAACCCGCTCGAAAAAAGACCATGCTCCCAATCTTCTGTATCTACAATGAGCTTATGGAGAAACTCTTACATTGTAAGCAAATTGTGATCGGAGAACATCTTACTTCTCGTAGAGTTTTTGCAAGCTCTTCATGCCTTACTACAAGAATGTGGGAAGTCTACTTGTTCTCCCTAAGCATGGCACTTGACCAAGCTTGGATCCTTCTCACTCACTTCCGTTCAAACTCATGAATAATGTCACTACATAGCTTCACGAAACATGCATGGACTAATTTATCCCAATACATACATATTGTATATACACACATTACACATGGCTTTTGCAATTTACATACATAAATAAACCTTAATATATCGTCCAAACTAAAATTACAAAAGACAAACAACTAGAGACTAAAATTTTATAGTTGTCAACAAACAATGTTAGAGTAAACCTTTTAGGTTTACCCATTTCCAAAAGACATCATTGTAATTTGTCATAATGCAGCAAATTACCTGAAACATGAAACTTCGAAACTTCCATGGTAAGGAGTACATAAAATGTTATAATTTACGATTTGCATAACATATACACAATCATAGCTACCATATACGCATGTATGATGTGATGCATGCCATTGCAAGTTGCAAGATGCTTGTCGTACTGATGTGCATATTGAAATTGAATACTAAAATTGAAACCAAATATACATTAAATGAATATCTTGATATATGAAAGTTTCTTCTTCTCAAAATTAGTTTTTTTCTTTTAAGAAGATACAAATATGTATGACCAATCATCATACAAGACATTTGGTATAAACCCAATCGCTCGTATATGAATAACAACTATGGGTTGCTTAACGACTCTTCTCTCTCCAATACTTCAAAGCATGCCTTCAAGCTCTGCTATTTCCGCTATTTCCCAACTGAAGAGCATTAATGATTCAGCCTTCTTTTCCAATACATGTAGGCTCGCAACTGATCTTTTTCACGCATAGGGATAATATGCATAATACAAAAAGAGCTTATCTTCCTTCATACTTTGCTTTAAAGTTGCAAAGCAATGTTGTAGCGCATCCATCGCTTCTTTCTCATAGTATCAAATAACATAGTACACATGCATGCTCCTCATTAAGCACACAGCTTAGGTTATGTAGAGAGGCTCTGTACATTCACTTCTTCTAGGCCCTTTAGCTGACCTGCAAAATATAAGTAAAATGTTAGATGGATAATTTATGTAGCCCAGATAAAAGTTGAACGTGATTCTAACTAGCAGCATCTATACCTTAACGCCCGTGAGCCTCTCAACCTTCAAATTCCTATCAAACTGGATGGACATCTCCCCACGTGACTTCTGATTTATGAGAGTACGTATCTTACACTTGAAGAAAGCCTCGAATAGCTGCTCATAATCTTGTTTCAAAATATGACACTCCTCTCTTCTACAGAGAGGGTTTTCACAATGTTTTTCGGCACCTGCCTGTAGCACTGCCAGAGCAACGGCCAAGGGGGAGGTATCCAGCCCAGCTGAGGAGATGGATATCTTCTTTCCAATCAAAATTTTCTTGCAAAGCTCGAGGGGAAAGAATACGGTTCCTCTTTCCGGCCACTCAAACGAAATGCCGCCAGGACTCTCCGCTAGAACACGATCAAATTCATCATCAGGGAAATTTTCAAACGCTTTACGGCACGTGTGATAGAGGTAGCTGAGAAAGAACCTGCGCACTCCCTTGTACTCGGGCTCTGCTCCTTTATGGAAATACATTGTCAGTTGTTCCATTTCCTTCTGAAGGGCCTCTCGCTCTGCAACCACCTCAGCCTCCCGTTTACGTATATATTCCAAGAGTTTTGTCTGGTCGATCTCATGGTCTTCTAAACCAATTTTATTTCGTTGGATGCGCAAATCGTTGGTCATGATCCGAAAGTCTGCAATTCTGTGTTCTAATCGCCTTATTTTGTTGTCCACTTGCCTCCATTCTGGATGCATCCCCATGTAAAGTCGAGGTGCCCCTCGCCGTTGGCAACGCAAAAAACACGCTCGTAGACAAACCTCGGACCTTGAAGAACCTCTGATAATAAGGGAGTTATCCAACACAATCTGAAGAGAAGCTCTCCACCCAATGGAGCATTTCTCGTCATGCAACCCCCCTCCTGCTACAACCCTAGCCGACAGAAAACTTTGAGATAATGTCTGCATGGCAACAGTACACTAAAGGAACGCTGCAGGTCCTTAATCGAGAGCAACGGATAGTTCAAAACTTGCTGGGATCAGTTATTAAGGCCAATGGATAGTTCGAAATTCACCACCTTTCCGATTCCCTGCATTCGACAAATGCTCCTGAGTAGTTCGAAATTCACCAACTTCCTGATTCCGTGCATTCGTGAACATCCTCCTGAATATGTGCAGGAGTAGGGTAAAGGGTTGCCAAGCGCGGAGAAAGAGAACATATAATACTAGATTCTCAGAACAAATGTTAGATATTAAACAAAAAAGGAAGTCTATTTTCCTCATAATTGAGATGAGAATACGCATGGTGGGGGGTGGGCAAATGGCGAATGTAAGTCCCAAAAGAGCATAAAATGATGGCAAAACGAGGTTTCGTGCAATGACGAGAAAACCATTTCACGAAACTCAATCACCACCAGCACCACCACCGATAATTTCAAAATCACCAACAAGACATCCACCTTGTAGAGAGTACACGTGCATAAGCAAAATGAAAGAAAGATTGTACTCACAAGATGAAAGAGTGTGAGACTCAAAAGTGAGTAGACCATCAAATGGGAAAACTCCATAGAGGATCTCCAAAGTACATCATGTGTGGGATAATTCCCCTTGAAGGAGAATGAATACACATGTAGAAGCAAATGGCAAGGTACCCAAATACAATATAAAATGGAAATGGAGTGTTTCTTAGATACAAATGGGAGATGCACTCTCATGTTGGCAACACCCCCTCTACAACTCCATGTTATAGAGTATGATGGCTGCTAGGGTATGAGAGAAATGTCCACCATGAGTGTAGGAGCAATAGCAACATGAGCACCAAAAAGGAAGTCTCCATGTGGAAATCCATAGCCTCCAAGTGGGATCGACCGTGTGTGATTGTCAATTACTCCATAAGATGTCCACCAGATGGATCAAGTGAATGCTTCTTAGGTATGCCACCAACAAGGGATAGGAACGGAACAAGACCTCACTAGACGAGATAACCTCCATGCGAGATACATAGGATGATTCCATGTGGTATGTGGGAACCTCCAAAGCTTTGACAATATCCACCATGAGATGTTTGTCCCTAAGAAGTAGGTCCTGCAAGAATGAAATGTAAAACATGAAGCATGAAATTATAATCACATGGTAGTATGTCTATGTGTCGTGGTCTTCCATGGAATGTACAAAGTCCTCATATGTGTCAGTACGACCATCAACGCTTCCTTTGAACTCAAAAGATGGTTGAGAAAAAGATCATACGGAGTGATTTATCCATGTATATCTAAGAGTACCTTGTGGAGAATGGAAGACGTTGGACTCCATGAATGGAATATTGTATGCTCAAAATGTTGTTGTAAATGACGTTAGTGGACTCTTGAAGAGATGAATGGAAAAGGATGAGTCACTGATCCTGGAGTAAAGCCCAACTGAAGCTAAGGGAAAATGAAAATCTTTGATGGTATGATGGGAGGTGTAGCCATCACTACAACATATTAGGGGCATACCGACGGTCATCCTTTGGCATGAGTATGACCGTTGAAAATGCTTTTAAAAAGCATAGAGGTTATACCGGCGGTCATTTGATCGTCGGTATAGCCATTGCTAAATTTTGGTTGGTATAGGCACCGGTAATTTGTGCCCTCGGTATAGCCCTTGGTATGAGCACTGGTATAAGCGTCAGTATGAGATCTAGTATAAGCGTCGGTAAATTACTCGAGATTACCAATGTTTATATCGGTGCTTATACCGATGCACATACCGAGGGCATGTTAAACATAACAGGGCTAGAGAGCAAAAATTTGACACTTTTCTCGCGTTTTGAACTGAGTTCTTCTACTGTTTTCTACTGTCAAATATGCACGCGATCTGAAGTGTGATCATACTATGTACACACACATAGCTCTCACTCTCTCTCTCTATAGAGACATCTCTCTCTCTAGATCTCGAATTTTGGTAAGCATTGCATATAGACTTGTACCCTTTCTCTTGCTATGTGTTGTTCCTTGTCTAATTTCTCTTCTCCTTATTTCTCTTCTCCTTAGTTTTGCAGGAGCTTTTTGGCATCGGGTCTTTGGAATTTGATGAGGGACAATGCTAAGTGGGCTTTGACGGTAGCGATCTAAAGAATTACATCGATCTAAGTTATTTTTTTTGTTCTCTATTGTGTGTGTGAGAGAGAGAGAGAGAAAGAAAGAGAGAGAGATAGAGAGAGAGAGAGAGATGTAAATGATTGTTTTGTTTTTTATTAGAGAGAGAGAGGAAGGGGAGAGAGAGAGAAAGAAAGAGAGATACACACACACGCATACTCATGTATATGCATGCATACATACATATACACATATACACATGCATATGCATTCATATGTACACACACATATACACACATATGCATACACACATATACATATACATACACACTCACATATACACACACACTCACATATATACATACATACTCACATACATATTACATACACACATATGCATACATACATATATATATACATACACACTCACACACACACACACACATATATATATATATATATATATATATATACGCACTCACATATATACATACACACTCACATACATATTACATACACACATGCATATACAAACACACACATGCATATGCATACATACATTCACACACATACATACACACATTCATACACATATACATAGACATAGATGTGTATATAATATATACACTCACATATGCATACACATACTTGCATACATATTGCATACACACATGCATATTCATGCATTCATATATACATATACATATACATATACATATATAGGTTTTTAGGATCAGGATTTTAGGATTTTTACACATGCATACACACATATACACATAAACACACATAATACATATACACATATGCATAAATATACACATATGCATAAATATACACATGCATACACACATATACATGTTTTAGGTCTAGGTCTTTAGGATTAGGGTTTTATGGTTTTTACACTTGCATACACACATATACACATATACACACACAATACATATACACATGCATACACACATATACATGTTTTAGATTTAGGTCTTTAGGATTAGGGTTTTAGGGTTTTTACAGTTGCATATACACATATATAAATATACACACATATACACATACACATACATACAAGTACATACACACATATACATGTTTTAGGTTTAGGTCTTTGGGATTAGGATCTTAGGATTTTTACATTTTCATATACAAATATATACATATACACACATATACATGTTTTAGGTTTAGGTCTTTAGGATTAGGGTTTTAGGGTTTTATAATTAAATATTAACTAATTAATTGAAATTAAACTAATTAGGTCTTTAAGAATTTTTAATTAAATATATAATTAAATTAAATGTAATTAGGTCTTAAGGATTTTTTGGGTTTTTATAAATATAAAATTAAATATATAAAAAATAAGGTTTTAGGGTTTTTACATACAAACATATACATATAGAGACATACAAATACAAATATATAAAAAATTAGGGTTTTTGAATTAAATTAAATTACTATGATTAAATAGATAGTTAAATATATAATTAAATTAAATATCATTATATATAAAAAATAAGGTTTTTACATACAAACATGTACATATACAGACATATATATACAAATATATAAAAAATCGGGTTTTTAATTAAATTAAATTAATATGATTAATTATGTAATTAAATATATAATTAAATTAAATATAATTAGGTCTTTAGGATTTTTACGGATTTTATATATCTAGAATTAAATATATAAAAATTAAGGTTTTTACATACAAACATATACATATACAAACATATACATATACAAACATATATATACAAATATATAAAAAATTAGGGTTTTTGAATTAAATTAAATTAATATGATCAAATATAATTAGTCCTTTAGGATTTTTAGGGTTTTATATATCTAAAATTAAATATATAAAAAATAAGGATTTTACATACAAACATACATATACAAATAAATAAAATTAGGGTTTTTGAATTAAATTAAATTAATATGATTAAATATATAATTAAATTAAATATAATTGGGCCTTTAGGATTTTTAGGGTTTTTATATATCTAAAATTAAATATATAAAAAGTAAGGGTTTTACATACAACCATATACATATACAGACATATATATACAAATATATAAAAAATTAGGGTTTTTAATTTTAATTAATTTGCTTTTATTAAATATATAATTAAATTAAATATAATTAGGTCTTTGGGATTTTTAGAGTTTTTATATATCTAAAATTAAATATATAAAAAATAAGGTTTTTACATATAAACATATATATACAGATATATAAAAATTAGGGTTTTTGAATTAATTTAATTTAATATGTTTAAATATATAATGAAATATATAATTAAATTAAATATATAATTAAATTAAATATATAATTAAATTAAATATAATTAGGCCTTTAATATTTTTAGGATTTTTATACATCTAAAATTAAATATATAAAAAATAAGGTTTTTACATACAATCATATACATATACAAACATATATATACAAATATATAAAAAAATAGGGCTTTTGAATTAAATAAATTTAATATGATTAAATATATAATTAAATTCAATATAACTAGGTCTTCAAGATTTTTAGGATTTTATATATCTAAAATTAATTGTATAAAAAATGAGGTTTTTACATACAAATATATACATATACAAACATATATCTACAAATACATCAAAAATGGGTTTTAGATTTAAAATTAGAATATATAATTAAATGTATCATATAGTAAATTTCCTAACTTCTCCACATGGTATCAAATGGCATCTTTGGATCCGGAGAATGACTATTCTCCTTGGAATACCATCAACAAAAACTAGCAAGTCCTGATGTGTAAAATGTTGTTCGCCATCTGCCTCAATTTGGAGATATGGTTTGTTCCAATCGTCTTCAAACATAGGAAGTAAAGGTGGATCCACATACCTATATTGATAAATGACCAAGTGATAAGGAATTTTTCCTACAGGTGATGGTAGAGCCCAAAAGGATTCTTTGGAGGCTACCACAAAATAAACCTCAAGAGACAATTCATCATGAATTTGGTTGCTTACATGATTGATCCTTGCTATATATGAAGACATATTTGAATCAATGCTAGCTTGAACTTGTTATGGCTCTAGAACAATACCCATATTGTCTAGGATTTTTACCCTTTATGGAGTGCTTCTCTCTAATTTATCCATAAAAATGTAATAGGATCCCATCTTGTATACTAGCACCTCTACCTTATGTCTTACCATGATGATGTTGGGGAGAGCCAAATCCTTAAGC
Source organism: Ceratopteris richardii (assembly GCA_020310875.1). Taxonomy (NCBI): domain Eukaryota; kingdom Viridiplantae; phylum Streptophyta; class Polypodiopsida; order Polypodiales; family Pteridaceae; genus Ceratopteris; species Ceratopteris richardii. The sequence goes on along the minus strand of CM035421.1, from coordinate 57,720,434 downwards.
TCGCCGAATCCAACAATAGATTATCCACAATCATCCCAATAGATGGCAACCTCTAATGTATTAGTGTGCATGAAGGTGAGCCTTATTTGGAATTCATCCTTACGACTTGACATCCAATCTATCTCTATTTTGGGATTAGGATTTTGCATTTTCTTAGAGCTTGATGAGGCCATTACTTCAATTTATCGTTTTGAATCACTTGATGTGTAATAAGTGTGCTCCTATTTGAGCCTATAGTAATCTCAACAATTGAGATGCTACTATGTGTTGATCTATTAGATCCTCATAATATTTATTGGTATATTCAGGTAGTGATGCGTGTGAACAAACTAGGACCACCGGGGCACTTTTTCCCTCTTTAGGAGGTTTTTGCCCCCGGTTTGTATGTATTCCTATAGCCCTAACAAGTTACTTATCTTTATACATTCTAGGGGTAATACATTCAATATTGCGTTTTGTGTTCCAAGCTTCTTCTTCTTCCTTGTGATGCTCGCATGCTTCCACAGACCTCGAACTCCAACAATTGGTATCAAAGTAGATCATCACTTCATCTAGGGCATCGTCAGCACCCCTTTGGTCACAGTCTTAGAATCGCACGAAATTTAGGCCTCCGAATGTACTATCCTAGCGCTTTTGTAGGCTATCTCGTCTTTTTTTGCCAAAGATATATACAGGTTTTGGTTCGCCAATATGAGCGTTTCGAAGTCTATTATAGGTTTAACAAAAATCATTAGTCCATTTCTGTTCAACTTTTTCATATACAATCATTTTTATACATCAGGGTATTTTAGTCAATGGCCATGGCTGAAAGTAGTGATGTATTTTGTATGTTGGCTATTGATGACAAGTTGGATGGTACGAATTACCCATTATGGGCTTATATGGTGTGTCATGTATTGGTCACAAAAGGACTATGGAATATTGTATAGGGTGTTAAAAAACGTCCTATTACACCTGCAAATACATGTACTGAGGCTGATGAAGATGGCATTGAAGATGACGATATTCTTCATGTTCCTATTTGTGCTATATTTTTCGCTATACCTACTACAAAGCAAATTTGTTGGGATGGCAGAGATGCTCAAGCACATGCATTGATAGCCTTGTCTATCAAACGTGCCATTATTCCTCACATTCGCTCTTGCATAACAACTAAGGATGCTTGGGATACACTTACCACATTGTACTAGGCTAGGAATGAGGCTCGTCTTGCTTGCCTCCGAAAACAGTTGGAGAGTGAGCATATGAATGAAGGTGATTCTATGCACAGTTTTCTGACAAAGATTAAGGATTTGAAGTAAAAGCTGATTTCTACTGATGAAGTCCTTCCTGTAGTTCACTTGTGCAGATTGCTTTGAATGGTCTTCCCGATGCATATCAAATTTTTGCTTCTACTCTTCAGTTGATGATGAAAGACAATCCAAATGCCTTAACATTTGAAGAGTTAGTCTCTGTTATGTTGCAGGAAGATCAGTCTAGGCAGAAAAAGTATATTATGTGTGTTGTAGATCAAGCTTTCCTAGCTAGTTAGAAGGGCAGAGGTAAATGGAGGTCATCTACTAGTAAGCAAAAATTTGCTAATTCTATACAATTAAAGAAGGAAGATAGAGAAGAGAAGAAAATAGAAAAGCATAAATTGTTTTGCAAGTATTGTAAAGCAAATGATCATGTCATAAAGAATCGTCCAAAATTGGTTGCAAAAGAAGCGAAGAAAAAAGAGGTCGAAATGTTGTTGCAGAGGCCTCTACTATTGTTTATAATTTTGACCCATCCTCTCCTGAATAGCGTATGCCTGCATATTACCTCACAACATAGTTTCTTCACTTCACTTGAGCTTGCCCCTACAGGGAATACTATCACATGCACCACCAACTACTCTCATCATGTCATGGGAGTTGGTAAGATCATTCTGACTACTGGTAATGGTAGTTCTTTCAAATTCTCAGATGCTCTATTTGTGTTAGGGATCAAGAAGAACCTGTTATCAGTTTCAGCTTTAGCCAAGATTGGTTAATTGTGAAATTTGTTGATGAGAGATGTACAATTCATGATCTGTCAAATGGCGATGTGATTATTGCTTCTGGCATTTTGTTGTGGGATGTATAAGCTCATAGACTATTAGAAATATATGGATGATTGAGCATGTGTAGTACATGATTCTCAAGCTATGTCAGATACAAAGCTTTGGCATGCATGCTCTGGTCATATGAATTTTGCTAATTTGCTATGCCTGCAGAAATCTAAAATGGTGTCCTCTTTGCCCAAACTTGAGGCACCCGGTAAACATGTCTGTGAAGGCTATATTTTGGGCAGGCAGCATTCCTCCTTTCCAAAAGATGGTTTAGTTTGAGCTACTTAGAAATTGCAGCTTGTTCACAGTGATGTTTGTGGTCCTCTGCAAACACCCTCTTTTTTAAACTATCTTTACTTCGTGACTTTCATCAATGATTTTTCTAGGCATGCATGGCTACATCCATGGAAAACAAAGTCTTAAGTGTTTACGTGCTTCAAACAATTTTTGGTTTTGGCTGAAAATCTGTCAACATGCAAAATGGGGCACCTTCCATTTTGATCGAGGGGGGAATATATATCTTCTGACTTTAATGCATTTCTGGCTGAACGTGGGATGAAACATCAGTGTATAGTGCCATATACACCTCAACATAATGGAGTTGCTAAACAGAAGAACAGGTCACTCATGGAGATGGCGAGGTGTATGGTCAAGAGTAAAGCATTACCACATAGTTTCTGGCTTGAGGTTGTTATGTGTGCAACATATGTACTTAGCAGGTGTCCCACTAAAGCAATGCAGTCTATCCATAGGAGTGGCAATAGGTTCATAGTCTTCAAGGCCAAAACCTTGCAATAATGTGTCAATATATTTTGTTTGACACAAAGCCATTCCACCATCAACTTGCATAAATTGAATGCCCAAATAATGACGCAAATGCCCCAAATCAGGCATCTCAAATGAGGCATGAAATCAGCCTTAAAGTCAGCAATATGCTTGTCATGATGACCAGTGAGTAGCATGTCATCAACATACACAACAATGATCAGAAGCACATCATTAGCATGCTTAACATATAAGGTGCTTTCAGTTGGACTGTTCTCAAAACCATGTGCAATCAGATAGGCACGTATCTTTTCATACCAAGCACATGGTGCTTGCTTTAAACCATATAATGCCTTCTTTAACCTGCACACCTGGTTTTCATGCCCTTTCTACACAAAGCCACGGGTATGAAAAACATACACTTCTTCATGCTTCACAAATGCAATTTTAATGTCCAATTGATGTACATTCCAACCATGATGAGCTGCAAGTGCACATATGCTATGAACAGTAGTCATTCGGCATGTAGGTGCAAAGGTTTCATCAAAATCAATGCCTCTTTCCTGTGCATAACCCTTTGCAACAAGCCTAAACTTATACCTATCAATTGTTCCATCACTCTTATGCTTAAGCTTGTATACCTACTTAGTGCCAATGGCCTTCTTGCAAGGAGGCAAGTCACATAAAGACCAGGTGCCATTCTTCATTATAACATCATATTCAGATTGCATAGTAGTTATCCAATTCTCAAAATTTTATGCTTCATCAAACGAAACAAGCTTAGTCTCATCACAGAGACTAGAGGGATTCATAGCATAGCAATTTGATGCAAAAGAAGCACTATGAGAGTCAGAGCGAGTATGAATGGAAAGCAACAATGACTTGTTTTGCATGCTTCAAGCTAAAGATAAGCTTATTCGAGCCAACTATCCAATGTGGTTTTACATGATGAAGCATATTCTTTTTGCAAAGCAACTATGGAGCATAGTAGCAAATGTTGTCAAGCAACCCAATAGTTCTTCTACTATGCAACCTGTTGCCATAGATTCATGATCTTCTTCAAGTATAGTGACTACATCTTCTCCACCTACACAAGAGAAACTTAGATGGAATGGAAAGAATGCTCAAGCTCATGCATTGATTGCCCTTTCTATGAAGTAGTACATTGTTCCACTGCCACTCTAGCACAATGATAAGTATCAATGCGGGGAGATTCACCTCATAATTGTCAATTGGAGGAGACATGAAGGAGATATGATGACCATGAGTGAATGAGTGCACAAGTGCATGAGTGAGAAGCACACTAACATTTACACACATAAACATGCATGTGCACATGGTAAGACAAAGAGATCAAGCAATGGAGTCTCTCCTTTTATAGTTTTTGACTAGTTTTGGGCTTGTTCTGATGTAGTGTCTGGCCTAGTTAAAAATTAGATTCCTAAGCTATTTTGGAGGCTCAAACGAGCTCTTAAAATTATGAAAAATTGTACATACGTAGGTCTAGCACTCCTCAAGATTTAGGACTCCTCCTTGAAAAAAACGGGATTTGAATTATCAAAAATGAGATTTACAATGTAGTGTAGTGATGAAAATCACTATTGATAATTGTTTGAATTGAAAAAAGAATTGTTTGGCCTACTCGCCGGATCTACATTTATTTCTTTGTTGATTGAGTCCTGTTTGAACTTCCCTCTATCATGAATCTCTTTGACTCGACTTCCTCATGCTTCCTTGTCTTGTCAGGCCTCCTAGAGTGCCCTAGCTACTACCAACACCCCCCTCTCTTGCATCTATCATCCTTCACAAACCTTTGTGGTAAAGTGTATGAGATGTAATATTGCACCACATCAGTAGCTAGTTTATGATCTTTGAGTTGGAGGCCTCATGCTAAATCAGTCATTAACTTGTTCCAATCTATAAGATATGGAATGTCTAGATGTGGCATATAACTTATTGACATGGGGAGCTTGTTCTCTTGCAAGATGTGTTGGTTTGGGAATGAATATTTCCAAGTGATATTCCCATAACTCGATTGAGAACATTTCCTCAAATGTCGACTTATAACAAGCAGGCATGTACTTGATTCTAGCATGTCAGGCATAAATGGTGTTGACAGAAGGAGTTCCGCAAGTCGAGGTTCCCTTCATTGAAGCCCATAACTGAGATGTACAGAGCGTTCAATGAATTTCTAAACGTTTTGAACTCCATCACCATGAGTTCGAAGATTACATATTTTGGTGACAATGGCAAGTACATTCTTGAATTGTGGTGTCCAATGGCATATCCTTGAGATCATATGTGCAACAATAGGTTTCCGTTTCGATGGAGCGAAGTAGGGGTAATTTATCTAGTTGGAGCAACCTTTACTAGTGTTTACCTTAACTACGAACTCGGGCCATGGTAGTCAACAAGGTATTAGGAAGCAGCATGGATTGTACTTTATGTTTAAAGGTGCATTGGACCATGTGCACATCATCTATGGTATGTCTCTAGTAATCTTGCACATCAGTTGGGTTGAAAAATTGTTCCTTTTTATGCTCTTTTTGGGAGGTCCTTTGTCTCAAATTGGGTTGCAAAAGTGGGTTGCTCTCTAATCACCCATTCGATCTCTGCATTGTAGTCAATGAGAAGTGATAAAGAGGGCACATACTACAACTCAGACGTAGTGATGAGCCGTTGATGGGACAATTTCTCAAAAAACTCTAACTTCATTACAATTTCTTTGAGATTTGATAATGATTGAATTTGTATGGCCACCCTATCATCATATGTTTTGCCTATTTCCTCTACATGCTTGAACCATTGAGGTACTCAAGTCTCGAACATGTCTTGGCCTTCTCTTGTTGTGTGCCCCCTAGTACTATTATGGGTTCGTATGCCTCTTCGAATGTTTCCTCTACTGGGATTTCAACTAACTCTTCAAGTTTTGGTTCCACTCGTGGAGAGGGGGCTCATTCATAGTGTAACAACTTTTCTTGGAGTTCTTCAATTTGCTTTTGGAGGTTTCCAAGTTCGTGTGTGTCCTGTGGAATAATTATTGCCTTAGATTCCTCTATGCTAGTGTTGGATAGTTGCTTTTTGAGTTTTGCACACTCCTCTTCCAGTTGTGCATATGACTCTAAGAAGTTGGCATGTTCTTCTAATAGTATTCAGATGTTGTTGAAAGGAACAACTTGAAACCTGGTGAGATTGATGGTTGTTCCGGGGGCTCCTTCCATGGAAGACTCTAGATTGTCCTGATTTTGTTGTTGGGGACACTTATTCTCGTCCATGGCTTTTGACATGTGTCTTCATAGAAGACTTGTTTTTGTAGCATATTTTCCAAGTCCTTGACTGCTTCTTTATCTACATCTTGCAATTTGGAATTGATTTGTGCTTGCTAGAGGCTAAGGTATTGATCTTGTAGCACTCGGTTGTCTCCCTCCAATGCCATCATTCAAGCTTGTAGTCATTGAGATTCTTTTGAGAAAATGGTGTTGCATTCCTTTAATAATCAATAGTCGTGGCTCAATTGTGTGGCACACTAAATCATAATATCTATAGTATTATCTACATAGAGTGGTGCAATAGATACAGGGGGAAATACAAGGGGGAGGGAGATGGGAATGGGAGATGTGAAAGCCATGCACAATGGTGTGATGAGTGTCGGTGATGTTGGTGGTGCGGGAATGGGATATTGTGGAAGTGTAGGGGGAGGGGGTGGTGTCATGGGTGAAGAGATATCCATTGGATCAGATAGTGCAGTGCGTGCTTGTTCTACCATGTGCATGGGAATGGTAGGTATTGTGCTTGTAGCGTTCATGTAAAGTGATGTGACAAGTGGTTGAGAACTCTATAATGATGAAGTTGCAACACAGTCCATGACTCTAATGAAGTCTGCACAAAATGGTGGTAATGTGATGGCTAGTGAGGAGGGTTAGGTGATAGGAGAAACTACAAAATAATAGGGATCTATGGTAAAGGGGATTTGGGTGTAGGGGGTTACGAGAAAACTGATACTGCCATCGATAGGAATGGGATTGCCAATTACAGTGTGTTTGAATTGGTCGTTGATGGTTGTTTCGATAGAGATATTGTATAGTGGGTTGGTGATGGTAGGAAAAAGTGTGGCTTGGGAGGTAGGTGTTCTGAAACTAAAGGATGGTGTGGAGGTGATGCTTTATGTAGTGATTGTGGCGGTGTCGGTATGGACCAGGGAATTGGGAGGACTGTGAAAGATGGGTTTGGCAGGTTGAGTGGTTGTCGTTGTTTCCATGGTCATTTGTACATCAATAGTGATAGGAGGGGATAGAGGGAGCTGAGGGAGATCAGTGAAGTTTGAACAAAAGTCTCGACCATTAGATCCATTGTAACTTTTGGGGTGATCTCTTGAATTGTAGTCAGTTTTGTTAAACCTTTACTGTTTAAAGTTAATTCAACTCTGGGTTCTTGGGATGGTTAGGGGTCTGTAAAACAGAGGCCCTTGTTTGTATTTTCCCCAATCTACAGGTTCATTATATCTAACTTCATAGACTTTCACGCATTAACCTGAAACTACTATCTATCTGCGTATACAACATCCTTCAGTATAAAGTAATTAATTGCGTCATATAATGTTCTCCACCATCAGACATATATCCGAGCAGTTCATAGCATCACCGGAACCTTAGTTAACTTAATACTTCAATAAACTTAATTACTGATTTGAACTTAATTAACAGAATTGATAAGATACTCATTATACACAAAATTTCGGCAAACCTGTGCTCCACTGCAGGCTCTCGCCCAGACGAACAGTCCAACGACACGATGCCTACTGCTTCACGTGACTCTTCTTTCATTAAATTTGTCAAGAGTTACAACTTTTGCGCTATGCCTTATGCGTGCGGCTTTTCAGGGTATATTACAAAATTAAAGAGTTCCTTTCCGGTGGCTTACACTGGCATGCACGGTGGACTCGAACCCAAATGGTAATTACACAGTCAAGCTTCATCTATGATGCCCTGTACATACATAGAGCGAGCTAATTTGAAGGTACATGTAATCTTTTGCTTTAGGGAATCAAACATATCCTTCAAAATTGTAGGTTCAATTAGCTGTGCATCAGTTCTAACTGAACTGGCAGCTATGACCTGACTTACTACTGATTCCGTTTGCGTCTGCAAAATGACTCCTGGAGATAAAACTCATTGGCAATAGCAGCATCTCATCGCAACTTCATTTTTGCTATATCTACATCAATGCGCGAGAGCCTGTCGGTCTGAACTCTCGATTGCTTCTCTCTTCTCTCAAGTTCCTGCGCTTGAAACTACATCGTTTTGTAGAAGTCTTCTCTCTCCTTTTGCACACCTGCAAGTTCCTTATTCAATTGGATCGTCACGACATTTTCAGCAAACAATTCGTCATCTTTCTAGAACAGCTGCTCAGTGACCTTATGCAATTCAGCTTCAACTTTAAGTACATTAGTAGCAAGCGAATGGGAAGCTTCTTCTAAAATGCTGAGTGCATCCCGCGTAGTATGGAGCTCATTGCCCAATGTTGTCATAGCATCTATCTTATCTACAAGTTCTTGCTTCAAGCCTGTGATTTTTGTGTCCTATTGAGCAATGATACTGGCTTTCGCGGCTAAGTGTTCTTGCAGCTACTGAATTTGATTATGCAGAGAGTGAATTTCAGCTTTGGCTTCAAGGACTTCTTTTGGAGGGGGGCAATGTCTGCTTCTAAAAGATCAACCTTACTCTGTAGGTCTTATTAAATATTCTGAGTGGCCATCTTCATCTGCAGAGGCAACTGTTGGGAGAATTGAATGAGTAGTTGGCCCATGGATGCCAATTCAGTGAACATTACTGCTGAAGGAAGAGAAGGGGGAGGCTGGGATGATGAGGCAGAGAGCATGTGAGGTGATGAGGGTGGAGAGTAGTCGGGAGAGGATAGGAGATTGGTCGATGCCTCACGAATGGCAGTTGAAGGCCCAGCGGGAGGAACTTCAGCATCAGTAAGGATGGTGGTTGGAGGAGGAAGGGGGATAAGAGAGGCCGGAACTAAGACTATTCCAGTTTCATTCTAGGGTACCGACAAAACGACTACAGTGACCGTCTCTTCTTCACAGGTCGATTGCTTGGCCATGTCTGCTTGAGCATTGGCAGTTAGTGGAGAAAGAGGATGACATGCGCTAACAGCGGTATCTTCCACGGTTCTGTCAGAGGCTCAGCATCCAATTGCTTTAGTTCATCCTACGGTTGGGCTTCAATGTCATCTTCCATAATCACATTTGGCTCCTGCGGTTGGTTAGGAGAAGATTGTGCCGATGTGCCCTATAAAGTCATGGTTGTATCATGGAAGACTTCAACCTCGTGAACTGCGGTTGACTCTTGCACCTGGCTTTGCGATGGGCTAAGACGTCTGCGTTTTCATTGGAAGAAATGTAGAAGTTCTTCATCATCATCATCCTCCATCATCTGCATAGACTCATGCATAAGCACGATATTCATTGGGGCTGGTTGCGCTGCTTGTATCACCGGAAGAAGAAGAGTGAGCAAATGCGGCAGCCAAGTTCTCGGAATCTCGTTCTTGGCTATTTGCTTGGTAACTGATTGTCACTTGCGGTGAATGCATCGGAAGAAGAATGACGTAAAATTGATGGTTTCTCTAGAGGCAATGCCTATCATGGAATAGAACGGACTGGAGATACCGTAAGTTTGTTTCTGAAGGTTTAAGGATGCTACAAGAAATTGAAGCACGGTGTGCTCGGGTTCATGACGACAAAGAATGGCAAACTCATTAGATGAGTGTCGGGGAAACAGTTCTTTCATTGTCACCATAGGGAGAAGCCGTCCATCGACCAACCCCTCCTGAGGGAGACAGACCCCTCAGCGACAATGCTGAACGTAATGACAACACGAGGGTTCAACCACGTTAATGGCCAGCATCGCTCGGTAGCAGGGTTGGCAACTATGGCAGATATAATCTGCGCACAGAAGGGATGACACTCCACTGAATGCCAAGGCAATTCAACGAAGGCCAAGAGCCCAGAGCATGCAAGTACTCACTCACATCCGGAGTAAGACCCACACGAAAGGTTATGATGTTCGCAAGAGCTTCCATGGCACACTCAGAAACAGTTGAAAACACAAAGCACGCAAGGGTCGGTCGCAAACACACAAGGGCACAATAGCGACTAACAACGGGAAGAACAAGATTAAGTAGAAACATTGGAAAAATCAGGCAGTAAGAACCCTAATCATAACACAGTATTGGAAATATACCAACATAATGGCGACATGCGCACATTAACATAATCAAAAGGCGGCCACTAATCATGATTAGGTAGGAAAATGCAACTATTACGATCAGTCGGTCAACCAAAACAAAGAGGTAAGAAAGGAAGTCGAGAGAGAAAAATTGTAAAAGAAAAGAAATAAAAATACCGATGACACATCATGAAGATGGAGACGATGGATAATAGGGGCGAAGCTTGAAGCCATTGATCTCTTGAGGCAGTAGGACACCGGTTAAGGTGGATAATCGAAAAGTTGCAGGTCCCACTTGTTCGTAATATGGTAGGGACCGAACCAACGCAATTTAAACTTTCCGGCGGACCTATTAGACTTAGCATTATAAAGAGTACTAATTGGTTTACCATAAACACAGGGGTTTTGAGGAAACGATCATGGGTTTTGGCTTGCCTAAGCTGCACTTCCTGCAGCACCAGGAAACTCTCAAGACGCTGTTCATCCAAGGAACGTAAAGTCTCCAATCGAAAGGGAAAAGATTCTTCCAGTAATAGCTTCCGTTTGAGGGCCACCCGCAGACTAGGAATCATCAGTTCCATAGGAGCAATCGCTTCCAATCCATACGCCAACTTGAAAGGAGTTGTTCCGATCGCCACTTTATATGTGGTGCGATAAGCCCATATTATAGCAGGTAGGAATTGATCCCATCTTTCAGGGCATTCCAATACCAGTTTCTTTAAGATGGTCAGCAAGGATTTATTTGTACTCTCTGCAAGTCCATTCGCTTGTGGGTAATACGGTGAGCTGAACTTATGCACAATCTGGAAGGTTTTAGTAAGTACTTGCATTAATGTATTTGCAAAGTGTGTACCTTGATCAGTTACTATCGCCAAAGGTAACCCATAGCGTGGAAAAATATCCTTCATCAAACATTTAGCTACCACAATGGTTGTAGCTGACCGAAGAGCCCAAGCTTTGACCCATCGAGTCACATAATCCGTGCACGTCAAAATGTATCAATTGCTGGTAACCGTCGCACGAGGAGTAATGGGGCCAATAAAATCCAAACCCCATTTCTGAAAAGGTTCAAGAGGCACAACTGATTGGAGTGGAAAGAGGTGCCGCTGTAAGGGCTGATCGGAACGTTGACACGCATCACACCGCCGCATGTACTGGGTTATATCATGGTACATCGTAGGCCACCATAAACCACTCTGTAGGATCTTCTGGTGTGTTAGTTCAACTGCAAAAGGTCCTCCGATCGGGGCAGAATGAGCCATTGTAATTACGGAAGCAATTTCATGTGGGGGAACACATCTGAGCAACACGCCCGAGTGATCCATATAATATAACTGCCCTACAATTAGCCAAAATCGTCGACTATACATGGCTAATCTTCGTCGAGCTGCTGAAGAGGTCGTGCGAGGCGGACATCCACTGGTCAAGAACAAAAGCAAAGTGTTGTAGTAAGAAGAGGGTACGGGCAATTCCTGTTGATCATCCTAAGATGGATTTCCTTCATCAATTGACAAATTGGACAGAGGTAACTATTCAGCCTGGTCATTAAGAATGGAAGCTTATCTCCAAGGTAGAATTTTATATGGTTATGTGGCTGGAGATGAAGTTATGCCAAGTTTCAGGAACAAAAGTCAACCAACACAAGAAGAGCAAGAGAGATTGAGCACATGGTGCTCCAAGGATGCACTTGCAAGGTCTTATCTCCTCAAGTCTATCTCAGATTTTTTGTTGCCTCACATTAGAAGTTGTAAGACATCTCAGGAAGTGTGGGATGCACTTGAAGCCTTTTTCTCTTCAAGTACCAAAGCTAGGAAGCATCAACTATGGCTGGATTTCACAACTCTCAAGAAGGCTCCCAAACAAAATGTGACTGATTTTGTCACAAAGCTCAAGGACATAGCGGATCAGTTGGGAAGCATTGGAGAGGTAATAGATGAAGAGCAAATTGTAAGGCAGGTCATCAATGGCTTGAAGGCAGATGACAAGTGGGAAGCATTCACCACAGCTATGGATTTGTACATGGACATGCATGTACCTGATTTCAATACACTCATTGGACAACTACTTACTCAAGAGGCAAAGCTTATAAAAAATGGAGAAAGCTCTAAAGGTAATCAATCTTCAGCTTTATACACTGATATAACAAAGGAAAGGCAAAGAAAGTGGATGATGAAGCAGGTACATATCAAGCTAACTATGCAGGTAGAGGAAGACATGGCAGAGGTAGAGGAAGAGGAGGTAGACAAGGCAGGGGGAGATCCCAAGACTCCAACTCATGTTCTATTTGTGGACTAACTAATCATACAACTGAAAATTGCTTTAGGAATTCTAGGAATCAAAGAGGCAGAGGATACAATAGAGGAAGTTATGGCTACTCAAGAGGAAGGTTCAACAATTATCACGGCAACTACAACTACAATCATTCAAACTATCAAGGAGGCTACAAAGGAAGGAGAGACTACAATAACTACACAGAAGACTCAAACAAAGAGGACTCATTATTGATCATAAACATGGCTATGCCACAAGGTAAATCTGATGAGCATGTTTTCTACATAGGTTCAGGTGTTCAAATCATGTGGCAGGAAATGTGGCACTCCTATCAGATTTAGAAGATCCAAGGAATAAGCATGAGGTACAAACAAGAGATGACACAAAACATCCTATGGAGAAAATAGGCAATGTCAAAGCACCTGATGGAAACATCAACCTACTCAGTAAGGTACTCTATGTCCCTACCATTACAAAGAATTTGATAAGTGTTGGGCAGATAGTAGAGAAAGGGTTGCAAGTCAGGTTCACAAAAGCAGGAGCATTTGTTGAAGATCCAAGTCAAGGATTCAGAAGAATTGCAAAAGGTGAAAAGACAGGTAGATTGTTCACATTTGAATTACAAGACACTACAAACATTGCTCTCTTTAATTATGGTAGTCAGACACTCACATAATTGGAAGTGTGGCACAAAAGGTTAGCACATATTGGTGAAAGGTCATTAAAGCAAATTTGCAGGGACCAAAGTGTACTTGGACTTCCTAACTTGTCAAAACAACATATGATTTATAAGTGTAGTGCATGTCAATTTGGAAAGTCTCACAGGTTACCATTCATGAAGAAAGGTTATATACATGGAGATCTCTTGGAGTTGGTTCATACAGATGTATGGGGACCTAGCAAGGAAGCTTCAATATCTGGATCAAGGTATTATGTCTCCTTTATTGATGATTGCAGTAGATGGACTATCCTATTCTTTATGAAACATAAAGATAAAGTTTTTTCATGTTTCAAAAGATATTTGGCTCTTGTGGAGAATCAAATAGGTAAATCACTAAAAAGGCTAAGGTCAGATGGAGGGGGAGAATACTTCTCCCATGAGTTTGATTCTTTTCTTCAAGAAAGAGGAATCAAAAGAGAGGTAACTACAAGGTACACTCCTGAGCAAAATGGAGTGGCAAAAAGGAGGAATAGGACAATTGTTGAAGCTGCAAGGTCCATGTTAAATGAAAAGTATTTGCCTAATTATCTATGGGCTGAGGATGTATCTAAAGCCACTTACTTGATTAACAGGTTGCCTTCAAAATCCATTGATGGGATGACTCCATATGAGGCTTGGAATGGAAGAAGACCAAGCTTAGATCATTGTAAAATTTTTGGATGTATTGCTTTTGTTCATGTTCCTTCATAAGTTAGAGGCAAGATGGATCCAAAGGCAGAAAGGTGTGTATTTATTGGATATGACAACAATCAAAAGGGCTACAGGTTATACAACCCTATCAACAAAGGATTCTTGGTAAGCAGAGATGTAGTTTTTGATGAAAACAATTCATGGTATGAAGATTCATGCAGGAAGATCAATTTACCATATGATCTTGAAGAAGATTTTCCAAAGCTTGGTAGAGAACAACCAAAGATTGAAGAACAAGACACCTCAAAGGATGATGAAGAATCTGAGATGGAAAAGATCAAAGCATGGAAGTCTAAAGGTAAAGCAAAATTGCAGGAACTTGGACATGAGGCAGAATCATCACATCATGGGCTAAGAAGATCTATGAGGGAAAAGAAAAAACCAGAAAGGTATGGGTTTGACACCTCATTAGTAACTAAACATTCTATCTACATAGCACAAGACATAATCCAAGAGGAGCCATCATCCTTTGAAGAGGCCAAAGCAAAATCAGAATGGAAGCATGCAATAAAGGAAGATATTGAAGCACTTGAGGAAATCAACACTTGGGATTTGGTGCCCAAGACTTCATCCATGAAGGTAATAGGCTCAAGATGGGTCTATAAACTCAAGAAGAATTTTGATGGTTCCATTAACAGGTATAAGGCAAGGCTTGTAGCAAAAGGCTTTGCACAAACTCAGGGAATTGATTATGAGGAGACCTTCTCTCCTGTGGCAAAGATGCCTACTATTAGGGTTTTGCTTAGTATTGCCTCTTCCAAGAATTGGAAGATACTTCAACTAAATGTAAAGAATGCATTCTTGAATGGTTGGATAACAGAAGAGGTATATATGGCACAACCACCTGGTTTTGAGAATCAAGTTTATCCTGATTATGTGTGTAAACTTAACAAAGCATTGTATGGTCTCAAGCAAGCTCCAAGAGCTTGGAATTTCAGGCTTGTTTCATTCTTGCAGGACAAAGGCTTTCAACCAAGCAAGGCAGATCCTTCACTCTTTATTAAAAAGAGTAATTCTGAGGTCATCTACTTATGTGCATATGTAGATGATATTATATTGATAGGAAATGATGTAGATGGTATGAAGAAGATCAAAGATCAGATGAGAGAAGAGTTCAAGATAAGTGATTTGGGTTCACTTACCTACTTCCTAGGTTTGGAAGTTGTCTACAAAGATCATGGTTTGTTTTTCACTCAAAGAAAGTACATTAAGGACATGTTGGCAAAATTCAAGATGCAAGATTGTAAGATTGCAGGTACTCCAATGGAGGTCAATCACAAATTGAGCTCACATGAAGGTGAACTCATAGAGGACATCACATCATATCAAAGTCTAGTGGGTAGTCTCAAGTATGCCACATTGACAAGAGTATATATATGTTACTGTGTGAGTGTGCTAAGTCAATTTATGCATACACCAAGGAAACCACATATGGAAGCTGCCAAAAGGATTCTCAAGTATCTCAAAGGAACCATAAATGAAGGACTTTATTATCCTTATGTATCTAATTTAGGTTTAAAGCTATTTTCTGATGCAGATTGGGCTGGCTCCAAAGAAGATAGAAGGAGCACTTCAGGTTATCTTACCTTTGCAGGTTCAAAGCTTATTTCATGGTCATCCAAGAAGCAACCCACAGTTTCTCTCTCTTCTACTGAAGCTGAATATAGAGGTCTTGCCATAGCTACACAAGAAGCTATGTGGATGAAGACATTATTCAAAGATCTTGGATTGGAGTTTGGAACTCCAACTATTTTTTGTGACAATATGAGTTCTATTCATTTGGCTGCTAATCCTATTTTTCATGCAAGGACTAACATATTGAAGTTCACTATCATTATGTACGAGAGAAGGTTCTAATCAAAGAGATTCAAATATCATATGTGTCCACTCATCAATAATGTGCAGATATTCTAACCAAAGCATTGGATGGTACAAAGCTTTGCAAATTCAAGGCTATGATTGGTTTACAAGTAATCTTGGAAGATTGAAGACCTCAAGCATACTTGGCTTGAGGGGGAGCTGTTGGCGTAAGTCTATGACAAGCTTAAGTATGGGCTTGAGTCCCACAAAGTCATAGAAGAAGCCTTAAAATGAAGACTATGTAAAGTTCACTTGTGAACTACCTCTTGTAACTTTTGAAGAGTTTACTTAATGTAAAAGTGAAAGAATCTTAAGTGGTTGAGTCCACTTGATCAAAAAGGGAAAGAGGAGCCACGAATTCCTGATTTGTGGTAGATAGAGAATCAAATCAATCACAAACTGATTGGAGAGTGATTGAGGGAAGTTAGCCTCCCAAACTCAACTATAAATAGATGGCAGTTTTAGTCGTGGTTAGATAGACCTATGTGAAGACCTCCAAGAGCTGAGTTTTATGCCATATCAAGGTGTGATTACAAGGCACACATATGTATCAGTAATTCCATTTTATTGTACAAGCAATATACTTTCATTTTCATTATCATTTGGGTTCATATTTCCATGTTCTTGTGAAGTGTACTACTCGCTGCCATATCTCTCAGTTTTCTCAGTCAGATTGCAGAGATGGTTTCTCTGAGCTTGGTTCATCATTTTCAGTGAATTAACTTAGTAAATTTAGCTCTATAAGTCTACTATATGCTCATCAATTTTCATTTCATTTGGGTATTGCAATCTTCAGTTATGTTCAATTGAAGTCAACCATGTCTGTCATTTTCACTTCTCTGTCAGGTACCCAACTTTTTTATGCATCTTGTCAGAGCTAATTCTCAGTGTGTACTTATCCAAATTCCATCATTCAGAGCTTGTTGGATTCAGCTTACTGTCTAGTATAAGCATACAAATGTTCATAATCATTGGATTTTTAAACTTGGAGTTATGTGCATTTTTCTGCTCACTGGTCTCAAACTATAGCAGCCCGTGAAAATCGGGATGATGTCATCACTTGCTAAACCTCATTCTCAGTGTGTGGTTCATTATTTTTTATGCGATTACTCTTGAAAGTTAGCTCTTTAAGTTAAATAAACTTCCCCAAGAGGAATTAAGCTAATTGCTTTTGTGCTTAGAGATTATGCAAAACACTGGACAGGTGTATGAACCAAATTAGCAAGTTTTTCACCTTTGAGCTAACTCCAACTTATCTGTTTTGATCTATCTTTTTGAGAGTGATCTTCCAAGGTACATAGGGTGTCTAATACATCCATTGGCAAGCTAAAAGGGCCCACCACATACTCCTGGAGTTCATTTGGCTGGTGTAGATCAAGGATTTTGCAACACCTCTTCATCTTCAAGCACATACCTATCCATCTCTTCACACCAAGTGCCATCAGATCTTTGTTGGCTGTAAGAAAAGCTTCCTCTTCATCGTCGGACAGACCATCCAACATATGTATAGGCTCCACTAAATATGGTCATGCATGTGAGTCACAAGGTTTCATATCATCCAGTGGAACAACATATTTCCACTGGTTATTTTTAAAAGCTAATTCATGTGCTAACCAGTCTTGCACCACCTTAGCTTGTTTTAGCCAGGGACGTCCAAAAAGCAGAATCTAGTCAAGGCTAGATTCTAGTAAGTCCAGCATAACGAAGGTCATTTTGAAGACGGCCCCTTGTAGAGTAATCTGAATATCGTGCACCAAGCCCACCGCATGGACTCGAGATTGATCAGCCATGCATACAAAGAATTGAACAGGTTCAATTTGCATCCACCCCATCCGTTTGCAAAGTGCTGCTGTTGCTATGTTTACCCCAGATCCGCCATCAGTTAAGACTTGTGTGATTTTATGGTTTTTGCACCATACCGTAATCAGGGGTACTATTGTCGGGTCGTGGAGATGCTCGGATGGTGGATCAAGTCATCCGCCAAAATCGATCGGCACACGCAAGGTGTCTGTAGCGAACTCAAGCTTATGAAAAACAAGGGTTTTAATACTAAACAATTTAAATTGCCTATTTAAATGGAAATTAAAGCCAACTTATAAGAGATACTTTAATATTTTATGCACCTAAGGACCATAAGGACGAGCTGCTCTATATATGGCAATAGCTTCATGATAGGATGGTAAAATGAATGATTCTTCAGTTATCTGATTTTTAATTACCTCCTCTACTTTGGTTTCAATTGGCTTCGAATGAGTATGTCTATTTAGAGGTGGCAGAAATAAGTTTTCACTACTATGTGGTTCAGGAGATGCAATGGAAAATAAAGTTAAGAACTTAGTTAAACAATGGTCATAAGATATGGAAATTAAAGATTTTGAAGTAATTTGATGACTTCTTCTGTTACTACTTCTATACATTCAGTTCTAGTTTCAATGTTTTCAAAACTACTATGTTCAGACTCATGGGATAGCTCAGAAGACATCAAAGAAATCAATGGAATATAATATTAATGCTAAATCTGTTTGAACAAAATGAGCTGATAAAGCTAATGAAATAAATCAATTCCTCTAATACAAATATAAGGTTTAAATGATATTAGGATAAATGTCTAAAACAAATGGATAAATGGCTAAATGAAAATATAAGGTAAATGGAATGTCTTCAATCTGTCACTTCACGGATCTCTTCACTTCAACTGCTCTTTAATTCTTCAATGTTTGTCTGTAAAAAAAACATTAGATATGAGTAGAGTTACAAGAAATCATTGGAACATAAATAAATTTACAAAACATAAATCATATGTACATATAACATTCTCATTCACATGCATATACACATACATATGCTCATGCATACATTAAAACATTCATATGCACTCTAAAACATACATTGACACTCATGCTAATATATTCATTTGCATACAACTCATGCATACTAATGCACTTTACATGCATGCTTTCAATCATGCTAATATATGCTAATACACACACATACTAACACACACGCATGCTAACATAACATGCACTTTCATATGCACATACCTTATGCCAACACACATTTTTATGCAACTACACATGTATGCTAACACTCAGCCACATGCTATCATAGACACATGCATCTTTGCACCTTCATACTATGCATTAATTCTATCATGTTTCATGTATTTAATCTTAATGCACATACATATTAACCATGCACATACTAATGCATATTCATGCTAATGCATATTAACCATGCACACACTAATGCACATTCATGCTAATGCATATTAACCATTCATACACTAATGCATATTCATGCTAATGCATATTAACCATGCATACACTTCCATGCATATGCATACACACATTCATACACATGTTCATGCACATTAAACATGCATACCTTTCCATACATATGCACATACTCTCATGCATATACATCTATATGCTCTTATATGGTAACATACATACAAACACATATATTTATATGCTCATATATGACCACATGCACCACCTATTCGCATAAAGATGCAACCTTACATAAGTATGCTTACACATTAATCATTCAAACTCATGCATTCATACACATGCACATGCATGCTAACACACATTCTTACCTATGATAACACACATCTAATTCATGTCTTTATGCTAATACACGTCTTCATATATACTAACATACATCTAACCTACATTTGCAAATTTTGGATTTCTAGGGAAAAATGTGTAAATTATTGTCATTGATTTTGACCTATCATTGTTGTTGAAGAGACTCTAATGGATCGCTATGCTTAACTGATGAATGAATTTGACATACGTCACAAGAATTCACATAATTTTTTACAGTAACATAGATGCCTCGCCACCAATAACCCTCTCTAATCTTCTCATAAGTAGCTACGAATCCATTATGTCCAGCCCATAAAGTATCATGCATGCTCTTCATGACTTGCATCTGAAGATTCTTAGTACCTAGTACTCTTTGTGGCAATCTAATTTTCCCCCTTGCATGTCTCCAAATTATACCATCTTTTAGAAAAAAGTTGAAAACTCTTTTCGTAATATTCCTAATCTATTTGAAGACCGTGTAGGTGATCTAATCAAAGTACTAAGATACTTCCCAATATCCTGCCACTCTCCTTCGTATTCTTCAATATTAAATTGTTCATATACGTATGCTTTAGAATCATAATTAATTGCATTTGTATCTAATTCTGTTTCTTTCTCATCATCAAAGAATATCAGCAACAAAATTAGATTTACCTGCAATATGAATTAAAATCAGATTTATAAATTTAATATAAGAAATCCAATGAAGCATAGCAATGTCAGTGAAGAACAATTTGTGATCATTTCTATCAGTGGTAAACAATCTATCTCTACAATTACATTTGCACCTATAAAATATTCTTTATCGGATTTTAATGCCCTGACTAAACCCCAGAGTTCTCATTTAATTTGCGGATAGTCTCTTTGCCTATCATGTAAAATCTTAGCTCCAAATCTCACAGCATACCTTTTTCCCTCTTCGTCATTCTGACCAATAACCCATCCTATATCTATGGACTTGTATCAACAATTAAAATAATAGGCTTTTGATCAGAATAATCTACACGTTTTATAACAGGAGCTTCAAGAAGTAATTTCTTTAACTTTTTTATAGCTTTTGAGTGTTCGTCAGTCCAAAGAAACTTTCGATTCTTTCTTACCAAAGCATAAAGACAGTTAGCAACATGTGCATAGTGTGGAATCCAAACGGAATAAAACACACAAGCACCAAGAAATCATCTTACCTCACTAATATTGCTACATGTCTCATAAATCTTGTTTATGGCGTCAACCTTAGGTGGATATGGCCTCCGACCTTAATGTCCACATAGATGGCCAACTATGAGTACCTCATTAACACCAAAAAACAGATTTCTCAATGGAGAATGTGAGACCAACCTCTTCAAATCTCTAGAAAATCCTTTCACAGTCAGAGATATGGTCTACAACAAATTTCCTACATCCAGAGGAATCTAAAGTTTCATCTTTCGCATTCTCAACACATCCGTTAGTAGGAATATCATCTATAAATGGCATGGCTATATTAGGAATGAAGTCATGTAATATAGTATTCATGGCGTTCATCATACGTGCTACTGAATTAGTAGCTGCTTGTGGCAAAGTGCACATGCGAACTAAGCCTAAAGGAGTTTTCATGGTTTAATGTCTCTACTTTCAATAGCAAGCTGAAATTGATCATAGCCATAATATAAGTCTCCCATTGAGTAAATGGCATGACCAGCAAATGCTTCCGCGAATTCTCCTACAATGGGGCCAGTACCTACATTCCTAATAGTAACCTTATTCACAGGTTGTAAATCCTGTATGAATTGTAATTTGCCATTTTTCTTGGGAACAGTAAACCACCTATTTGAGTAGGGTGCAGACGATGGCTCAAGAATTCGCATGTGAATCTTTTCCTTAAGAAGCCTCATTAACTCTGGTAAATGGGCTTTCGGAACAGGTATGGGACGAAGATTCCATGGAATGTGAGGCACCGTAAAGATAATCATTGGTGGAACAATTTGTGGGCCTGCACAACCTATCTCATGGGGATGTAAAGAAAACACCTTTCCATGTTTTTTAATCACTCTTTGAAATAAATCACGTTCAACGGGTAATAAAAAAATTATCATCATTTCCTATCTTGACCTATATTTGTGCGCTCTCTTAAATAAGGATCTTTTGAAACTTGTCTAAACTTCTCTTCACTCTCTCTTGGTAAAGGCTTGGCAATCAGTTTAATTTTTTTATCAACAATTTTATATTTTGTATTTACTTTCCCTTCCTTACTTTCTTCACTCATAACAAATTTAATAATAAGATCATATTCTTTTCAATAGAATTTAAAAGTACAAATCTAAAAGTTTCTTTTTCATGCAAAATATTTTGAAGTTCTTCAAACAATGAGTTTGAAGATAAAGTTTCAATTAGGTTTTCAATGTGTTCATCAGAAGAAATGAGTCCTTTATCTTTATAAAATTTTTCATAATGTTTTATAATTTTTTTAGGATTTTTTTTATAATGACTGAATTGCAAATACAATGAAGGGAAATATAAAGCAAAACTATCTAAAGTATTTACAGATGGGTGCGAGACATCAATCCAAGAACCACCGTTGTCTCGCTCAACAGTGGCATCTAGGCAAAATTTTGATCATAATAAGTTCCGAACTCAGGAAGAGGCATATGATCTTCGCATATCTTTTCATGAGAATGGATGGGTGTCTTTCTAATTTGCTCCTTATTTCGTACATGGTTAGGGCTAACTATCATAACTTGGAGTGATTGTAGATCATCTTTAGATCTAATTGTTGCGTATGCTGAGCTGTCATCCATTACTTTAGTCTCCATTCTAGCTTCGCATATAAATGTTTGACCTAAGATAATTTCATAGGAGCAGTTGTCGTGAATGAAAAAGTGGAATGTCTCTGAGATTCCACCTATCATTAGAGGTATGTTGGCACATGCTCCTAGGAGTGATCCACAACCATTATCTGTAGTTCTCATTATCCAACCGTGATTCTTATCAATAGGCCATTTAAACTTATGATATAATTCTTTCGAAATCACATTGATTTCAAACCCAGAATCAATTAGGGCTAAAGCAAAATATGATCTCTTATGATCACATAAGTTAATTTTTATCTCAGGTGTGCCTCTCGGCCAAAAACTTTTTCTAAAATCGCTCTTTGAGTTTTTGGTTTCGTTGTCTGGTACAATCAGCCCTAAGAAATTTTTGTTAACATTACAGGTATATTTCTCTTCATCCTCCGAGTCAGAAGAAAGAGATTCATGTATTAACTGAGTTACATCGGCAACATCCTGCATCTCTACCTCTTGTGAAAGAGGGAATCTCTTCCTTTTAATTAGTTTAATAAAATTTTCTTTAAATTCAATTTTTGCTATTGAAAAGATTTGTTCTAAGGTCATTGTTACTACACTTTTTAATAAAATGTCATACAATATTTCCTTTGAATCAACTTTTTGTTCTAGTTCTGAAATAAGAATAGCTTTTGGAACTCTTTTCGGTTTCTTCTATGGTTTCTCTTCAGTTTGTTTTTCCATTCTAGGAATTTGCTCTACTTTATCTAATGTTTGAAATGGCTCATTAATCACAGGTTGTTTACCCTCCCTAATTTTTTTCTTCGTTGTTAATTTCTTTTAGAACTTTCGCCTTGTTCAAACTGAACTTTCTTAGGCTTAGGCTCATCTCTCATCTTACTTCTAGTCATTCGTCTACCTGATTCATTTGTATCTTGCTCATCATCCCTCTTTCTCTTCTCTTCAACGTTCGCAATATGCGAATATATCGACATGAGAGTTCCATGCAGTTTTCTGCATAATGTCATCGCTAGCCTTTATTAAAGCTTCAACTGAGTAGTTCCTCGTTTCTCTTGTTTGCTCAGAATCAGAGTCACTATCTGCGTATTCTAGTTTAACAGCAGAAGATGTTTTCTTAGACTCAGAAAGGTTTTCGTAAAGCTTCTGCATCCCTCCTTTTCCCCAATTTGCAGCTAAGGGTAAATGTGTTCTATTGCCGCACAATCGCTTGTCAATATCAATAACAAGTCTTTTTTCTTTCGCATCTTTCAAAGCTTTGCATCTATAGGTAAGATGATATGTGGCATCACACCAGATACATCTCCTCACATTGGAATTTCTCCTTTCATTGAAATTCCTTTGGTTAAATGCTTGAGGAATTGGTTGGGGTACAATTGGAGGATTAGGAGGTATTAAAGGTGGATTAGGAGGTACTAATGGAGGATTAAGAGGCACTAATGGTGGATTAGGAGCACTAACTGGTTGAGGATATATAGTCGGATGAGCTTGCATTGCAGGTTTATCTTGTAAGTTTAAAGCATACACCACATTCTGCAAAGCCGATACCTCTTTAGAGATATTTTTGTGCATATGCATCATGTTGTCCAACTTGTTAAACAAAATCTCAAATTGTAACTCTGTTGGAATTTTAGATGTGGAAGTTGATGGCTCAACTTTTGAGGCTAAATGTGTATCCCTAGTTGCCTGAATAGGAGGAAAACTGGAAGATGGTTGAGACATCGAATCATAAAGAAGTGTTTTGTGTTGCTTCATGTGAGCAACCGCCTCAACCATTGTTTTCACTACACCCCAGTCATCTGTAAGTCCATATTTTTTTCCCGGTTCTTCAAGTCTACGTTCAACTTCTACCCTTATATCTGGAGTCAAGATTTAAAAAAAATATAAAACTATATATGGGGTAAGGGCAACCCTATCCTGTTCAGGTAATTGAGAGAATCTTTTCATAAATTTGCTATGGAGTTGAGTTAAAGAAATGTGAGGCTTAGGAGAACTAATCCATTTCATAAATCCCTCTCTACTGTGTTGACCATAGTCCTCTAAGTAAAATTCCTTATGTAACTCCTTTCGAAACTCATCCCATTCCTTATTGTCATGTAGTTCCATAATAGCCTTAACCGTGCCTATGGCAAGTCTACCTAAATATGATTTCCATTTCGTATCAGGCAAGCCATGTAACTTGGCTAATTCTTGAAATGTGTATAAATAATTTGTAACATTCATACCAGTGAACTTCCCTTTATCTTTTAATAACGTTTCAACTACTTTCTGACCTTGCGTCTCATGCATCATATTTTGAAATAGGTCATCCATTTTTGTAGTTTGATTTGATTTAGCTTGAACAATCCTAACAATATCCTGAACTTCTTTCTTTACTCTTTCCTTATGCTCAACTACTAATTCTGAAATTCCGTTAGAGTCCAGTTTGATATGTTTTTAAATATGCCAATATGTTGCGAGTAAACCTATGATTAATGCTTAATCAAAATTTTTGCTTTTAACCTATACCAACAATTTACCTTTAAATAAAATTTTTGCACTATTAACCCAAGAATTTAAGAGTAAAGAAATTATACCAACGGCTCGAAGAAGAGGCTCAAAATAGTGCTTTGTGAAATTTAATACATTTATTGATTTTAATCAAAGCCTAAATACATCTTTTGCTAAAATGGGCGCAAACGTTTCGTTCTTCAATTGTTGATGAAAGGGGTCGCGAGAGGAGGATCTCCTACTTGCCAATCTTCGTGGAGGTGCTCAGATCAACAGACGAGCCCTCAACACCGAGAAGATTGCAAGTGTTCATGTGATAGCCACAGCTCCTAGGGATGAAGACGTAGTTGCACCAATTGTAGAATCGTACGAATCTATATGCAATGCAAACTGAAAATATATGTCTGAGTCGCATGCCAATGGTTCTCATTGGGTTCACCAATGTCGGGTCGTGGAGATGCTCGGATGGTGGATCAAGTCATCCGCCAAAATCGATCGGCACATGCAGGGTGTCTATAGCAGACTCACACTTATGAAAAACAAGGGTTATAATACTAAACAATTTAAATTACCTATTTAAATGGAAATTAAAGCCAACTTATAAGAAATACTTTAATATTTAATGCACCTAAGGACCATAAGGACGCGCTGCTCTATATATGGCAATAGCTTCCTGATAGGATGGTAAAATCAATGATTCTTCAGTTATCTGATTTTTAATTACCTCCTCTACTTCGGTTTCAATTGGTTTCGAATGAGTATGTCTATTTAGAGGTGGAGGAAATAAGTTTTCACTACTATGTGGTTCAGGAGATGTAATGGAAAATAAAGTTAAGAACTTAGTTAAACAATGGTCATAAGATATGGAAACTAAAGATTTTGAAGTAATTTGATCTTTAATGACTTCTTATGTTACTACTTCTATACATTCAGTTCTAGTTTCAATGTTTTCAAAACTACTATGTTCAGACTCATGGGATAGCTCAGAAGACATCAAAGAAATCAATGGAATATAATATTAATGCTAAATCTGTTTGAACAAAATGAGCTGATAAAGCTAATGAAATAAATCAATTCCTCTAATACAAATATAAGGTTTAAATGATAGGATAAATGTCTAAAACAAATGGATAAATGGCTAAATGAAAATATAAGGTAAATGGAATGTCTTCAATCTGTCACTTCACGGATCTCTTCACTTCAACTGCTCTTTAATTCTTCAATGTTTGTCTGTAAAAAAAACATTAGATATGAGTAGAGTTACAAGAAATCATTGGAACACAAAACATAAATCATATGTACATATAACATTCTCATTCACATGCATATACACATACATATGCTCATGCATACATTAAAACATTCATATGCACTCTAAAACATACATTGACACTCATGCTAATATATTCATTTGCATACATTTCTCATGCATACTAATGCACTTTACATGCATGCTTTCAATCATGCTAATATATGCTAATACACACACATACTAACACACACGCATGCTAACATAACATGCACTTTCATATGCACATACCTTATGCCAACACACATTTTTATGCAACTACACATGTATGCTAACACTCAGCCACATGCTATCATAGACACATGCATCTTTGCACCTTCATACTATGCATTAATTCTATCATGTTTCATGTATTTAATCTTAATGCACATACATATTAACCATGCACATACTGATGCACATTCATGCTAATGCATATTAACCATGCACACACTAATGCACATTCATGCTAATGCATATTAACCATGCATACACTAATGCATATTCATGCTAATGCATATTAACCATGCATACACTTCCATGCATATGCATATACACATTCATACACATGTTCATGCAGATTAACCATGCATACCTTTCCATACATATGCACATACTCTCATGCATATACATCTATATGCTCTTATATGGTAACATACATACAAACACATATATTTATATGCTCATATATGACCACATGCACCTATTCGCATAAAGATGCAACCTTACATAAGTATGCTTACACATTAATCATTCAAACTCATGCATTCATACACATGCACATGCATGCTAACACACATTCTTATCTATGATAACACACATTCTAATTCATGTCTTTATGCTAATACACGTCTTCATATATACTAACATACATCTAACCTACATTTGCAAATTTGGAGTTAAGCTAACCCTGAACATAAGCATCATAAAATTGATATTCATGCTAACTTATATTCTAATATAAGTTATATTCTAATCATGAAAAAAAACACATCTCTAATATGCATATTCATGCATTGCTTCTTTTATGCCATTCATGGACGTGCATACTAATCATGCACTCAGTACTACAGATGTTCGTAAATGAATCTACTCCAATATGCATATGCATCTACTAACAACATATGCATTCTTTTAATCACTTAAATGCACCCATGTACATGCATCCGAATTCATGCTAAAGTAATCACTTTCATAATTGACAATATCTATTAAAATAACAAAATAATTAATTAGACCTAACTATATCTAACAATACATTAAATTAAATCTAAATCTATTTAATTATCCCTAATTAAAACCATACGTTATATATCTAATTAGATTTAACTATTCCTAATTAAAATAATACAATATAATTAACCTAGCATATCATCATCTTTCCCCCTCTCTCTCTCTCTCTCTCTCTCTCTCTCTCTCTCTCTTTCTCTCTCTCTCTCTCTCTCTCTCTTTTGTTCTCTCTCTCTCTCTCTCTCTCTCTCTCTCTCTCTCTCTCTCTCTCTCTCTCTCTCTCTCTCTCTCTCTCTCTCTCTCTCTCTCTCTCTCTCTCTCTCTCTCTCTCTCTCTCTCTCTCTCTTTGCGTGCGTTGCGCGTGCAGCGTCGTAGAGGGAGAGAACAAAAAGTTTCTTTCTCTCTCTGTACTCTAATTTTATGGGGAAATCGGGGATAATCTCTCTGCCTGCAGCCATGCCAGGATCTCTCTCTCTGTACTTTTTCTAGAATCCCTCTCTCTCTTTTTTTTTCTCTGCACATTTCTCTCTCTTTTTCTCGTCTATGGGCACTGTCAGTAGTCAGCCGCCAGATCTTGTATTGTCTCCTATGCAGAGCTCCCTACCAACGGAAGATGGGAGGGGGGTGATTAACTTCTCTCTCTCTCTCTCTCTCTCTCTCTCTCTCTCTCTTTCTACCTTTCCCTCTCTATGGTGCTACCGCACGTAGCCTACAGGGGGAAAGATAGAGATCTTTTTTTTCTTATATTAATGTTTCTCTCTCTTTACGCTAATGGCTTTAAGAGCTTCTATCTGTTGTTGTCCGTGAAAGAGAAAGGACAGAATAAGAGAGATAGAGACAAGTAGACAGGAAGAGTGCGGTTGCGTGAGAAGGTCCCTGGCTCTCTAATGTTGTGAGCATGCACAACTACTCGAATTGAATTTCCCAGCAACATTACAACACTCTACATTAATGGAGAAAGAAGAAGAAAGAAGAATACTTAAAAAAAAAGATTAGAAAAGAACATAGCTCAACACACATATAAATACATACAGAGTCATTTGTAAACCACTCTTTTGGTTTTGGCTTTATTTTTCATCCATACTTTTACACTCACATAACCACCACAGCTTTATTTCTCTTTTCTCACACAACCTCTCTTTTAATATAACTTTAACCCCTTTAATTACACAACTCTTCTACTCCTCTCTTTTCATCTACAACAACACACACCATTCCTTTTAAATTTACCTTCCCCACACTTTAAATACACATCTTTTTCTTACCACTCTTTAATATTGACCCATATACACCACACAATATTTATCCACTTTTTATTTGTCATTTTAATTTAATTATCCTAATTTTTCATAATTAAATAAGTTATTTAATTTAAGCTTACTTTAAGTTTCAATTAATTAAATACCTTAGTAATTATATTCACACACATAGTTAAAATAACTAATTAAATAATAATTTAATTTATAACAAATAAATGTTTATTTATAAGCTAATTTAATTAAATATCAATTGTTTTAACCCTTGAAAACCCCTTTAAAACTCATCGGAACCCATTGGAAATCTAGTTTAAACCTAGTATTAACCCATTGGAATCCTTTTTTAACCCTTTCACTAACCTAGAATTAACATCCTAACTTAAATACACATAAATTTAAGTATCCCTAGGGTTTTATACCCATGAACTAATATTTAAATGGATCTAATATACATTAAATGAGCAGTTTAGGTAAACCCTAATATGAACACATTTTCTTCTTCATCAATTGTACTTGTATATACTTCAAAAGTAGTTAATTCCAAGCAAAATAGGTTATCAACAGCGTTATATAAGGGTTAGAGTTCACCAATAAAATTATTTTAATTTTCTTGGTCTTCAACTAGAAGGTGCAAATCTTTTCGACACCGTATGGTTCACCATTTGGTCCAATTCGGGTTGGATTGTGGTTGTTGCGGGAGCACTCGAGGATCCTGGACTGACCTACTATTGGAACTATTGATGCACTCTAGGGACCAAAGCCAATAGTTGACCCAAGGGCAATGTAATTGATGCTTTAGACAGAACATCCCACGCCGAATCTGTTTTGGTTGTTTTCGGTACGGTCTCCGGTATGGACTCGGGTACTGTGTGAGTCGGGTTTCGCCCTTCTGGTACTTTCGGTGATATGCTTTGTTGCATCACCGAAACTGGGTCAGGGAACACGGTTTGCTCCTCCGTCGCCCACTTGCTTGCTTTTGTAAACACCTTCTGTTGTTCACAAATCTCTACAGTTGGCTGTAATTGTTTTTCGGAACGTGTTTGGACCACTGCTACTTGCGTGTCTACTGCCGAAATATACACCATATTCGCCATTGGATGTTGTCGTTCCTTTTTCTTTTTGTCGTACGCGGCCGCATCTTTACAAACCTTCGGATATGCCCAAATTCACCACAAAAATGACATTTAGGGGGTGGAGGAGATATGCCTTCTCCTGATGGACCTGCATTCCACCGAGCTTGTCCAAAATTGTTTGACTGTCCTCCTCGATAATTCCTATATCCCTGGTATGGGGTATTCATCATCTGTGGTGGTACATAATGGTTGGCCTACCCAGGGATGTTGATCTCTACGGTATTTAGGGTACAATTCGCCGAAACGAGTTACCGACATATATCAAAGAATTCTTCATCAGTCTTTAATCTTCTATACAACTGGCTACTCCATTTCCCACAGACGGCGCCAGTGTTAAACCTTTACTGTTTAAAGTTAATTCAACTCTGGGTTCTTGGGATGGTTAGGGGTCTATAAAACAGAGGCCCTTGTTTGTATTTTCCCTAATCTACAGGTTCATTATATCTAACTTCACATACTTTCATGCATTAACACGAAACTACTATCTATCTGCATATACAACATCCTTTAGTATAAAGTAATTAACTGCGTCGTATAATGTTCTCCACCATCAGACATATATCCGAGCAGTTCAGAGCATCACCGGAACCTTAGTTAACTTAATACTTCAATAAACTTAATTATTGATTTGAACTTAATTAACAGAATTGATGAGATACTCAGTATATATAGAATTTCAGCAAACCCGCGCTCCACTGCAGGCTCTCGCCCAAACGAACAGTCCGGCGACACGATGCCTACTGCTTCACGTGACTCTTCTTTCATTAAATTTGTCAAGAGTTACAACTTTTGCGCTACGCCTTATGCATGCGACTTTTCATGGTATATTACAAAATTAAAGAGTTCCTTTCCGACGGCTTACATTTTGCATCTGGATACGAGGATCCTTATAATCTTGCGAGGTTGTGGTCATGCCTCTACACATTGGCGGTCATAGAGAGGTGTTGGTTTTTGCAACATGGTATATACATCTTCTGTAACTCCTAAGTTCTCTGTCATAAGTTGGAGGCTCTCAATTTTCACTTTGGATCTTATCAATCAATGCTTTGCCTATGCTAAATTAGTGTCGATCTTGTACACTCACCATGGTGTCATATAATCTTTGCAATTGTGTCGTATAGGTTGGATCACCTTAAGTTTCTTTGCCTTCTTATTGGTTGTCATGTTCTTTGTCATCATGCTCCTCTTCCTCTTCTTCTTCTTCATCTTCACCTTCTCGTCCTTGTTGTCCTTCTTTGTGTTGTTGTTGACGGTGGGCCCTCCCCTTTGTCTTCAAACTCTAGGTTCACATCTTGGAGAATCCATTCAGAGTCTTTGTTACTTCCTCTTCTTCTTTTTTATCTTCACCTCCTTATCCTTGTTGTCCTTCTTTGTGTTGCTATTGACGCTCACCCTCCCCTTTGTCTTTAGACTCTAGGTTCACATCTTGGAGAATCCGTTGAGATTCTTCATTACTAAGCTCTTCCATACAAATTCCTCCAAGAAATTCTAGGTCTAATGGTATTGGGGGAAAAATCAAGTTAGGTCCATCTGTACTTCTTCTTGGCATTCTAAGTGTGAACGATTGTACTACCCTTGGTGGCATCAGAGATATCTCTGGAGTCAAAGTGGCTCCTTTGGGTTGAGCACATGGTCTGGATCCCCTCATCCTCTTTGATGGTGGAGTAGAGAATTTCTTGCTCTTATATAGTTTGACTCTAGTCCAAGATAGTGCCCATTGAAAGGGTATGTCATAAGTCAGGCATCTATAGATGATCCTTGAAAGAGCACAATATCCATGCAACACTTCCTTCCACTGCCATGACTTGTGAGCTTGGTGGATCTAATCAATAATCCAGTGTTGTAGGTTGATGGTCATGTTTTGTGTATCTTCTAAATACAAACTAAACCATACTTTCTTGTGAGGCATTGCGAATCTTTGGGTTTCATGCCCACCATATCCTTAAGCTTTGTGAGATTTCTATTCTTCATGTTGTCAAGAACTAGACCTTCCTTCTTAGTGGGGATGTGCATACCCTGCTTATCTAAAGCTTCATGTACTAAGTTATTGGTCAAATGAAACCACTTTAACTCATCGCCATGCGCTAAGGATGGTATGACAAAAGTACTGGATTCTTTGGGTCCTTGTTGGGTGTTAGAGATTTGACACGATAGTAGCAACACATAAAGTCAGGCTTTGTAAGCTTGGCATTGAAATATTTTGCTAGACTTGCTTTGTGCCATACTGCACGTAGCTCCAGTGAGTTCTAGAGATGCTCAAATTCATTTGTGAAAAAGTGGTACTTTCCCTGTACATTTTGTATTCAATCTTGGGTTCCCAAATAAAAGATCTTTCCCCAAGGGGTCCTCTCACTTCACTGAACCAATGCAAAGTCTTGTTGACTTGAGTTGTATGGCTCATTGGTGGATCTTGAATGGGGATGATCTATATGTCCCTCATATCTTCTGGTCAGCTCCTATGCTCTTCTAAGATATGCAATCTCTCTATATCTATGGTTTGCTCACTAGTCCCTACCTGCAAACTGGTTCCTACTGCTTCATCCATACTGCTAATAGTGGTTGGTGCTCTTGAATCTGCTTGAAGAAGAAATCCATAATAGTATTCAATTAGAAACGAGATGATACCTTGTCCCCTTTACAATATCAACATGATATTCATTCTAGTTAGTGAGTTAGTAAGGGTGACGTGTCATCTAAAAGTGAGTTGATGTTAGGAGGTTAGTAAACTTCCTAGATGCATACTCAAGATGTGCAATATACTCAGAATGCATATATCCTTCTGTAAGGGTATTTACATTGTTGCCTCAGGGGGTTTATTACAAGGTTCGAATTTCCATGCTTTCCTTATGGGATTAGACATTTGGCCATTGATGATAGTTAGGGGTACCAAGGGTAGCTCTACCTCGATATGGGACTTTTTAGGTACCTGTGTCCAAGTAACTCTAGGTGTAGTTTTACGTGCTAATGTGGCAATAACAAATTTCAACCTCAATGTTGATCAGTGAGTGCCTGTAAGTACTAATTCAAACCTAGGAGTTTATGTGCAGCTACTGGAGCATGAAAGCAGGCCTTCAATACCCATATTTGTCTAGCATTGGGGTCAGCCTTCATCGATTGCTTAGGTATCCAAATAGAAATGATTCATCGAGGTTGACTCTTGGAATATTCAACTATTCTTTTCTCTGATTGCATTGTTAGTTTTGAAGTATTTCTATGGCGATTCATGATGGTAAACTCTCCTTCTCGAGAGCTCTACAACAATACATTGTTGTAGAAACCTGAACTCTAGCACTACACATAGTACTCCACAGAAGGGTTGTAGAATACATAGAATACACATAGTACACGGGCCACGAGCACAATTTCTTAGGTCGTATAAATGCGATCGAGCTTAGAGTCTATGGTTGACCAAGACACTATATGTTTTATTAAAGAAAATATACAAAAGTGTGCAACAACCATTTGGCCTTTCACATGGACACTAAGAGTAAGCATCTCCCACTAAAGGCCAATATGACCAAAGTGACTATGCGAGAAAAGTAAAGAATGATAAAGAATACATGATTGTAAGTATACAAACTAAACCTCCTACTTGATAGGCACCTTACACAGTATACAAGTAATTGTGTAATGAATCAAGTAACCCCCATGAAGTGATAACAGTGTCGAAAGCTATCTTGTGGTATAGCTTTAGTCAAAGCATCTACAACATTATCTCGAGTATGAATCTTCTCAAGAATAATGCACTAAGTGGCTAAGCAGTCTTGAATGAAGTGATATTGCACCTAAATGTGCTTGGACTTTGCATGATAGATTGGATTCTTAGCCAATGCAATGGAACTCTATCTATCACTAAGCAAATGAGGTACATGCTCAGGTAAACCTATATCACAAGCAAAACGAGAAAGCTACAATGCTTCTGTACATGCCTCACTTGCTGCAACATACTCTGCTTTAGTGGTCAAAACATCTGTACATTCTTGAAGACGAGATCTCCAAGAGACAACACCTCCAACAAAGTGAAAAATGTACCCTGATGTAGACTTACAGTTGTCTACACAACTAGCATAGTCAGAATCTGTGACCAATAATGGAAGCTTTCCCTCTACCTAAGCATAGACACTTGTCCTTAATGCCACTAAGATATCTTAAAATCATCTTGACTACTTCCTAATGTTGTTTGTTGGGATTAGACATATATTTGCTCACAACTCCCAATGCAAATGCAATGTTTGGTCTTGTAGCTACCATAGCATGGTGAGACTACCAACAACATACTAATAAGGAATTGTGGTCATGAATTCCTTTTCCTTATTTGATTTCAGGCAATAATCCTTGTTCAATTTCATATATGTGGGGAAAGGTGTACTCAATGTGTTTCCACCTTGGATATTGAACATGTGAAGTACTATGGATATATACTCACTTTGAGACAATTATATGCATCTTTTACTTCTATCACGAGTAATGTGCATGCCAAGAATATGTTTGACATCCCCCAAATCCTTCATATCAAATGTCTAACTCAACTTTTTTTTGAGAATCGACAACTCATAGGATGACTTCCCAACAATCAACATATCATTGACATAAAGTATCAAGCATATCAAGCTTCCATCTGAGCATCTATTTGTGTAGAAACAATGATCCTGATTGCTTCAAGAATAGCCTTGAGGCTTCATAAGGGCATCAAACTTTTGGTAACATTGTCTAGGGGACTATTTAAGTCCATATAAGCTGTTCTTCAACTTACAAGCTAGTCTTTCTTTTCTAGGAACTACATAATCCTCTAGTTGTTCCATATAGATCCCATATGTAAGATCTTTATGGAAGAAAGCAATTTTCACATCCATTTGGACTAGCTTTAAGTCCTCCATTCTCAACGAATCCAAGCAACACTCGAACAATAGTCATCTTGACCACTGGAGAGAAGGTTTCCTCAAAATCAACACCATGTTACAAGTCAAACAACAAGTTATTGCTTAAAAGCCTTTGGAGAAGCACTAACTGATGTGAACTTCAGCTTATATACCCATTTACATGGTAAAGCTTTCCTTCCCTTTGACAAAGGTACTAAATCCCAAGTACCATTCTTGTGAATAGAATCCAATTCACTCTTCATGGCATGCTTCCACTTGACATGGTCCTTTGTCTACATGGCCTCTTTGTAGAAAGAAGGCTCACCAAGATCTGTTACCATAACAAAATCCAAACCTAGAACATATCTATCGGGTGGATGTGAGATATGTGTAGAGCATCTCAATGGTTGTTGAACGAGAACATTTGCATATTGATTTCATCGAACATTCTCTTGAAGATCCCTATGTGCAACATTTTTATGCATGCTAAATGGAGGACTACTATCCTCAAACACTAGTCTTCTCAGTTCAACCTCCTTAATGACTTTTTTATGCATCTTAAACTCATTGAAAATCACATCGCTACTTTCGATCACTGACCGTGTATCATGATCCCATAAACGATATCCTTATTTTCCTTCTCGACCATATCCAAGAAAAATGCAGAAGATAATCATAATATGGTGGCTTCCTTGTCCATAACTCTTGTGCCACTTTTAGACCTTTGACAGTACTAGGTGAAAGGTTAATCACGTGAAGTGCATTGAATACTACTTTTGCCCAAAAGCCTTGTGAAAGGTTTGCATGATGCAGCATAAAAAGTACTCTATCCTGAATTGTTCTATTCATCCTTTCAGCTACACCATTTTGTACTAGGGTATAAGGAGTTGTAAACTTTCTATGAATTCCTCTAGACTGGGAGAAAAGGTTGAATTCATGTGAGCTATACTCACACCCATTATCTGAACATAAAGCTTTGAGTTTAGTTCCTTTTTTAGTCTCAACTAAAGCAAGCCATTTTTTGAAAGTAGGGAATACCTCACCCTTCGATTTGATAGGATATACCCAAACCTTTTCTAGTAGCATCATCTATGAAACTGACAAACTAAAAAGAACCGCTTAATGACCTTGTGCGCATAATACCACACACATATGAGATCTAAAGGCTGAATTGAAGAGTGAATGTGCATTTTATGCACATTCCTAGTTTGCTTTCCATATTGAAATGCCCATAGAATGAAAAATCTAACAAAGATAACACATGTAAGTAGCCAGAACAAGAAAGATTTTCCATTCCACTATGAGATATGTGACCCAAATGGCCATGCCAAATACAAACCATAGGTTGTTCAGTAACTACTAACAAGCGTTCCTTTTGTGATACAAATAAAGGATAAAGTGAGCCAACTTTGCTTCCTTTTGCAATAGCCATATTTCCCTTTGATATGCGAAAGGACTAAGCATAGAAAACCACCTTATAACCAAGGTCATCACGTTGACTAACTGACATCAAACTATGCGATAACTGAGGTACATGGGGTAAATTATGCATAGTAAATTTTGAACCATTAGTGAACTGCACAACCACATCTCCAATCCCCACACCATTCTCTATTGGTGTCACATGGAAAGAAGCACTAGAATCTAACATCGACATGTGGTAAAGGGAATCAACCATAAGAGCCTCAGTGGGCACAATATCCTCAAGTGTCAACACATTAGCATCATGAGAAATAGCATTAATTTCTTCAATCTTCACAGTTGAAGAAGATGGTGCAGGTATATGTTTAACATGCCCATCAATATTTTGTCCTTTAACTTTAGCATTCTTTAATGCATAGCAGTCTTTCTTCATGTGCCCTTTCTTGTGACAATAATGGCATTCAATATCCCTCTTCCTTGATTTACTTCTACTCTTATTCTCTTGACCATTCTTTTCCTTTTTCTTGCTCTTGCCATGTTTCTAATTCTTTCCTCGGTAATAATCACAAACATTATATGCATCTCCACTCTGAGTGCCAGCCATAGATTTTCTACAAATATCCTCACTCAAGAGTGCTCCATATATGTCATCATAGACCAGTTTACCACCAAGTGCATTATTGCTAATAGTTGTGCAAAACGTATCCCATGATGATGGCAAGGTGTATTCTAAAGTAACCATTATGTGTCAGGTGCAATCGAATAGTAGACCTGACCATTTCATCTAACTCATCCGAATCATCTTCATCCATGTCAGCAGTTTTCTTTGAGATTCGATTTACTAGCTTCCATTGCCTCCTCTGAATCAGCACATCCTTAATCTGATTTTTCCATAGAGAAAAGTTTGTGCCATCAAATTTTTGGATATCAAAATGGTCTTTGCCCTACAAGTTATAACTCCTCCTTGGAACACTAGCACTAGAACCTGATCCACCAGATGTGCCTCATACCTTTAATGCCATGATGATAGAGAACTAAATAGAATGATAATGGAGCTAGAAGAGTCCAAACACAACTAAGACTTAAAGAAAGACGAACAAGTGTCAGGTTCTGGGAAAAATTCGAAAGTCTTCTCCAAAAAATGAATTAAAGAACAATAATGACCAA
The DNA here is from genome assembly GCA_020310875.1 of Ceratopteris richardii. Taxonomy (NCBI): domain Eukaryota; kingdom Viridiplantae; phylum Streptophyta; class Polypodiopsida; order Polypodiales; family Pteridaceae; genus Ceratopteris; species Ceratopteris richardii. The sequence goes on along the minus strand of CM035421.1, from coordinate 57,683,609 downwards.
CCAAAAGGATTATGGGAATAAATGTGCTCACACCAATGAGTGTATCAAGGAGTAAATTGACCACTGTATTGTTCATGAAACCAAAAATTTGGAAAAAATTGCCAAAAGTATCCACTGCAAAATGATTATATGACCAGTGTCAAAATCTCCTAAAAGTGCAAGTATTGACATGTTAACCTGCATAGTGAATCATTGACTCCTGTGCATATAATCAACTACCCAAAAGAAGCCAACTAGGCTTATCGGGCATCTATGAACAACTATTATACATCTCCTATGGTGAGGTTGGGTAAGTCTTCCACCTGCATCACCAAAGAGATCCCAACATCAGGGAGTATCTAGTTAAGAAAACCTCACCACAACCCTCTTTATCAAATGTAGAATTCTTTATGCAAAAACATCATCACTATATCAATGACCACATGGATGTACATAAGCGATATCTACATAAGTGTACATAATGTGTTATGCTCAATATTGTTGATATATTTAGGTAGTGATGTGTGTGAACAGTCTAGGACCATCGGGGCACTTTTTCCCCTGTTTAGGAGGTTTTTTTCCTTGGCTTGTATATATGCCTATTGCCCTAATGGGCTACTTATCTTTTGTACATTGTCTAGTAATACATTCAGTATTGTGTGTTGTGCTCCAAGCTTCTTCTTCTTCCTTGTGTTGTTTGTGTGTATTTTGGGCAAAATGCAGCGTTCGTCCTTTCCAAAAGATGGTTCAGTTTGGGCTACTTAGAAATTGCAGCTTGTACATAGTGATGTCTGTGGTCTTATGCAGACACCTTCTTTTGGAAATTATCTTTACTTTGTGATTTTCATTGATGATTTTTCCAGGCATGCATGGGTATATCTATTGAAGGCAAAGTCCGAAGTGTTCATGTGCTTCAAACAATTTTTGGTTTTGGCTGAAAATCTATCAGCATGTAAAATGGGCACCCTCCGTTTTGAACGAGGGGGGGAATATATGTCTTCTGATTTTAATTTCTCGCTGAATGTGGGATAAAACACCAATGTATAGTGTCGTATACACCTCAACACAATGGAGTTGCTGAACAAAAGAATAGGTCACTCATGGACATAGCGAGGTGTATGGTCAAGAGCCAGGCTTTACCACATAGTTTCTGGCTTGAGGTTGTCATGTGTGCAGCATATGTACTGAACAGGTGTCCCACTAAAGCGCTGCAGTCTATCACTCCATATGAGGCTTGGCATGATCGCAAGCCATCTGTTGCTCATCTGCATGTTTTTGGTTGTTTGGCATATGCATTAGTGCTTGAACAACATCGCAAAAAATTGGATAATAAAGCAATAGAATGTATTTTTGTTGGGTACAGCTCTGAAAGTAAAGGCTATCGTCTGTATGATCCACAAACTAAATGCATTCTGGTTAGCCGTGATATTTTTTTTGTGGAAGATGCTATTCAGCCATTGCTTTCATGTACTAAGGAGACATCTGTTAGCTCCAAAGACATGTATGATACTTCGCTGCCTCTTTTCACAGGTGGACAGTCTAGTGCTTGTCCTAATGAGGCAACTTCTCAGCCTTTGCAGGTTTCATGTGATGATGCAGATCATTCCATTTCTGATGCAGATTTATATGATGCACTTATTGATGAGAGAGCTGATATTGAGGAGGCAAGAACTATGCCAAAATGGTTGGTGCAGACCTTGCATGGCAGCAAATTAGATGCACCTCTATCATATCGTACTCGATTAGGCTCTGATAGTGCCTCTTTTGCATCAGATTGCTATGCTATGGTTGCATCTAGTCTCTGTGATGAGACCGAGCCTCTTTCGTTTGATGAAGCACAAAATTCAGAAAGATGGATGGCTGCTATGCAATCTGAATATGATGCAATAATGAAGAATGGTACTTGGTCCTTATGTGACTTGCTTCCTGGCAAGAAGGCCATTGGCACTAAGTGGGTATACAAGATGAAGTGTAAACTTGATGGTACAGTTGACAGGTATAAGGCTAGGCTTGTTGCAAAGGGTTATGCACAGGAAAGAGGCATTGATTTTGATGAGACCTTTGCACCTACATGCCGTATGACTACTATTTAGAGCATCTATGCACTTGCAGCTCATCATGGTTGGAATGTACATCAGTTGGACATTAAAACTACATTTCTGAATGGTGATTTGCATGAAGAAGTGTATGTTTTTCAGCCTCATGGCTTTGTGAAGAAAGGACATGAGAACCAAGTGTGCAGGTGAAAGAAGGCATTATATGGTTTAAAGTAAGCACCACGTGCTTGGTATGGAAAGATACATGCCTATCTGATTGCACATGGTTTTGAGAACAGACGAATTGAAAGCACCTTATATGTTAAGCGTGTAAATGATGTATGTCTGATCATTGGGGTTTATGTTGATGAAATGCTGCTCACTAGTCCTCATGAGAGGCATATTGTTGATTTTAAGGCTGATTTGCATGCCTCATTTGAGATGTCTGATTTGGGGCATTTGCATCATTATCTGGGCATTCAGTTTTATGCACGTTGATGGTGGAATGGCTTTGTGTCAAACGTAATATATTGACACATTATTGCAGCGTTTTGGCATTCAGTGGTACTCGGCAACTTGGGTTGTTTTATCCCAAGGGGGGATCACTACCGCCAGATTTGCATGCTTTTTTTGACTCTGATTGGGCTGGTTGCTATGACACTTGTGTGTCCACTAGTCACTTTTGCTTCATGCTTGGTAGCTCATGTATATCTTGGTTGAGAAAGAAGTAGCCTACTGTGGCCACTTCCAATTGTGAGGCTGAGTATAGGGTAGCTTTCACAGCGACTGTTGAGTGTGTGTGGCTCAAATGCCTTATGGCTGATTTGGGTGTTGGTCAGTCTTCTGCCACCACCATCTTCACTGACAGTCAGAGAGCATTGGTAGTTGTGTGGAACCCTGTGTTCCATGCTCGCACTAAGCAGATTGAGGTGCATTATCATTATGTCAGGGAGAGGTTCTCTGCTGGGGAGATCAGCTTGGCATATGTGCCCATGCAGGAGAACATTACAGACCTTTTCATGAAGGCTCTGCCTAGGGAGAAGTTTGAAGATTTCCGCAAAGCTTTGGGCTTACTTCCTTTTGTGGAGTGATTTCCACATAGCTTGGCACTTCCTTATACATGAGTGCCAGCTACTTGTTCACCGCATCACTCCTATGGGGGATTTGTTGAGATATCTAGGTAGTGATGTGTGTGAACACTCTAGGACCACGGTGCCACTTTTTTCCCTCTTTAGGAGGTTTTTTTCCCTTGGCTTGTATATACGCCTATTGCCCTAATGGGCTACTTATATTTTGTACATTCTCTAGTAACACATTCAGTATTGTGTGCTGTGCTCCAAGCTTCTTCTTCTTCCTTGTGTTGTTTGCGTGCTTCGGCAGACATCTATCTCCAACAAATATATGCAGTAAAATGGCTTTGAAAGGCTGAATTCAAAGCCCAAACACTAGCCAACAACACCTGCAAGTGTCTGTCAGCTCTATTCTTTAAGCTCAAAAAGTTGCATAGACTTGTGGTGGTTGCTCCCACCACAACTAAAACCTTTCAAGAAACCTATAGATTTACTAGTGTGGCTAAAAAAAATAGCCCAATGAGGTGAACGTTCATTGTTGACAAAGTACAAAGAGCACTCTTCTTGATGTTTTTGAACTTGTATAAAGAGAACTATGCACAAAAGTACTCCAAAATGGTTCCAGGAATCACCCCAAAAATTCTTCAAAACAAACTTTGAAAGCAAAGAATGAAGCTTTGAGGGCCCAAAATATGCTCAAGGTTATGTTAAACTTAATCTTTCCCCTTCTTGAAACACCACAATAGTGTATTTTGGTGGCAAGAGATTGCCAGTTACGCGAGCTCTGGGGGAAATAGTACTGGGATGGGTGACCTCCTCGGAAGTTTTGGGAACCTCTATTTTCCTTGATCATTGAGTTCCTCCCTCATGTGTAGACAATGGTGAATTCGGTAACTTGGATGACAAGGTATGCCAAGGTTTATGCCTTGGTCATTGCCTTAATCATATGCCTTGGAGAAAGTCTTGGGTGGGTGGGTAGGTGCTCGCTTCGCTAACACAAAAGGAACAAAGCTTTTGCATTGAAATGCTCTGATACCAGTGAAATATTTCTTTGGTGATGCATGATGGTAGACTCTCCTTTTGGAGAGCTCTACAACAAATACCGTTGTTGTAAAACTTGAACTCTGGTGCAGCACATAGTACTCCACACAGGGGTTGGAGAATACACAAAAAACACATAGTACACAGGCCACAAACACATATTTCTTAGGTTGTACAAATGCAATAAAACTTAGATTCTATGGTTGACCAATCCGCTATATGTTTTATTAAAGAACATATACAAAACTGTCCAACAGCCATTTGTCCTTTCACATGGACACTAATGGTGATAAGTTTAGTACATACTTGTGGTCCTGCTGAGGGAGCAGAGGGTTGTTCACTCTTGTGGCTCTAAATCTGCTTCTCTCCATGAGTCACCCTATCTCGGACTAGTTTTTGAGTATGAGATTCGGTTGTCTTCTTCCTTTGCTTCTTTCCCTGCATGCTTTAATGTGACCATCTTTAGAAAAAAAGGGAGTTCCATTATTGCTTCTACTATTCCCTTAGAGATCTCTGGACAAAAATAGCATCTTTCTGTTCATGTGTACTCTTGGAAGGGCCATGAATTGGTGCCTTACTTGATTGAGTGAGTGCATAACTCACTAGTTCAATTGCAATATGCTACTGGTTCACCCAAACCTCAAGAAGTCCACCTCTTAGGTTTAATTTGATCGAATGGTCATAGATCCAATCTTCACTGAAGATAAGAGGTTTTGTGACGTCCTCATCCCGACACACTAGCACTTTAATTGTCATATAGACATCTTGAATGGAGATGGGAAGCTCCACCTCACCCATGCAAAGGGTTTCCACACCTCCCAATCCTATCAGATAAGCTTCCACAGGATTGATGCTCTACTGCAGGTCACGACAGTAAGAAAATCTAACTACACTAGTGGTTGTGCCTTAGTCAATCAAGGCTCGTATAGTCTTCTCATTCTTGCCATGTCCTACTTCTAAGGTAAGAAAAGGGCATGTGTCGATTATTGTGTGAGGGGTAAGACTTGTAGTTTGGCACATAGCCATGTGATATCTCAGGACTTCATGAATACATTGCCTAGGCTCATCCCTATTATGTCTCCTCAACTTCATACGTCAGATAAATTCTAAGGCTTGTGCTTGAGGTTGTTCTTTCTTCCTCCTTGAGCTTCTTTGTTGTGTTGAGTCGACTCAACATTTCTTCCATTAGGAGTTTTTGACATAATTTCACTATGAATCCACTAATGTAACTAGGTAGTATATCGCCGTCTAGGGTGGCTAGCTGGATGGATCCATTGGTTGATATTTTGTTAATTATCATGGGTCCATAGCTGTGCCTTTGTAGTTTCCTATTCTATTGTTTTAATGTATACACCAAAACTAAGTCTCCCGTTATCTTTTACATGTGCATCAAAGTAAGCTTTTCATCTATTCTTAGCTGCATAGGTCCTAGCATCTGCTCTTAATCGAGTTTCTCCTGGTCATTGTAAATAAAAAATTCTAGAAGAGAGCTCGTGGCCGGTCTATTGATGATCCTATGATACCTTCAAAGTGGATATCAAGAAGTCTAAGGGCAACACTACATTCTAAAGAAGCACGATCTAAAAGGATGTGGCATTGAGTATCATTTTATAGGCCACTCTATAAGCCCAAACAACATGATGTAAATGTTTGTCCCAATCAAAGCTTTTATTGTTCATCAACTTAGTTAGAACAATGCATAGGATCTTGTTCATGCTTTTTGCTTATCCGTTGGCTTGTGGGTTGCATGGAGCCTACTTCTTGTAAATAACCATGAATTCTTGTAACAAGTATTTGATGACCTCATTCAAGAAGTACCACGATCATTGACTAATTCTATTGGCAAACCATATCTCGTGAATACATTCTGGAACTGAAACTTACATGTGGTTTGTGCATTGTTCTTCCTAGTGGCTTTCACTTCTACCCATTTGGGTAGATATTCTGTGGAAAGAATAATGTATTCAACATGTGAAGTCTTGTTAACTAGATTTATTGTGGATCTTTTGCACTAACATGTCTTCATTGTGTAGAATAGATGGTTGATTTTAGGTATTTGGAAGAGAAAGGTGGGATGTTGGTGATGAATCTTGCTCTTAACAATGCATTCGTGGACATATATTACAATTGTGTTCTTCTAAATGAAGCATATGATGTGTTCAATGATATTTTCAGAAATGTGGTATCAACCAATGCTTATTTATATAGGATTGATGGATCAATTGAAGCATGATTTGTCAATTGTTGAATATGAAGTAGAAATACTAATACCTACACATCATGAGCTTGTAGAGAGTGAAAAGGATCGGAACAGTAATAGGGAGGCTTTGACAATCCTACATAAAATTGCTCGGACTTCCTAGTCAAGTGTTCCCATGTTGAATGAAGAGAGAACACATTTTGTAAATGAGGATTCTAACATCACTTGCAAGACTTGTGGTAGTCATGATGGATCAGAGCCTTTATGGATTCTAGATGAAGGTGGTGATTTTTTTTGTTAGGTTGCCTTTTCATGAGACTCACATGAAGCTTGGAGAGGAACTAACACAACTGAATCTCACTCTGAACAAGCTCCAAATGTGGTAACTTTCACTTGCATGCTAAAAGCATGTGGTAGCATAAAGAGCATTCAATGAGGGGGTATCTCTACATGATGAAATTGTAGTCTGTTGGAAAAAGATGTCATGCTTGCAAATGTTGTGGTGGACATGTATGCTAAATGTGGTTTGCTTATCAAGGCACAAGAAGTCTTTGACAAACTTCAATTTTGGAATATACCATCATGGAATGCCTTGATTTCACGGTTTGCTGAGCTTGGACAGATTGATATCGTGAACTTTAGAAGGCAAAGATAATAGTATAGAAGATCCCTATGCACCCAAATGGGGTGATATGGCATGCATTGCTTATCGCATGTAGGAGATGGGGAAACACTAGGCTAGAAAAGCAGTTTTTTGAAAGTGCTATTCATATGAACGACAATGATGGTGTTGCTTATGCACTAAAATTGCAACAAGTATAATTGTTTCTTGTATAAAAAACTAGTGTATAGATGGATCGTTGTGAGCTGTGAGTATTTTTTGGACTAATACTTCCATACCAACACATCTTTTAGTCATGTTCTTTGTGGTTGAAAGTGGTTCTCAAATCTTGTTGCTTTCAACTATTCCTTGGGTATTAGTACTACTATGGGTGTAATCAAACTTGGTTAGTATGATAAGGTCCCATTCGTTTTGGGAAATTGCAACAAGGAAGCATACGGGGGGAGAGGGGTGGTCTGCCCACCCCTGTCAGAAAGTGGCAGGAGGAGAAGGTGTCAGGGGGAACTCAAGAAAACTAGAGCATTTCAGGCGAACATGAACCCTATTTTTTTGAGAGAAGGGATTCTTTAGGTAGATTGAGACTGAAGGTGAAGGCCACAAGCGAAACTCTGAGGGCCTCAAAAACTCGATGCTATATTGCTTATCATGCTCTCTCATTCAGTGCTCGAGAAGGGAAGAAATGCAATAATACTTGTTAAAGGGAAGAGGGAGGAAAGGAAGCTCACGACATGCTCTTCTAGGAAGTAAGAGTTTCCCTTACTTAATGGCCTAAGAGGGAGAGGCTTGTGTAATGATTTCCATCAAAAATCCTCAAGAGATTATCATTTAATCTGTTAGGCTTGAGGGTCAGAGGGTAGTTCTCACGTTCGCCCAATATATTGGAGCTCAAGTGAATTCTGGTCGACACACTCCTAGTGGCTATTGCATTTCACCCCCTTGAGGAGGAACGAGGTTGAGAAATTGTGCTGCCATGGAAAATACGATCCTTACACTTGCGAATATTTTGTGAATTCCAAACCTTCCGAGGTTGGATAGCTTCCGCCTGGAACCATTGAGCATACTGTGATTGTTAAGCTCTTAAGTGCAACAACTATTCTGATTAGGGCTCTCCCAGATGCAAACCATAAAATATGTGTGGGAGAGGCCTTGGTTGGAGATGGAACTGGTGTGATTGTTTTCATAGTAAGAAAGGAGCATATTGATATCATGAAGCTTGGTAGCATTTTTATATTGTAGATGCTAGAATCGATATGTAGAAGAGTTGTATGCACCTAGCTATGGATAAATAGGGTTGGATTGAGGTTAGAGAGCCGACTAATTTTTCTATCAAGGAAGATAACAATCTTTCAAATGTGGAGTATGAGTTGGGAGGATGGCTCTTGAGGTGGTGCAATCCTGATGCTCTCTTAGAGGAGTCTGATATTTAGATGATGCTTGCAACAGGTGTTCAACTGGGTACAAAGAACCCTCACTTCCTAGTGGAGCATTAAGTGTCAAAGCATCGATGTGATGGTATGTCCAACTTCATAGGCATCTTTGTTATAGTTCATGTGGGGTTTATAGAATTGGGGATCTACAGATGAGAGGTGAACTCTCTGATTTGTGCTTCTTTGGTGTTGAAAGGCAGAGAGACAATTTTCTTTCTATCTACATGCATATGTTGCTTGGTGTTACATTTTAGTCCATAGGTTGAAGGCTGCCAGCCTATGGGAATCAAATGGAACTTTTTCAAATGCCTTGAGGATGATGTGAATCACCATACAGATGCACCGTTTCCATTTTCTTTTGAAGTTTCGGGTAGTTTGGGTTCTCTTTGTTGAATAGTAATGCAGATCCGTGTGGACATCCTTATTCTTGATGCTTGGCCTTCTCTTCCCAATCCACAAACTTAAAAGCGATTTTTTTCATTTGACATATGAAGATTAGGGGGTGGATGAGAAAAAAATTCAAGCTCAAAATTATTTCACGGCTCGAGTGTTGGTGATATTGGGTTCCTTTCCATCCCAATTAGAGGCATTTCCATCTGTGGATAATGAATGCATGCTATCTTCAACGGAGAGAGCGCATCATGATACCATGATCAATGCATGGGATAAAAAATCTGGTATTGCACGAGAAAGGTTGCTGATCTACTTTGGTACACTTGCTGACTATCTACATTTCATTACTTGATTGGAAGAGTTATGCAATCACTGGAATAGGTAGAAGATATTGTGTGCCTGATTCATTTTTGACTGCCACTCTATAAACTATTAGTGAGGTATGATCTATTGTGGATATTGTCTAGGGCTCTAAATGTATCAGGAACCACATTCCTATTTTTTTTATTCGACACATTTTTTGGGACCCACTTTAGTTTCTTTATTCTACTTCATTGTATCTAGAAGCCAAAACTTTGCATTCAGATTATATTTCAACCCTCTATGTTGCCTTTAACTTGATCAAATATTTTCATTGGTTAACCTCTGAACTTAGTATTATTGAAGACAATCTGCAGCTTGTGCAAGGGAATGAATGTGTGTGTGTGAGGTTGTGGCAGGGTGCATGTGTATGAATGTATGCATGTGAAGAGAGTGAGAGAGTGTGTGTGTGTGAGAGAGAGAGAGAGAAGGAGAGAGAGGAATTGTGTGTGAGTGAAAATGAACAAGTGGGGGGAAAGAGGGGAAGAGAACAAGAGAGGGAGAAAGAGAGAAAAAGGGGAGTGTGAGCATATGTATGTGTAAGTGTGTGTGTGATAGTCAATGAGAAAGAGAAGAGTGTGAGAGAAAAAGTGAAAGAAAGTGTGGGTGTTTGGGTATATGTGTGTGCTATGGCGGGAGGTGTCAGTAAATGAAAGAAAGGGTGTCATAGCATAGAAGAGAGTGTAGATGTGAGTGCGTGTGAGAGTAAATGTGTGAGAGTGTGCGAGGGTATGTTCAAAGATAAGTGTGTATAGATGTGTGCATGAGAGGAAGAGAGCTTGGAAGAGTGAGAGTGCGTGAGGAGGGATGTGTATGAGAAAGAGAGAGATTGTGTGAAGTAGAGGAAGGAAGGAAGTGTGAGCGAAAGAGGTATGAGATAGTGTATGAGTAAGAGAAGTTATCACTTTGAGATATAATTGTGGACTCCAAGTAATACAAATGGACCAATTCCCAGGAGTTTGGGAAAAATAGAGGCACCTATTTGCATCTCTCCCTTGGGCTTAGTGCCTTAACATTTTGGCGATCCCATTGGGGATTGAAAAGTCGGTGTATATGCATGTGTTCGCGAGCCTAGGGTGAGGAAAGTTTGTCCAAACAAAGAAATTTAAGCTAATTTAGTGGCGAGCAAATAACTTTCTCTGGCTTCTTAGAGTACTTCAAGTCTTAGGTGGGGATTAATAGGACCAACAAAGTCTATTCCCCACTTGGAGAATGCACATCCTCCCATCATGGGTTTAGTGGCATCTCGTCCTTGTGTATCGGATATTGAGTTTGCTGACAAATGTCACACCTCTTCACATAAGTATGGGAGTCAATGTGAAGAGTTGGCCACCAAAGACCTAAGAATAGATAACCCTATCCGGTCCAAAGTTTTCTCTTGCCACACCTTGGTGAGGAGTTTCTAAGATCTTTAGATATTCACTTTCATGGACACACAGCCTAAGATATCCATCTCTTCTCCGTCTGTATAGGTTATCACCAATGAAAGTATAGTCTAAGGCTTCCTTTTCTAACTTCATTGCCTAGCTAATTTCATCTCTTGAGGGAAAGTTTTCGTCTTCAGAAAGTTAGCCAAAGGAATGCTCCAATCCTGCATTAGGAATAATTGATAAAGAGTAGCATGTTCTATTGGTGGTCTATTGCAATAGGTTGGACAATCTTTAAACATCCTATGGACATAGAGCTCCATGGTTGGCCAATATACACCTAATCTTCACAAATTCTAGAGGGTTTGATGTTTAGAGTGATGTTGCTTCCGTGCACCTACATGTGCTAATTACAACCATTTCGCGTACTCTTCTTCTTCCATACAACAAGGCAATATGCCTTGATCAGTGTTTTTGTATACACTACCTACCATTATGTGATAGTTTTGGGATGTCACCACGTTTTTACCTTTTACTTTCAGTACACGATAGGCACGATAGTTTGGCCAAGTTAGGCATAATCTCCAGGTCGAATAAGTACGCATCAAGAAGTTCATCTAGCACTCCTTGTGGGGACTCTCCTTAGGCAATTCTAGAAAGGTGATCCTCCCTAAGGTGGGACTTTTCATTCCTAAAAATTACCTTGAAGTCATATTCCATTAGTAAGAGAAACCATCTTACTAATCTGCCAATGTTGCAAGGTTCATTCACAAATTAGAGTAACACTTGATGGTCCGTTAAAAATTTAAACTTATTTGCAAGAAGATAACATCTAAATGTTTTAACCACATAGACCATGCCTAATCCTTCTCTTTTTGTCATGGTATAATTTCGCTTGGCAACATTTAACTACCTACTTGCATAAGCAATTGGAAGGTCAATGTTGCCTTCACTAGTAGGTTGTGCTAGCACACATCTTATAGTGTAATTAGATGCATCCACCTAAACATGGAAGGGCTTACTCCAATCTGCTACGGTTAAGATTGATGTTAAACACAATCATCACTTAAGCTCATTAAGAGGGATATTGCACTCATCAGTCCACTCAAAATTAGTCAAAAGGTTGTATAGAGGCTTTGCAATTAGTGCATACATGTGGATAAAACATAGGTAATAACCACAACATCCCATGAAAGCCTACACTTCCTTGACATTCTTTCATCCAGGTAGCCTAGCATTGGCTCTAACTCTATCCTTGTCTATTGATATGCCATTCTTTGATACTACGTGTCCTAGAATCTTGCCTTGTCTGACCATAAAAAAAAATTTTCTAGGTTCAAGCAGACTTGGTATTCTCTACATTTGTCAAAGATTGATCTCAATTCAAAAATATGTGTCTGATGTTGGAATGAGTGCATAAATCATCAACATATACCTCTAAGTTCTTTCGTAAGAACTCCTTGAACACATGATACATCAACCTTTAAAATATAGCAAGAGCATTGGTGAGCCCAAAAGGCATCACACAAAATGCAAAAATACCCCACTTTGTCCCAAAAGCCATGTTATGTTGGTCTTATAGGGCAATAGCTACTTGATTGTAGCCAAAAAGTCTATCAAGGAAGTTGTACACTTCCTTGCCTGCTACATGTTCTAACAAGTGCTCCGTGATGGGAAGCAGATAGATATCTCTAACGGTGGCAACATTGACTTTCTTCAAGTTAATGCACACTCATAGCTTCCCGTTATTTCTTGGCACTACCACAATGGGGGATACCCATTCGGTATGCTCAATTTCATAGATAAATCCAGCTTTTATCAAGCGATCTATTTCTTCTTTTATCTTTGTCACATATATATCATTATATGTGTATGGTTCTTGCTTAGAGGATTTGGCTTCTAAAGACATCAGAATTCTATGAGAACAAATATCCGGGTCGACTCCTTTCAAGTCTTTGTAGCTCCATGCAAACATATTTCTATATTCTCTTACTAATGCAACCAAATCTTTCTCTTCTTCTTCTATCAAATCATGTCCTATATATGTGTATCATTCTTCACCATTTTAGTTATGATATTTTTCTTAGTTTTCTCTTTATTTTTGTATGCCACTTCTTTGAGTGCTTCTCTATTGGGCATCCGGATCATGAAGTTTTGATATTCTATTTCATATTTCTTGAAGTTCTCTAGGAATTCAAAGGGGTTCTCTTCTTTCTTGCTTGGTTATAGGTTTCTCTCTTTTCTTCTTCTTGGTCAATATCAATGTCTCTTCTTCTTTTGATCTTTCCTCCTCCTGAGTTCTAACTTCTATTAAATAGAGGTATTCTTCCTTTGAAGCAAAGAAAGGCTCCATGAGGATAGACTCTTTATCTTTGTCACTAGCTCTCTTAGTTTCACTCATATTAGGTTCACACTCTTCAATAAATGAATCACACATGATTGGTTCTATCATGAAACTGAAATGTCATAGCCATATTCATCACAATGGGGAGTCCATTGTTCTTCATTGAATCCTATGTCCATGGTGGCTAGAATTTCGGCCCAATTATGGGGTTCAAATTCTTCATCACGAAAACCCATCGACACATAGGTTGGGTCTTGAATTTTTCTAGGATTCTCCCTTGCACCTACATCATTGATAGTTGCTCTTTTCTCTTCCCCTACTATGATGTTACACATCCATCAATGGGTGTCTTCATGAGTCCAAGAGGATCCTAATCCTATGGAGTGCACAGACTCCATGTCATTTGATGCTCTATGGACAGGGTTCCATTATAAGATGGTACATCTCTATGAGAATAGTCTTTGAGATTGACTTTATTGGTGATCCCCAAGTGTTGCAGGTACAAAGAAATGGTTCCCCAATCTTGCACTATCTACAACTGTCGCATGACGGCCTACCTAAGATCATCTCGTAAATGTTTCCTTCTTCTCCTTCACTCATATCTCCTATCTTGTCCGAGGGTATCTCTGTGACTATCTTATTTTTCCCTACTTGAGAGGGTGGCTTAGTTACTTCTGGCACTTGACTTGCTATATGCTTCCACAGTTTTAGTTTCACTTTCAATAGCTCCTCTAAGGTGAGATGACATTGTACCTTAATATTCTTTACCATGTCTATGTTCCTAAGTATGATTGACTCCTTGTTTTTTACCATGATAGTAGGGGATCTTATCTGAATAGACTTAGACCCCCATGGGCCTATGAACTGAGGCGTTTCTTGCATGGAATTGGATTCAGAGTCTAATCATTCACTAGTTTGAACATCTTTTTGTTCGCCATAAATAGAGGGAATGTCTTGTGGAGATTGATCTTGAAGATCGTCCACTAGCTCGATGGGGGCAGGATTCTCGCTCTCCTTGGCCCAATTCTCCTCTTGAATCTCTCATAAGAACTCTTGTGAGTATTGATTTATAGAAGAAGAGATTTCAAGATTGGTGGAATTAGGGACATAATCTTCCTTGGGAGGCAAGATTATCCTGTCACTTCCATGGTTACTCACCTTTGATGTAGCTTACTTCCCAGATTTGACTATCATCCTCTCTAGCAATCCATCAAAGTGTAATTGTGTCTTGGCTGAGTTAGTGCAATTAAAAAGATGGTTGGACTCAAACATGGTTTGAGCCAATTCTAGATTTTTGCACAAAGCTTAGTCCTTTCAAATTCTAAGTCAGTTATGGGGTAGCACTTATCTAACTATGCCACATTTGGCGCTTCTTGAAATATGGCATGATATGCCTTGAACATCATGTCTAGATCTTTTAGAGTAGGATCTGCTAGGACCAATCCTGCTCTGGGTGATGGTGGTTCGGTGGGATGGTTTTGGTGTAATGAGGCTGGTGGGGTCTGAGGGTGCATATTAGATGTGATCTCTATAAATTTAGCTTTAGTTTCCTTTAAGCTCTCTTTAAGTTCAAACATCTTCTTTTCCATTGTCTCTTCATCATTTCACAACTATCCTTCCAAGCCCTCATTCTCTTCTTAGTTATGCTCTCAGTCTCACTATTGTCTGGGCTCTTCTCTTGACCTATGCCTCGATTTTGTTGTAGGGCCTAAGCTCTAGTTACTACTACTTGCATTGGGGCAGTGGTAGTCACATTTCCACTAGAATCTACTACCAAACCAATAACATTGATCAAAGTAATCTTTTGTGCATTAGTTGGATTCTTAGGGCAATCCCTTAGGAGGTGTTCCTTACTGCAATATGGACAAAAGCCTTGAATGGTCACTGATTTGGGTGTCCTAGTGCAAGGATTGGACAATCTTGAATGAAGTGGTCTCCTTGGCACCTATAGCATGAAACTCTAGGTGCTTGGGGTCTCATCTATCTTGGTTGGGGCCTAGGGTTAGGGTTTGTGTACATCGCATTCGAATACTCTCGCTCCCAACTAGATTAAGGGTAAATCTTAGTGTGCTCTCATAAGGGTAAATCTTAGTGTGCTCTCATGAATCCATCTAGTAAGGCGGTGCGATATCTACATGTATTGAGTCAAAGCTTTGAGCATTCGCATCACTTTTTGAAATCAATGGGGTTACTTGCACTAGGGCTCTACTCAAGTTGTCCTCAACTGATGCATACTTGAGTGGGATCACATTGGCTGGGGGTGGAGGTTGTTGGCCTAGCACAGGTTGAGGTCTTTGCTGAGTTTGATATGGACGTTGATATGGTTTTTGGGGCCTAAATTATTGTTGTGGTTGGTATGGATTTTGGCATCTCCCTTGTTGTTGATATGGTTGTGGATAATTTTGCCTAACCACTTGCTTGTGTAAGGGCAATCTTGTGTACTGTGGTTAGTGTATCTCCTCTCAATGGTGCAATATTGGCTATTAGGGTTTCCTTGGGGTTGATCCATGATTGGGCAAACATTGGCCATGTGGTCTTCTCCACATTTGTAGCATCGTTTCACGGAGACCATCCTAGGGGTATGCTTTCTTGAGGCTCCTAATTTGTGAGTGACTTTCTCCCCCAACTCATCTATTGAAGTGGGTGGTTTAGAGGTGAAACTCATAGCAGTGTCTGAGTCTTTATAGATCTTTGAAAGCTCTAACTGGTTGCCCAAGTTATCCTCTATGTCTATACCAATGTGCACACACATATGACTGTAATTTGGCACTTAGCAAGCCATCCAAGAACAATACCGCTTGTTTGGCTGGTGTGGGTAATTCTAGAATAGGGCATCTTTCCAAGTATTGTCTAAATCTTCTTCCAGCTTGTCAGACTTTTTCCGTAGGTGTTTGCTTGAAGCTATGCATTAGGGATGAGGTATTGTGCTTGATTCCACTCTTTGAAAATTTGGTGACGAATGCTTATAGCAACAAGTCAAAGTTCCTGAATTGACCTTGATGTAGTTGTTGAAACCACATCAAGGTTGTATTCTTCATAGTAAGGCCAAAATCATTGTATTGAGTGAACAAATCTTCAACTTGTTCAGCTCTTAATACTTGTCTAAACTTTGCTACATGATCATATGGATCTCCAGTGCCATCGAAGTAGTTCTTCATGGACTTAACCGATTGCATAGGCCTCAATATCCTAGAGTGTTCTCCAGGTCTTGGCAGTAGGGAACTTGTCCATGCTTATTTGATGTCTTAGACCTCTATGCCTCTCCATCTCTATTTTGTCTATCTCCAATCTTGATCGATCTCTTCCTAAGGGGTTCGCACTTACTTTAGGTCTTTCTTTAGCTCTTTCCTTGTGGGTACCCTGAAATAGAGATGATCCTGTTCCTTGTTGGCCATGGGACACATTAGATCTTGGTGGAGGGCAAACCAATTTTCCCTTCTAAGTGTATGCATGCCTACCATGCTCCATTGCTACGAACATTTTCTCTAAAGTGTTATCTAGATAGACAACCTTGCCTCATGTCTCAGGGTCTTTAAATTCAGATATTGTGACTCTACCTCCTTCGTTAGGTTGATGTGGTTTAAATCTCCAAAAGGATTCATTTGTATTCCTATTCAAGAAGATCTCAATGCTTTTGTTATCTTGCAAGATCAAGTTTGGGTTGATGATTCTAGTCAAGATGGATTTGCCACGAGGTGTTCAAGTTTCCCATCCTATGTTTACTTGTTCCAGCTCTCCTGTCTCATTCTCTGGAATGACAATTCCAAACTCATCTCTCTTTTCTGGTAAGCTGGTAACCACATACATGGTTCCTTGCTTATCAATATATGAGCCCTCTTCGAATTTGATCAGGGTTTTTGAGCTAAACAATGGATCTTCGCAAATCATCCTCATAGATCCGGGCATCTAACTAGTTGGTTTTAATATATTCCAACTGACTCATATAGGGTCCTTCTAGTGTTTGTAAATAGGCTACCCCTAAGATACTAGTAGGTTGTTCTATGCTAAATGACATTTCTAAATCACGAGTCTTAGAATGTAGCACATATGGATAGTCATTAAGTAGATGAGCCCATGACCTAGTGGTGTGATTGACATTAGATTCAGAGGATCTGATGCTTTGTCTATCCCAACGTAGGTGTCTTCTGGATCTAAGGCTCATATGCCTTGTCTATTAACCCAATTTTTCCCAAGTACAACTATGTTCTCATGTTCTTTTTGTCATATAATAGGGTCCTATTTTAATTCTTCTTTTGGTGTAAGATCTTGTCCAATTAGTCACGTTGTCCGGAATACTTGAGTTATATCATAATGTGAGGTGTGATTGATAGATTTATGTTCTTTTTCACTTAGATTTTTCCGAATTAAGATTCTAGCTATTATACTTGAACTTGAGTGATTAGGTTTTCTTGTATTTGACTAGTGTTTGAACCTTGAGTCCATTGCTCCTATAAGTGCTCTAATGCCCAAGAATTGTGCTCCCCAAGTGCAATGTGTATTTTAGCTCAAAGTTTCTCACAATTACAAATCCTAAATTTTGCCAAAAATGGATATCTATTGCAATTGACAAGGTCTGCCTGTCACAATGGACAGGTTGGCCATCGAGGGCTATCTATTATGATGGATACCTGTCTATTGCAATGGATAGCCATTTGTCATGATGGACAGGGTTGTCCATTGAGATGGAGACCCTGTTCATCGTGGTCTATCAATCACAATTGACAACTATCTGCTACAACTGATACTATCTATTACGATGGAAAAAAAAAACACAGTTGTTTTTGCAAATTTTAGGTTTTTATGATGTGCACATGATCTACACTAGTGTGGTGCACTTTGTTTTACCAAATGCCCGCTTCTCCTATATGTCGCAATGGACAAAGACGTTCATCCCATGGTGTGTGCATAGAGATTTCGTATCTACTAGGGTTATTGTTGTTGTTGTTGTGCATGTTGGTACCTACCAAAAAGCTCACAAAACACATGAACAAATCGTATGAACAATTGTCCTCTCTCTCGCTTTCACAAGGGAAATGAGAAGAATGAAGGGAAGGAGAGAATATGACCAAAATTGGTGGAACTTTACGAAGGTGGAGTAGGGATGGTAGGGATGATGATGAGGGAGGTAGAAAAGTAAGAAACAATATTTTACCTATGATTCTAGTGTCACATCTCTACATCTTACCATTACATGCTCATCTTCAAAGCTCAATCCCTAGCAAGGGTGACAAATTTGGTGTCACTCTAGCACAATGATAAGTATCAATGTGAGGAGACATGAGGGAGGTATAACGACCATGAGCGAATGAGTGCACAAGTGTGTGAGTGAGAAGCACACTTGTTGATATATTTAGGTAGTGATGTATGTGAACACACTAGGACCGCCGGGGCACTTTTTTCCCTCTTTAGGAGGTTGTTTTCCCTCCGCTTGTATAAACTCCTATTGCCCTAATGGGCTACTTATCTTTGTACATTCTCTAGCAATACATTCAGTATTGTGTGTTGTGCTCCAAGCTTCTTCTTCTTCCTTGTGCTATTCGCGTGCTTCCACATACGTCTAACTCAAACAATTGGTATCATAGCAGGTCATCCCTTCATCTAGGGCACCATCCACACTCCTCCATTTGCAGTCTCAGAATCGCACGAATTTTGGTGGGCATACTCCACGTGTTTTCGAGATCAAAACAGCTTCGCTATGTGATGCCAAAATCGCAATCTGAGCTCGTTTCGGCCTCCGAATGCACTATCACAGTGCTTGTGCAGGCTATTTCATCTTTTTGTGCCAAAGGTATATACCAGTTTCTGTTCGCCAGTATAAGCGCCTTGAAGTCTGCTACAGGTCTAGTGGAATTTGTTTGGGCAGTTCTGTTCAACTTTTTGAGATACAGTCAATCTTCTGCATCAAGGTATTTTAGTCACCGGCCATGGATGAAAGCAGTGATGTATTCCATATGTTGGTTGTTGAGGATAAGTTGGATGATACCAACTACCCCTTATGGGCTTATATGATGTGACATGTGTTGATTGCAAAAGGACTGTGGAACATTGTGGAGGGTGTCGAAAAACATCCTATCACACCTACAACTGTTACAACTGCAGGTACTGAAGCTGATGCACAAGGTGTTGAAGATGATGATATTCTGCATATTCCTGTTCGTGCTACGGTTTCTACTGCACCTACTGTGGAGCAGATTTGCTGGGATGGCAGAGATGCCCAGGCACATGCATTGATAGCTTTGTCTATCAAACATGCCATTATTCCTCACATTGGCTCTTGCAGAATAGCTAAGGATGCTTGGGATACACTAACCACATTGTACCAATCTAGGAATGAGGCTCGTGTTGCTTACCTCCAAAAAGAGTTGGAGAGTGAGCATATGAATGAAGGTGTTTCTATTGACAATTTCCTAACAAAGATCAAAGACTTGAAGGAACAATTGATTTCTACTGATGAGGTTATACGAGATAGCTCACTTGTGCAGACCGTTTTGAATGGTCTTCCTGATTCATATTAGAGTTTTCCTTCTACTCTTCGGTTGATGATGAAAGGCAATCCAAATGCCTTATCATTTGAGGAGTTAGTCTCTGTTCTATTGCAGGAAGATCAGTCTAGGCAGAACAGGTTCATTATGCGAGCTGCAGATCAAGCTTTCTTGGCTAGTCAGAAGGGCAAAGGAAAATGGAGCTCTTCTACTAGTAAGCATAAATATGTTAATTCTGCACATTTGAAGAAGGAAGATAAAGATGAGAAGAAATAAAAAAATCAGAAATTGTTTTGTAAGTACTGTAAAGGGAATGATCATATCATAAAGAACTGTCCAAAACTGGCTGCTAAAGAGGCAAAGAAGAAAGAGGCTGGAATGGTTGTTGTAGAGGCCTCTACACCAAAAACAGAGTTTGCTAATCTTGTGTAGGAAGAAGAATGGGCGTTTACTACTGTATGCAGTTTTGACCCATCCTCTCATGAGCAGTGCATGTCTGCATTAGACTCAGATGTTTGGTATTTTGACAGTGGGGCGACCAAACATATTACCTCGCAGCACAGTTTCTTCTCGTCACTCGACCCTGCCACTTCAGGGAATATTGTTACATGCGCCAACAACTCCTCTTATCTTGTTATGGGAGTTGGTAAGATCATTTTTGACTACTGCTGATGGTAGTTCTTTCACTTTGTCAGATGCTTTATTTGTGCTAGGGATCAAGAAGAACATGTTATCAGTTTCTGCATTAGCCAAAATTGGCTTGGTTGTGAAATTTGTTGATGACAAGTGTACAATTCACGATCTGTCAAATCGCGATGTGATTATTGCTTCTGGCATTTTATGTCGTGGGCTGTATAAGCTCATAGACTATGAAAGATCTGTAAATGATTTGGCATGTGTAGTAAATGATTCTCAGGCTATGTCAAATGCAAAGCTTTGGCATGCATGCTTTGGTCATCTAAATTTTGCTATTTTGCTACATTTGTAGAAATCTCAAATGGTGTCCTCTTTGCCCAAACTTGAGGCACCTGGAAAGCATGTTTGTGAAGGTTGTATTTTGGGTAAAATGCAGCGTTCGTCCTTTCCAAAAGATGGTTCAGGTCGGGCTACTCAGAAATTGGAGCTTCTACATAGTGATGTCTGTGGGCCTATGAAGACACCTTCTTTTTGGTTTTGGCTGAAAATCTGTCAGCATGTAAAATGGGCACCCTCCGATCTGATCAAGGGGAGGAATATATGTCTTCTGATTTAATGCATTTCTGGCTGAACGTGGGATAAAACACTAGTGTAGAGTGCCGTATACACCTCAACAGAATGGAGTTGCTGAACGAAACAACAGGTCACTCATGGAGATGGCGAGGTGTATGGTCAAGAGTCATGCTTTACCAGATAGTTTCTGGCTTGAGGTTGTCATGTGTGCAACATATGTACTGAACAAGTATCCCACTAAAGCGCTGCAGTCTATCATTCCATATGAGGCTTGGCATGATCGCAAGCCATTTGTTGCTCATCTACGTGTTTTTGGTTGTTTGGCATATGCATTAGTGCCTGAACAACATTGTAGAAAATCGGATGATAAAGCAGTAAAATGTATTTTTGTTGGGTACAGTTTTGAAAGTAAAGGTTATCGTCTGTATCATCCACAGACTAAATGCATTCTGGTTAGCCGCGATGTTGTTTTTGTGGAAGATGCTATTCAGCCATTGCTTTCATGTACTAAGGAGACATCTGTTAGCTCCAAAGACATGTATGATACTTTGCTACCTCTTTTTACAGGTGGACAGTCTAGTGCTGGTCCAAATGAGGCAACTTCTCAACCTTTGCAGGTTTCATGTGATGATGCAGATCATTCCATTTTTGACACAGATTTACATGATGCACTAGTTGATGAGAGTGCTGATTTTGGGCAGGCAAAAAGTATGCCAAAATGGGTGGTGTAGACTTTGCGTGATAACAAATTAGATGCACCTCTGTCATATCGTACTCATTCAGGCTCTCATAGTGCCTCTTTTGCATCAGATTGCTATGCTATGGTTGCATCTAGTCTCTATGATGAGAATGAGCCTGTTTCGTTTGATGAAGCACAAAATTCAGAAAATTGGATGGTTGTTATGCAATCTGAATATGATGCTATATTGAAGAATGGTAGGTGGTCTTTATGTGACTTGCCTCCTGGCAAGAAGGCCATTGGCACTAAGTGGGTATACAAGCTCAAGCATAAACCGGATGGTACAATTGATAGGTATAAGGGTAGGCTTGTTGTAAAGGGTTATGCACAAAAAAGAGGCATTGATTTTGATGAGACCTTTGCACCTACATGCTATATGACTATTGTTCGGAACATCTGTACACTTGGAGCTCATCATGGTTGGAATGTACATCAGTTGGACATTAAAACAACATTTCTAAATGGTGACTTGCATGAAGAAGTGTATGTTTTTCAGCCCCGTGGCTTGGTGCAGAAAGGGCATGAAAACCAGGTGTGCATGTTAAAGAAGGAATTATATGGTTTAAAGCAAGCACCACGTGATTGGTATGAGAAGATACATGCCTATATGATTGCACATGGTTTTGAGAGCAGTCCAACTGAAAGCACCTTATATGTTAAGCGTGCTAATGATGTGCTTCTGATCATTGTTTTCTATGTTGATGACATGCTGCTCACTGGTCCTATTGAGAAGCATATTGTTGATTTTAAGGCTGATTTACATGCCTCATTTGAGATGTTTGATTTGGGGCATTTACATCACTATTTGGGCATTCATTTTATGCAAGTTGATGGTGGAGTGGCTTTGTGTCAAACGAAATATATTGACACGTTATTGCACTGTTTTGGCCTTGAAGATTGTAAGCCTATTGCCACTCCTATGGAGACATGTTTATGATTGAGTCTTCATGATGTTGGAGATGCATTTGATGTTGTTCTATATCAACATGTTGTTGGATGCTTGATTTACTTATCCATTACTCATCCAGATATTCAGTTTGATGTCTCACAGATGAGCAGGTTTATGCATTGCCCAAGAGTCAAGCATTGGAAGGTAGTTAAGCACATCTTTCGCTGTTTGAGTGGTACTCAACTACTTGGGTTGTTTTATCCCAAGGGAGGATCACTACTTCCAAATTTGCATGCTTTTTCTGACACTGATTGGGCTGGTTTATATGACACTCATGTGTCCACTAGTGGCTTTTGCTTCATGCTTGGTAGCTCATGTATATCTTGGTTGAGCAACAAGTAGCCTACTGTGGCCACTTCCAGCTATGAGGTTGAGTATAGGGTAGCTTTCACAGC
Source organism: Ceratopteris richardii (assembly GCA_020310875.1). Classification (NCBI taxonomy): domain Eukaryota; kingdom Viridiplantae; phylum Streptophyta; class Polypodiopsida; order Polypodiales; family Pteridaceae; genus Ceratopteris; species Ceratopteris richardii. Next base: position 57,660,996 of record CM035421.1, on the reverse strand, counting down.
GACTGTTGAGAGTGTGTGGCTCAGACGCCTTATGGCTGATTTGGGTGTTGGTCAGATTTCTGCCACCACCATCTTCACTGACAGTCAGAGCGCATTGGCAGTTGCGAGGAACCCTCTGTTCCATACTCGCACTAAGTACATTGAGATGCATCATCACTATGTCAGGGAGAGGTTCTCTGTGTTGGAGTTAGACGTCTGCGGAAGCACGCGAACAACACAAGGAAGAAGAAGAAGCTTGGAGCACAACACACAAGACTGAATGTATTACTAGAGAATGTACAAAGATAAGTAGCCCATTAGGGCAATAGGCGTATATACAAGCCGGGGGAAAAAAACCTCCTAAAGAGGGAAAAAAGTGCCCCGACGGTCCTAGAGTGTTCACACACATCACTACCTAAATATATCAACAAATCCCCCCTGGGAGTGATGCGGTGAACAAGGAGCTGGCACTCATGTATAAGGAAGTGCCGAGCTATGTGGAAATCACTCCACAAAAGGAAGTAAGCCCAAAGCTTTGCGGAAAGCTTCAAACTTCTCCCTAGGCAGAGCCTTCGTGAAAAGGTCTGCAATGTTCTCCTGCGTGGGCACATATGCCAAGCTGATCTCCCCAGCAGAGAACCTCTCGCTGACATAGTGATAATGCACCTCAATGTGCTAAGTGCGAGCATGGAACACAGGGTTCCTCGCAACTGCCAATGCGCTCTGACTGTCAGTGAAGATGGTGGTGGCAGAAGACTGGCCAACACCCAAATCAGCCATAAGGCGTCTGAGCCACACACACTCAACAGTCGCTGTGAAAGCTGCCCTATACTCAGCCTCACAACTGGAAGTGGCCACAGTAGGCTGCTTCTTGCTCAACCAAGATATACATGAGCTACCAAGCATGAAGCAAAAACCACTGGTGGACACATGAGTGTCATAGCAACCAGCCCAATCTGAGTCAGAAAAAACATGCAAATCTGGTGGTAGTGATCCCCCCTTGGGATAAAACAACCCAAGTAGACGAGTACCACTCAAGTAGCGAAAGATGCGCTTAACCGCTTTCCAATGTGTGACTCCTGGGCAATGCATAAACCTGCTCATCTGTGAGACAGCAAACTGAATATCTGGCCGAGTAATGCATAAGTAAATCAAGCATCCAACAGCCTGCTGATAGAGAACAGCATCAAATGCATCTCCAGCATCATGAAGACTCAATCGTAAACCTGTCTCCATAGGAGTGGCAATAGGCTTACAGTCTTCAAGGCCAAAATGCTGCAATAATGTTTCAATATATTTCATTTGACACAAAGCGATTCCACCATCAACTTGCATAAACTGAATGCCCAAATAGTGATGCAAATGCCCCAAATCAGACATCTCAAATGAGGCATGCAAATCAGCCTTGAAATCAGCAATATGCTTCTCAAGAGGACCAGTGAGCAAGATGTCGTCTACATAGACAACAATGATCAAAAGCACATCATTAGCACGCTTAACATATAAGGTGCTTTCAGTTGGATTGTTCTCAAAACCATGTGCAATCAGATAGGCATGTATTTTCTCGTACCAAGCACGTGGTGCTTGCTTTAAACCATATAACGCCTTCTTTAACCTGCACACATGGTTCTCATGCCCTTTCTGCACAAAGCCACGGGGCTGAAAAACATACACTTCTTCATGCAAGTCACCATTCAAAAATGTTGTTTTAATGTCCAACTGATGTACATTCCAACCATGATGGGCTGCAAGTGCACAAATGCTCCGAACAGTAGTCATACGACATGTAGGTGCAAAGGTCTCATCAAAATCAATGCCTCTTTCCTCCGCATAACCCTTTGCAACAAGCCTAGCCTTATACCTGTCAATTGTACCATCAGGTTTACGCTTCAGCTTGTATACCCACTTAGTGCCAATGGCCTTCTTGCCAGGAGGCAAGTCACATAAAGACCAAGTACCATTCTTCATTATAGCATCATATTCAGATTGCATAGCAGCCATCCAATTTTCTGAATTTTGTGCTTCATCAAAAGAAACAGGCTCATTCTCATCACAGAGACTAGATGCAGCCATAGCATAGCAATCTGATGCAAAGGAGGTACTATGAGAGCCTGAACGAGTACGATATGACAAAGGTGCATCTAATTTGCTGTCACGCAAAGTCTGCACCAGCCATTTTGGCATAGTTTTTGCCTGTTCAATATCAGCTCTCTCATCAACAAGTGCATCATGTAAATTTGCATCAGAAATGGAATGATCTGCATCATCATATGAAACCTGCAAAGGCTGAGAAGTTGCCTCATTAGGACCAGCGCTAGCCTCTCCACCTGTAAAAAGAGGCATCAAAGTATCATACATGTCTTTGGAGCTAACAGATGTCTTCTTAGTACATGAAAGCAATGGTTGAATAGCATCTTCCACAAAGACAACATCACGGCTAACCAGAATGCGTTTAGTCTGTGGATGATACAGACGATAGCCTTTACTTTCAGAACTGTACCCAACAAAAATACATTTTACTGCCTTATCATCCAATTTTATGCGATGTTGTTCAGGCACTAATGCATATGCCAAACAACCAAAAACACGCAGATGAGCAACAGATGGCTTGCGGTCATGCCAAGGCTCATATGGAGTGATAGACTGCAACGCTTTGGTGGGACACCTGTTCAGTACATATGCTGCACACATGACAACCTCAAGCCAGAAACTATGTGGTAAAGCCTGACTTTTGACCATGCACCTCGCCATCTCCATGAGTGACCTGTTCTTTCGTCCAGCAACTCCATTCTGTTGAGGTGTATACGGCACTGTACACTGGTGTTTTATCCCACGTTCAGCCAGAAATGCATTAAAATCTGAAGACATATATTCCCCCCCTCGATCAGAACGGAGGGTGCCCATTTTACATGCTGACAAATTTTCAGCCAAAACCAAAAACTGTTTGAAGCACATGAACACTTCGGACTTTGCTTTGAGTGGATATACCCATGCATGCCCGGAAAAATCATCAATGAAAGTCACGAAGTAAAGGTAATTTCCAAAAGAGGGTGTCTGCATAGGACCACAGACATCACTATGTACAAGCTGCAATTTCTGCATAGCCCGAACTGAACCATCTTTTGGAAAGGAAGAACGCTGCATTTTGCCCAAAATACAACCTTCACAACCATGTTTTCCAGGTGCCTCAAGTTTGGGCAAAGAGGACACCATTTCAGATTTCTGCAGGCGTAACAAACTAGCAAAATTCAGATGACCAAAGCGTGCATGCGAAAGCTTTGCATCTGACATAGCCTGAGAATCATGAAGTGCACATGCCGAATCAATCACAGATCTTTCATAGTCTATGAGCTTATACAGCCCACGACATAAAATGCCAGAAGCAATAATCACATCGCCATTTGAGAGATCATGGACTCTACACCTGTCATCAACGAATTTCACAACCAAGCCAATCTTGGCTAATGCAGAAACTGATAACAGGTTCTTTTTGATCCCTGGCACAAATAAAGCATCTGACAAAGTGAAAGAACTACCATCAGTAGTAGTCAGAATGATCTTACCAACTCCCATAACAGGATAAGAGGAGTTATTGGCGCATGTGACAGTATTCCCTGTAGGGGCAGGCTCGAGTGAAGAGAAGAAACTGCGCTGCGAGGTAATATGTTTGGTCGCCCCACTGTCAAAGTACCAAACATCTGAGTCTACTGCAGACATGCATTGATCATGAGAAGATGGGTCAAAATTGCAGACAGTAGTAAACGCCCATTCTTCTTCCTGCACAAGATTTGCAGACTCTGTTTTTGGTGTAGAGGCCTCTGCAACAACCATTCTAGCCTCTTTCTTCTTTGCCTCTTTAGCATCCAATTTTGGACAGTTCTTTATAATATGATCATTTCCTTTACAGTACTTGCAGAACAATTTCTGCTTTTCTGATTTCTTCTCATCTTTATCCTGGTTCTTCGATTGTGCAACATTTGCAGATTTCTGCTTACTAGTAGAAGACCTCCATTTTCCTTTGCCCTTCTGACTAGCTAGGAAAGCTTGATCTGCAACACGCATAATGGACCTGTTCTGCCTGGACTCATCTTCCTGCAACAGAACAGAGACTAATTCCTCAGATTACAAGGCATTCAGATTGCCTTTCATCATCAATCGAAGAGTAGAGGCAAAACTCTGATATGAATCAGGAAGGCCATTCAGAACGGTCTACACAAGTGAGCTATCTGGTATAACCTCATCAGTAGAAATCAATTGTTCCTTCAGGTCTTTGATCTTTGTAAGAAAACTGTCCATCGAATCACCTTCATTCATGTGCTCACTCTCCAACTGTTTTCGGAGGTAAGCAACACGAGCCTCATTCCTAGCCTGGTATAAAGTGGTAAGTGTATCCCAAGCGTCCTTTGCTGTTCTGCAAGAGCGAATGTGAGGAATAATGGCACGTTTGACAGACAAAGCTATCAATGCATGTGCCTAGGTATCTCTGCCATCCCAACGAATCTGCTCTGTAGTAGGTGCAACAGAAATAGCAGCACGAACAAGAATCTGCGGAATATCATCTTCGACACCATCTTCATCAGCTCCAACACCTGTATTTGCAGTACCTGTCGTTATAGGTGTAACAGGACGTCTTTCAACACCCTGCACAATGTTCCACAATCCTTTTGCAACCAGTACATGTCGCGTCATATAAGCCCATAATGGGTAGTTGGTACCATCCAACTTATCCTCAACAGCCAACATACGGAATACATCACTGCTTTCAGCCATGGCCGGTGACTAAAATACCTTGATGCAGAAAATTGACTGTATCTCAAAAAGTTGAACAGAACTGCCCAGACGAGTTCTGCTAGATCTGTAGCAGACTTCGAGACGCTTAAACTGGCGAACAGAAACTGGTATATACCTTTGGCACAAAATGACAAAATAGCCTGCACAAGCACTACGATAGTGCGTTCGGAGGCCGAAACGAGCTCAGATCGCGATTTCGGCACCACAAAGCGAAGCCATTTTGATCTCGAAAACACCCTGAGTATGCTCACCAAATTTTGTGCGAATCTGAGACTGCAAACGGAGGAGTGTCGACGGCGCCCTAGAAGAAGCAACGACCTTCTCTGATACCAATTGTTGGAGTTAAACGTCTGCGGAAGCACGCGAACAGCACAAGGAAGAAGAAGAAGCTTGGAGCACAACACACAAGACTGAATGTATTACTAGAGAATGTACAAAGATAAGTAGCCCATTAGGGCAATAGGCGTATATACAAGCCGGGGGAAAAAAACCTCCTAAAGAGGGAAAAAAGTGCCCCGGCGGTCCTAGAGTGTTCACACACATCACTACCTAAATATATCAACACTCTGCTGGGGAGATCAACTTGGCATATGTGCCCACGCAGGAGAACATTGCAGACCTTTTTACGAAGGCTTTGCCTAGGGAGAAGTTTGAAGCTTTTCGCAAAGCTTTGGGCTTACTTCCTTTTGTGGAGTGATTTCCACATATCTTGGCACTTCCTTATACATGAGTGCCAACTCCTCATTCACTGCATCACTCCTAGGGGGGATTTGTTGATATATTTAGGTAGTGATGTGTGTGAACACACTAGGACTGTCGGGGCACTTTTTTCCCTCTGCAGGAGGTCTTTTTCCCCCGGCTTGTATAAACTCCTATTGCCCTAATGGGCTACTTATCTTTGTACATTCTCTAGTAATGCATTCAGTATTTTGTATTGTGCTCCAAGCTTCTTCTTCTTCCTTGTGCTATTCACGTGGTTCCGCAGATGTCTAACTCCAACAACACTAACACACATGTGACATTGTAAGACAAAAAGATTGAGCAATGGAGCCTTCAATTGAACAAAAGAAAGTTTACAATCTCCTTAATTTACTTCACAATCCAACCCCAAAAATGAGCTCTCTAGCTCCTTTTATAGTTTTTGACTGGTTTTGGGTTTGTTCATACCTAGCATTCGACAAGCTCCTCAAGCGCAAGGACTCATCGACTTCAACAAAATGGAGTCCGAATGATAAAAAATGAGATTTACAATGTAGTGGAGTGATGAAAATCACTATCAATAATTGTTTGATTTGAAAAAAGAATTGTTTTTTCTACTCATTGGATTGTTGACTTACTTGCATACTGGGCCTTTTTTGACCTTCCCTCTACCTTGATTCACTTTGACTGGAATGCCTCATGCTTCCTTGTCTTGTCAAACCTCCTAGATTGCGCTCGCCACTACCAACATCCACATATATGATCATGCAGTACTTCAAGACAAGCTTGGAATACATTTTCTTCCTTGTATGCCATGCATAGTGAAGCATGTGTTGTTTACATGAGAATGCAACTTGAAGATGTGTGTATGGCTAAAAATGAGTCAATGTATGTATATGTTACATGCATCAAGGATTTGAAAGAGCAAGCGGAAAACATTGACGAGATCATTCCAGATGCATCACTCATTTCTACACTACTCAAAGGATTGTCACAATGTTTTCAAAGCTTTGCCACTACACTTCATTTGGTTGCAGAAAGAAATCAAAATATTTGCAATAAGAGGAATCAAGAGTGAATAGAAGTGGGTTTGTTGAGGGAATACGAGCACTTGCTATTATACAAAAGGGAAAAAGCAAGTAAATTCAGCCTTAGGTTCATCAAAACCAAAGCCTCACTCTTTCTCTTCCACTTTTTCCTCTCTTGACGGTGATATGCAAAAGTAAAAGAGATGTAAGCATTTGCCAAGAAGTTGGGCATACCATTGATGAATGTAGAAAGCTTGCCAAATTAAAAAAAGAAAGAATCTAGCATGTCTATTGTTTACAATACATCTAATGTGAAGAAGGATGAATCTGATGTTTCTCAAGACCTTTCAACATGTATTTTTATTTGCCACCGCGGGCACAACTGAAGAAATGCTTAGAGGTGCTAGTATGAATCATAATCACATTCTACATGTGTGATTGTGAATGAGGCTGATTTGGATTGATTTTTTGATAGTGGTGCTCCAAAACATATCAATTCATGCAATAGATTTTTTGTATCTTTGAAAGATGCACCCAAGGGAGGACATGTTGTATGTGCAAACAATGCTTCTTATACTATTATTTAAGTTGGAGAAATTCAGCTTACAAATGAAAATGAAGGTATTGTTACTCTCAAGAATGCATTGTATGTATCTGATATCAAGAAGAATTTGATTCTGATTCTGATTCTACTATTGCTAGTGAGGGACTTCATGTACACTTTGGTGATAAACGTATGGTTCATGATTTTAGCAATGGTGACATTATTGTGATGTCAAGGACATTATGCAATGGCTTGCATTATTTGGATACATATAAGAGGGTTGCCTCAAATGCCTTTCTTACACATACTTCTTCTATGGCTGAAATAGAGTTATGACATACTTGTTTTGGTCATTGAACTACAATAGTTTGCTTTACTTGCAAAAGAAGGACATGCTTATTGGTTTTCTAACACTCGAGTCCATTAAAAAACATGCATGCAAAGGTTGTATAATTGGAAGAATGCATCATGCTCCTTTTCTCAAAGACGGTGCTACACATGCTACACAAAAATTGCAACTTATTTATAGTGATGTATATGATCTAGTAAGGACCCAATCTTTTGGCAAGCATGTATACTTTGTTACCTTCATTTATGATGCAACACGCCATACTGTGTATCCTATGAAAGCAAAGAATGAGGTATTATCTTGCTTTCAAATGTTTTTAGCTATGGCTGAAAATTTTGTGGAAATAAGCTTCTTCACATGGATTATGGTGGTGAATACATGTCACATAGATTATGGTGGTAATTCATCTTTGTCTTCCTTCTTCGAATATGCAGCATTTGCAGATTTTTGCTTACTAGTAGAAGAGCTCCATTTTCCTTTGCCCTTCTAACTAGCCTGGAAAGCTTGATCTACAACATGCATAATAGACCTGTTCTGCCTAGACTGATCTTCCTGCAAAAGAACAAAGACTAACTCCTCAAATGACAAGGCATTTGGATTGCCTTTCATCATCAAATGAAGAGTAGAGGCAAAACTCTGATATGACTCAAGAAGACCATTCAGAATGGTCTGTACAAGTGAGCTATTTATAACTTCAGCAACAGAAATCAATTGTTCTTTCGAATCCTTGATCTTTGTCAGAAAACTGTCCATAGAATCATCTTCATTCATGTCCTCACTCTCCAACTGTTTTCGGAGGTAAGCAACACGAGCTTCATTCCTAGCCTGGTACAATGTGGTAAGTGTATCCCAAGCATCCTTAGCTGTTCTACAAGAGCGAATGTGAGGAATAATGGCACATTTGATAGACAAAGCTGTCAATGCATGTGCCTGAGCATCTCTGCCATCCCAACAAATTTGCTCTGCAGTAGGTGCAGTAGAAACCACAACACGAACAGGAATTTGCAAAATATTGCCATCTTCGACACCATCTCCATCAGCTCCAATACCTGTATTTGTAGCGCTTGCATTCACAAGTGTAACAGGACATCTTTCCACACCCTGCACAATGTTCCACAGTCCTTTTGCAACCAATACATGTTGCATCATATAAGCCCATAACGTGCAGTTGGTACCATCCAACTTATGCTCAACAGCCAACATACAAAATACATCATTGCTTTCAGCCATGGCAGGTGACTAAAATACCTTGATGCAAAAAATTGATTGTATCTCAAAAAGTTGAACAGAACTACCCAGACGAATTTTGCTAAACCTGTAGTAGACTTCAAGACTCTTATACTAGCGAACCAAAATTGGTATATCCCTTTGGCACAAAAAGACGAAATAGCCTGCACAAGCATTGCAATAGTGCGTTTCGAAACACCATGAGTATGCTCACCAAAATTTGTGCAATTCTGAGACTGCAATCAAAGAGGTGACGACGACACCCTAGATGAAGCGGGGACCTTCTCTGATACCAATTGTTGGAGTTAAACGTCTGCGGAAGCACACAAACAACACAAGGAAGAAGAAGAAGCTTGGAGCACACCACAAAATTTTGAATGTATTACTAGAGAATGTACAAAGATAAGTAGCCCATTAGGGTAATAGGCGTATATACAAGCTAGGGGAAAAGAACCTCCTAAAGAGGGAAAAAAGTACCCCGGCAGTCCTAGAGTGTTCATACACATCACTACCTAAATATATCAACAAGGCAGTGGTAGATCAGCCCCCACAAGGTAATAAACCTAAAGCTTTGCGAAAAGTTTCAAACTTTTCGCGTGGAAGAGCTTTGGTGAATATGTCTGCTACATTATCTTATGTATGCACATATACCAAATCACTATCTCTAGCATGAAGGCACTCTCTAACATAATGATAATGAATATCAATGTGCTTTGTGTATGCATGAAACATCAGGTTTCTTACAACCACCAATGCACTCTGACTATAAGTGAGAATATACATATATGCATTATTTAGATGCATAGGATTCATCAATAGGTGTCTCAACCATATACACTCCACTGAAGCTCTGAATATTGCCTTGTACTCAACTTCACAACTCTATGTGGCCACAATAGGCTCCTTCTTATTCAACCAAGATATGCATGATCCTCTAGTGGACACCCATGTATCATAACAACTAGCCCAATCATTATCTTTAAAATCTAGTTGAGCATCTTTTCCACAAAAGAGTCCCAAACCCAAAGTGCCTTTGAGATGGCTCTTCATTACATGTGGTTGAAATAAGAGATACATCCACAAAGTTGCTAAAGGAGCACTCTACTTGTTCTCTTGCAATGTCTTTTGCAACCATTTTGGCATAGATTGTACAATCTAGATAGACATGCATTCCTCATGTAATACATCATCAAAATGTATAGTAGAAGTGGGTTGAATATTATGTTACATTTCAGCCATATGTGGCTGCAAATTTTGCATATTTTCAACCATGTTTGGCTAAACATTTTCAGCCATCTTTAGTTGGAATTTTTCAGCCATATTTCTTTGCAAATTTTGGGAATTTTTCAGCCATGTTTGGCTGCGATTTTTTCATCCATATTTGGCTGACAATTTTTAACTATTCGAACCTTGGATGGTCTACATGGCCATAATCAAGTGCACCACTTTGAAACAAAGGCATGAGTGTATCAAATACATCTTGTAAACTAAGTGTTGGATGAAGTTTGCATTAAAGTAAAGGATAAGCTGAATTTTTAGCAAATATCACATCTCAACTTACAATAATTTTCTTCATCAATGGATGGTATAAGAGATAACCTTTACTCTCACTACTATATCCAACAAATATAAATTTTTTTGCATTGTCATCAAGTTTGTGATGTTGTGATGGCACAAGAGCATATGCCAAACAAACAAATATGCACATATGACTAACCATTGACTTTCACCCATTCCAAGCCTCATAAGGTGTAATGAATCTCAACACTTTTGAAGGACAATGATTCAATACATAGTTTGCACACACGATTTCTTCCATCCAAAAATTATTTGAAAGATGCTTTTCTTTAACCATACATCGTATCATTTCAAGAAGTGTTCTAACAAAAGACATCCTTGAAGGACACCACTTTCATCTCATCCGAAGGATGAGGAGTTGTCCACCTAGTGCACCCCACTCGAATTAAGCTCTCACCTCTCTCAAAGAAATGCAAAAGATACAATCACCCATGCTGTGCTCATAGATTTGGCAACGATTAGTACTCATAATCATCGCCCAGCTGCCAGGTCTGTTTGAAGCCCTCCATTGGTTGCCAGCTGCCAGGTCTCGTACATCTGATACAATCACCCATGCTGTGCTCATAGATTTGGCAACGATTAGTACTCATAATCATCGCCCAGCTGCCAGGTCTGTTTGAAGCCCTCCATTGGTTGCCAGCTGCCAGGTCTCGTACATCTAGATTCTAGATAATCATCGCCCCAGCTGCAAGGTCTGTTTGAAGCCCTCCATTGTAGGAGGACATAATAAAAAACATCTCATCACCGAGTAATAAAAAAAACATAAAAACAAGCATGTACCTCTTGAGGCAAGTCCTATACAAACAACACCTGACGCTTCTCTTTGATATTTTTCATATTGAGAACTGCTTAAAACAGACTCAGGCGGGAGCCCCCTACCCTTCTACTGATTGACTCCATCCCACGACGTGCACACGACCTTCTTCTTCGCGTTCGTACCTGTAAACCCCATGACTATCCCTTCTACTGGTTGAGTCCATCCATGAATTCCACACAACCTTCTTCTTCGCTTTCGTACCTGTGAACCCCATGGCTATCTAGCTTGAAGAGTACGAATCCGTCCTGTTGAAAACTCTTCTCGAGATCAGACCCAGCCATAATAGCGCTGGGCAAGGAGAACAAAAATTCAAGGAGCCGCCAATCACGAGCTTTTAGAGCTGCGCCTGCATACAACATTAATCGGGACCGATGAGCGTCAGCATATCCAAGGTACGCATAGAGGGCGATGATCATTAGGGTCACAAGGCCGTGATAATTCAACAGGGTTATAGTTGCACATACTGGGGATCGATCAAATGTCATTCTCATAGGCGTCGTACACGCTTGAAGCCACCTGGGTCATATATAAGAAATTAGAATTAACCGGCATTATACACGAACTTCGCCTGAAGTTAAACAATCGGGCTGATTCTCATCGTAGTCAAGGTACGCATAAAAGTTGATAAAAATTAAGTCGGGAACTTACCATTCCAGAGGACGATAATAATCGGGGATAATTGTGGTTGTACTACATTCCAGAGGACAAAAATAATTGGGCTGTACGAGTGACTACGAAAGTGTTAATCGGGGTATTACTGTATCATCGAAGTCCATGATAATCGAGGTCTATTCTTTTTGAACTGTGCCTAACTGAGATCAGGGCTAATGTTGCTTTAAGTTACCATAATGAACTGTGAATTGTTGTACTTGATTGTCGACTCAGCTAGGTCATACGAGACTGAACTAATCATTGGCACCGATTTACATGTATTCATGGTCGATGATGATCGGGAAGGACTTGTATGATTGTTATGACTTGATTTTATGTTCTATGAATGCATCACCTAATCAGTGATTTCATTTCTTCAGTACCTGTGTACGATAGCATCACTGAATTTACTGGCTTTTTCTTCGCCACTGGCGGTGCCTATTCGATGTTCATTTGTCGAACCTCTGGTCAGTGCTTGTCATTGTGATCAGCATTCGTGTGTACTCCCATGCCGATAAGCCTTCAGAACTCTGCATCTGTGCGTGGTATTATCATATGCATTTTGTAAGAGGGGGAGAGAGAGAGAGAGAGAGAGAGAGAGAGAGAGAGAGAGAGAGAGAGAGAGAGAGAGAGAGAGAGAGAGAGAGAGAGAGAGAGAGAGAGAGAGAGAGAGAGAGAGAGAGGGAGGGAGGGAGGGAGGGAGGGAGGGAGGGAGGGAGGGAGGGAGGGAGGGAGAGAGAGAGCCACCGTCTTATTTTCTTCTCTCATACAGACTACGGGACAGCACATTCGAACTTCGCTCAATGATGTGATCAATTATTCAAGAATCCAAGTTCCTCAAGATTAGACTTAAAACCTCTGATCTCTGGCCAATCACAGTAAGAATCCAAGCTTGTTTAACATATGTCTAATAAGTGACATTCGTGCACTGTTTGCATGGCTTGTAATGATGATGCTAATCCAGAATCCAAGATTGTTTAACATATGTCAAATAAATCCCTTTTGTGCACTGTTTGCATGGGTTGTAATGCTGATGGCGATCAGGTGCTTTGGTCTATAAATGAATATGGATACTTAATCAGTTTTTCCGCTTTTTCTTTATGTTTTTTGTTACTTATTGTTCTGGGTGCTGTGTAATTGGCTGTTATTTGTAGCGAACATATGTAGAAGCCATACTTTTTTAATAATTTTATTTTAGTGTGCTTTTAGATACTTCAAATACTTGCATCTCTTAACATAAATGTTTTCCTCCTTTTAGAAAGAGGATATATAAAAGGATACCTGCTCTTTGATTTCAAGAGAGAAGGGAATCTTCTATGTCCATGTTTTATCGAAGGGAAGGTTCCTCTTCAAAATCTAAAATGAGTCTTGAGGTAATATAAGAAAAGGAATCATGTTTTGTTGAGAATATGGGGTTTCCCAATCACCGTCCTCAAGTCTTGTTGGTGTTCGTTTTCTGTGCAATCCACAGAAAATGATCGGATGGCCTATTTGCCAGGGGACTTAAGTACAACTGTTTCAGGTATTTACCAGGGGACTTAAGTACAAGTTTTTCACACATTGAGCCAGGTATTCACACAATCATTAGTGCTCTATTGAACTGCGGCAAGGCTTATTTACCTGTTGATTGGATAGCCTGTTTTTCATTTACCAGGGGACTTAAGTACAAGGTTTTCACGCATTGAGCAAGGTATTCGCCCAATCATTGTTGCTCTGTTGAATTGCAGCAATGCTTATTGCTAAATCGCTACTGTCTCAACACTTACATCTGCTCAGAAGGATGGTGCCTCCCAAAAGTTTTTCCAAAGTAGGGGCCTCATCCAAAGGTAATTTTGGTGGCCGTATCCAGCCAGCTTCAGCTTCAGCTTCACATACTGAGGGCCACTGCAGTTTGGGAAGTGCTTTGTCATCATTGGCATCCTCATCTGCCAATATGTCCTTGCAAGATGAAGACTTTCCTCCGTTACAGTTGAATGACAATTCCTCTTCAACCATGCCAGAAAACATTAAAAGTAGTGCACAGCAAGTGAGCAATAGTAAATCAGGTGACCGCTTTTATCACGGGGTAAAAACACCGCAAAAACCCTTACTATCACCTAACCAGTTGAAAACAGGTACAAGATCTAGAAACATCCATCATGGTGCAGATGAGGATGATAACTGGTATGAAGAGGGTGATGTCCCAGACAACAGGTCTTCGAGAAATAAGAAGACTAGCACCAGGAAGCACTTATTTGATCAGAAAGTTGAGAGAAAGGGCTCAGCAAGTGAGGACCGCATATACTTCTTGGGTAGACTCTTGTAAGTGATCAAACTTTTGAATATGATTGCAATCATCGATTAAAAAAGGGAAGAAGGGCAGACCATCATGATACTGATTAGATCTTGAAGCAATGTACATATGAAAGTGATAGAGAGCAATAAGATGATCAAAAGAACCTGCATAACACATATGATATATTTATGTATGTATGTATGTTTAGGCTCTTTTATTAATTTTAAGTTTTAAGAGTAAGGTCATCCGCCTATAGAAATGAACACCATCGCATTATCTAGCTTCCTTATGTCTAAAGAAGGGTGCATCTTACGTTTCTTCTATCCATACTTTTCAAATGTTCAACCAATCTTTGGTTCCAAGCCTTAGGGTCTATCTTGTAACCATACAAAGCCTTCCTTAGCCTGGATAGATGCTTGAGGTACCTATCATGTTGAAATCTATATGGTTGATCTGTGTATATAACCTCCTTTTTTAGGAATGCATTCTTGACTTTTAATTGATGGATGTTCTATTTATTACATGCTACCATAGCAATCAAGGTCCTCATGGTTTGCATTTTAGCTATCCGACTGAAGGTATCTCCATATTTATATCATTATTTTGGGAAGGTTCTTGAGGAATCAATCTTGTTTTATACATGGTTATGGAACCATTAGGGCTGCGTTTGATTTTGTAGACCAATTTGTTGTCATCCAGCTTCATCTCTTTGGTCCTTGGCAGTAATGACCATGTCTCGCTTTCATCAAGGGCCTTCACTTCATCTTCCATAGTTTCTCTTCATTCTTGGAACTTGTTTGCATGTTCATACAGAAGCGGTTCTTCCATCATTCATATATATCTTCCATCATTCATATATAAAATTGCTTAACCATGATTGAATCATATATTAAATCTTTCTACAATTTACCTTGTTCTCTTTGATTTTCTTTTCCTCATCTTGAGGAGTTGTGAACCTTCTACTCCTTGGCCTTCTAATCTCTACCTCTGAAGCCTCTCCTTTCACCACAATCTTTCCTTCATTTTCATTCAACTCTACCCACACTTGTGTTGGAAGTGAGGTAGGCGCAAATAATGATCACAAGTAATCGAAGATCTTTCCAACACTTAGAAACTTAGCACATACACACCTCGACCAAATAAAATGAGATGAGATGACAATAGAATAGACAAGAGAAATTTTTTAACGTGGAACAACTGAATGCTAACTACACACTAATCTAATTCTTAATGACAATGTACAATGAATGTAATTGTACAAATCTTAATGTAGGCTGATATAGAAGGGTTCTAGGTACAAAATTTAGAGAGAGAGCGCCAAAGAGGTAATGTGCAATAGAATATGTCAAATGGGAAGTGATGGAATGTTATAAACAGTCAAAACAGTGAACCCTATTCTGAAAATTGTATTCTCTGATGATAAGCAGCACCTATGTAACCTTCAAGTGTTGAAGAAGTAGGTAGAGACCTGGTACAACAGCAACACATGAAGAAAACCTGAAATTAGATATCAACACTCACAGAAATCAGCATGCACACTTTGAGGGTGTGAAGAAGATGAAAGGAAGCCACAAAAATCTGCATATAATCCTCCAAGATGACCTTAACTCTTGAGCATGTAGAAGTCCTTGAATTGATAATGTAAAGTGTGCTAATAACTCCTCTTTATTTAGGCTAGAGAAGCCCAACAAAAAAACATAACCAAAAAGCTAAAGCTGAACTATAAGTCTCCAAAATCATAAGTTTTGTGCCACAAATTTAGAAAGTCATTATAGTGCTTTTTGTGAGTTTGATTTAGCTCCTTACACTTGGTTTACTATAGACTGATTAATTAGATCAGGTGCTTTTTAGAATTTAAATCTCAGCCATTGGACCAAATTAAAGAGAGAAGGGACTTGTGTAGAAATTAGGGTTTTACTTTTAGGTGTTAGATGGCATAATGTTATATATCAAAAGAAAGCTCTCATTGAGTACTATAAGATTCTCCAATAATTTTTTTGACCATCTTTGATCCATATTTGAGTATCTTAAATTAGGATTTGTTGGAATTTATTTTCAAATTTTGCTGTTTTGACATTGTTTTTCAATAATCCCTCCTCAATGTCATAATGGCATAAGGCTCAATAATCTGCTTAACTTCTGATGTTTGTCTCTGGATAATGCTTTGGTAAATATATCTCCTACATTCTCACTTGTAGATACATAGATAGACTCAAATGTGTTTTTTAGATGCCTTCTCACGAATATAATGATAATGAGCTTTAGTATGCTTTGTCCTAACATGATGTTTCTTTGCAATAGTAATAGCACTTTGACTATCTTAAAATATCTGCATAGAAAGATGAATATGAACATCAAGATAACTTAAAATTTTCTGCAACCATATAACTTCCAAGTGTAGCTCTAAAGGAAGCCTTATACTTTGCTTCACTTGAAGATGTAGGCATTGTCGTTTGTTTCTTAGAAAGCCATGAAATAAGCCATTCTCCAACATTTAAACAAATAACAACTTGGTATTTCTTCTTGTGTCTTTGTCACCTTATGAACCAAAATATGCAGAATTTTGAAGTGTAAAATACGATGACTTTGGAAAAATCATTGCATAATTCAATGTCCCTTTTTAATATCCGAAATTTTGTTTAATTGCTTTCTAATGAATTTTTGAGAGGTTTGTGAATGAATCTTAACACCTGAGAAACTGTAAATTGAATGTCTAGATGTGTATTACATAGATATATCAAGCATCTAATTGCTTGACTATATAGCGTAGCATCAAAAGGTTTTGAATCTGCATCTGCTTGTAATGAAGCATTAACATCCTTCTAATAAAACATTAGCATCCTAGGTATTTCCATAGGTTTAGAATAGGACGTTTCTAACCTTTTTAAAAGTTTCTCAATGTACTTTTTTGCTGTGTTCTGAATATGAAATCAATGCCAAGATAATAATGTACAACACCAAGATCATTAACATCACATGTACGCTTAAGTTACCTTTCTTTTGTGCATAACTTTTGATAACTAACCTGGCTTTATTATGGTCAATCGTAACATCTTCTTTTCTTTTGATCTTGAAGATCCACTTAACACCAATAGCTTTCTTACCTTTTGGTAAGTCACAAAGCTTCCATGTTTGATTTACCTTTTGGTAACTCACAAAGCTTCCATGTTTGATTCTTTTGAATAGAATCAATCTCCTCTTGCATTGCTTTTTTCCAGTCAGGACTTTGTAATGCATCTTGACACTAGCATGCTCATTCCAAACCGAAGTAAGAGCAAGAATGTTATGAATCTCAAGATGTTCTGCATAATTTACCTACTTGATCTTTCTTGGTTTGATTTCTTGTCCTTCCTGTAAAGTTTTGGATACCACTATCTTGCAGTGTTTGAAAAAATCACTTTGGTAATGTCTTGAAAATTGGTGCAATATTTTGTTCCTCTACAACTCTTTCCTCTGGGGCTCTTGAAGTTTCTCTAACTTCATAAGCTGGTAACAAGAGGTTGACTAGTAATAGGAGAAGGTGGTGTAGATAGTGGTAAATATTGAATAGGAGTTACAACTTTTTCTTTACCTTTATCTACAAAAACCTTTGGGGTTTGAGAAGGTTGGTCATCCCCTGTATGGTTGAATATACGAATCCAAGTTCCTTTTGAAAAATGCATAATCTTTTTCTTTATTAAAATCTAGAATTTTTGCATTTTTACAATGTGAACATAAGAGGGAGAATCAAATACTTTGAAATAATTCACATTGGGTTTCTTTCCATAATATGCCTCATAAGTTGTAATCACTTTCAAAACTAATATGGAAGAATTATTTAAAGTGTGATTAGGTGTATGAACTTCATTAAACCAAAACTTTGGTGAAAGCTTCTTTGCAGACATCTTACTATGTTCCATCTCAAAATGTGAACATAAGAGGGAGAACCAAATACTTTGAAATAATTCACATTGGGTTTCTTTCCATAATATGCTTCATAAGTTGTAATCACTTTCAAAACTAATATGGAAGAATTATTTAAAGTGTGATTAGGTGTATGAACTTCATTAAATCAAAACTTTGGTGAAAGCTTCTTTGAAGACGTCATACTATGTTCCATCTCAATAAGTGTTCTATTCTTTCTCTCTGTGGCGTTAGATATTGGTCTAGAGAGACCATCACATGTGTGTGTGTGGGACAAGGGCTAGTCATAGCCAAAGTCCCTATCTCGGGGATATCCTAAGGTATTTGAAAGGTAATAGGAATGAGTGTGCATGATGACCGCATGTCCACACTACAACATTCCAAATCATTGCTATTTAATGTACAAGAGGATATAATGGATGGGAGGAGAGTTGCGCACACAACTTGATATGTGTTTTTATTTTTCAAGCCTTTCAGAGAAGTTTTAGGACTTTCCTACACTTGGTATCTACAACATTGATCAATTAGGAGAAGGAAATTTTTCGCGAGATCTGGGTTTGCTTCCGCCTTTGACTGACTGAGTCATCATCATCTTAGTTTCTCTGCATACGCCTGTCGACAAGCTCTTTTGGGAGCTTTAGCAAAAGGAGGGAATCGGAGCCCTTGGGGGGAGCTCTTTGGCCCCCCAAGGATCCCCATGAGAGAAGCGCTCGACCACAATAAACCGAGCTCGAATGCCCCCCAGAGGTCGATGACGGCCTGTCCGCCAATATGCCATCTGCGTGCTCACAAGCTATATACAGACGCCTTTTTCTAATTATTGATCGGTGTATGGGATATAAGAAGCAACACGTGAGAGTTCCAAACAAGGACTAGGAAGAAAGAAGAACTCAAACTTCTTCATTATCATTTTCACCCCCCTCTAGAAGGGCATAATTTCAGCACCTAGCTTCACCAAAAAGAGTATAACTTCTTCATTAGTTATCTAAATAGAGTGATTCCACTTGGTATGGAATCCTTACGGAGAGAATTATCCATTGGCTATTGGAAACCATCATTTGATTACATCTACCCACCTACTTGAAGCTTCAAAGTTAACTGTCTACTACCTATGACTCTTATTGAAGTACTTTTTCTACATGAGGAGGATTGACATCAACTTGAATACTCAATGTTAAACTATGCACTTTTTTATAAAAGTAGGATGGTAACATGCTCTTTTGCAGGTACGACAAGGAGAAAGTAAGAAGATCCAATGTTCTTATAATTTTATCCGTGCCGCAAGTACGTTGATCTTTATTCAAGGGCACACTTGTCTTGAAGTATGTGTAGAGCACTTAATTTAAATTTTTATGATTTTCAATTTCGTTGAAATGTTGTCGAATTTAGTCAAATTTCTACATGCATAGATGATTGATGCATAAAAAGTAGAGAAAAATACTAAAAGTGTTGTTCTTTTATAGAAAGGCTTGTGATTTGTTATGTTTCGCTGCCAGTCTTTACTCTAGATATACATAAGACACATAGATTAAAACATTAAAAAAGAAAAGAAAGAAAACAATCAAAACACAAAAAGAATTTTACGCTTTTTAGTCATGGTCTCAGGACCATCTTCACCTCATAAAGAAGATATGCATATGGTTGACCACTCTATAGATACTATAGAAATTATGAGCACTAGGATCTCCCAATTAGAGAGTACGCTTTAGAGCAACTTGGAGCACGTAAGTAGCTCCATGAAGGATGAAATCATACGAGATAGTGACCTTCTAAGAATGGAGTTAAATGCTCTAGGTGAGAATCATACTCCAAAAGTTTCTAGTGAGAATGTCCTAGTGAGAGAAGCCAGATGGAAGCTTAAGGACCTTAAGCCGCCAAGATATCATGGCTCTAGTGCATGAACTTATGATTCTGCTTGGAGCCGTGCTTCCGATTACACTATATCGTGGATAATAGGCATAAGATTCAGCAAGTTACATATAACTTCATGGATGTTGCCCTTAGGTGGTGGCGTAAAATTGAATAGGACAAAAAAGAATCCACTACTTGGGAACAGTCTAAAGTCCTGTTATATAGTAATTTCGTGCCACCAGACGAGAGATCCAAGGCAGTAGATACTTGGTTTTTCATAGGTTAGAAAAATCAAATAGTTCAGGACTATGGAGACAAGTGTAAGAGGTATTTCTTAAAGTACTTGACTCTATTCCAGAGTTTCTTAAAGTCCACAAGTTTGTCTTGGGACTTAGAAAAACAATTCGATTATTAATGTTGGAGTTAGATGTCTGCGGAAGCACGTGAACAACACAAGGAAGAAGAAGAAGCTTGGAGCACAACACACAATACTGAATGTATTACTAGAGAATGTACAAAGATAAGTAGCCCATTAGGACAATAGGCGTATATACAAGCGGGGGAGAAAAAACCTTCTAAAGAGGGAAAAAAGTGCCCCGGTGGTCCTGGTGTGTTCAGTGACTTCACACACATCACTACCTAAATATATCAACAAATCCCCCTTGGGAGTGATGCGGTGAACAAGAAGCTTGCACTCATGTATAAGGAAGTGCCAAGCTATGTGGAAATCACTCCACAAAAGGAAGTAAGCCCAAAGCTTTGCGGAAAGCTTCAAACTTCTCCCTAAGTAGAGCCTTCGTGAAAAGGTCTTCAATGTTCTCCTGCGTGGGCACATATGGCAAGCTGATCTCTCCAGCAGAGAATCTCTCCTTGACATAGTGATAATGCACCTCAATGTGCTTAGTGCGAGCATGGAACACAGGGTTCCTCGCAACTTCCAATGCGCTCTGACTGTCAGTGAAGATGGTGGTGGCAGAAATCTGACCAACACCCAAATCAGCCATAAGGTGTCTGAGCCACACATGTCACACACTCAACAGTCGCTGTGAAAGATACCCTATACTCAGCTTCACAACTGGAAGTGGCCACAGTAAGCTGCCTCATGCTCAACAAAGATATACATGAGCTACCAAGCATGAAGCAAAAGCCACTAGTGGACACACAAGTGTCATAGCGAGTGGTAGTGATCCCCCCTTGGGATAAAACAACCCAAGTAGTCGAGTACCACTTAAATAGCGAAAGATGCGCTTTACTGCCTTCCAATGCTCGACTCCTGGGCAATGCATAATCCTACTCATCTGTGAGACAACAAACTGAATATCTGGCCGAGTAACGCATAAGTAAATCAAGCATCCAACAGCCTTCTGATAGAGAACAACATCAAATGCATCTCCAGCATCATGAAGACTCAATCGTAAACCTGTCTCCATAGGAGTGGCAATAGGCTTACAGTCTCCAAGGCAAAAACGCTGCAATAATGTGTCAATATATTTCGTTTGACACAAAGACATTCCACCATCAACTTGCATAAACTGAATGCCCAAATAGTGATGCAAATGCCCCAAATGAGACATCTCAAATGAGGCATGCAAATCAGCCTTAAAATCAGCAATATGCTTCTCAATAGGACAAGTGAGAAGCATGTCGTTAACATAGACAACAATGATCAGAAGCACATTATTAGCACGCTTAACATATAAGGTGGTTTCAGTTGAACTGTTCTCAAAACCATGTGCAATCAGATAGGCATGTATCTTCTCATACGAAGCACGTGGTGCTTGCTTTAAACCATATAATGCCTTTTTTAAAGTGCACACGTTTTCATGCCCTTTTTGCACAAAGCCACGGTGTCGTCGAGATTTTCTCTCCTCTCTCACTTGTGAAGGCCTACAAAAAACGTATTTGGTGAAGGTAGCCGGAATTACCCGAGAAGTCCAGGATGCATCAAGGATGTCAAAGGAAGCTCACATACAAAGTTTTAAAGAAATCAAGAAAGTCCATGGTAGCGGTCAAAGCTGATCAAAGTTTGGAAATTAGGGCAAAAATTTCATTGTCACCAAATTAGATGAAAATTCATATACTTGTAAAGATTGTCAAAGCGGACCCGATCCACCCGGATTGCGATCACCTCCACAACGGGGCTGAAAAACATACACTTCTTCATGCAAGTCACCATTCAGAAATGCTGTTTCAATGTCCAACTGATGTACATTCCAACCATGATGAGCTGCAAGTGCACAGATGCTCCGAACAGTAGTCATATGGCATGTAGGTGCAAAGGTCTCATCAAAATCAATGCCTCTTTCCTGTGCATAACCCTTTGCAACAAGCCTAGCCTTATACCTGTCAACTGTACCATCTGGTTTACGCTTGAGCTTGTATACCCATTTAGTGCAAATGGCCTTCTTGTCAGGAGGCAAGTCACATAAAGACCGAGTACCATTCTTCATTATAGCATCACACTCAGATTGAATAGCAGCCATCTAATTTTTTGAATTTTGTGCTTCATCAAACGAAACAGACTCATTCTCATCACAGAGACTAGATGCAGCCATAGCATAGCAATCTGATGCAAAAGAGGCACTATGAGAGCCTGAACGAGTACAATATGACAGGTGCTTCTAATTTGCTGTCACGCAAAGTCTGCACCAGCCATTTTGGCATAGTTTTTGCCTGCTCAATATCAGCTCTCTCATCAAGTAGTGCATCATGTAAATCTACATAAGAAATGGATTGATTTGCATCATCACATGAAACCTGCAAGGCTGAGAAGTTGCCTCATTGGGACAAGCACTAGACTGTCCACCTGTAAAAAGAGGAAGCAAAGTATCATACATGTCTTTGGAGCTAACAGAAGTTTCCTTAGTACATGAAAGCAATGGCTGAATAACATCTTCCACAAAAACAACATCATTGCTAACCAAAATGCGTTTAGTCTGTGGATGATACAGATGATAGCCTTTACTTTCAAAACTGTACCCAACAAAAATACATTTTATTGCTTTATCATCCAATTTTTTGCGATGTTGTTCAAGCATTAATGCTTGAACAACATAACACTTTCAATAAAAATACTTGACACTTCCATAACGGTTGAGCGCTTACTTAAAAATCTTATTTGTTTGACTTTTTTCCTAGATAACCATATTTCAAAAATATGGTAAAGAAGATTGGTGAATATGAAGCACAGTATGTGCCTCCATCTTCTGAGAGTTTGGACACCACTTTATTGGAGAAAGAGAAGAAGCTTGTCAAAGCCGCATGCGAGATCATTAAAAAATCGTAAGAAAGGAATGGAGTATCATTGCTTCTGGATGGATGGAGTGATGTCCAACGACGCTCTATCCATGGAGTGGTGGCTTATTTTCGTGGAGAGATGTACCTTATCTCATCACATGATGCATCTGAGAGAGGAAAATCAGTTGATGTACTTGTTGCAGAGTGGGCAAGTGCCATAGAGATTGTGGGGCCATCAAATGTGGTTTGCATTGTAACATATGGGGAGCCTACAAATTGAGCTACAGGTGAAGTTATTGAAAATATGTATCCTCACATCATTGTTTATTTTTGTATGGCTCATTGTTTGAATAATTTTCTCAAAGACATTGGGAATTCGGATTGGATCTTGCCTACAATCAATGAGGCAAATTCATTGGTTAGCTTCATCAACAACCATACTCGTGTGAAGAATGAGTTAAGCAAGAGATCTACTCTTGTTTTGCTCAAGTACTCAGACACAAGGTTTGCATATAATTTCACTATGTTACACCGAGTAGTAAAATGTAGTGGTGTCTTGAGAGGGTTTTCATTGAGTGATGAATTCGCGAGGATGCCAGAAGCTTCTACTTCGGAAGGAAAGCAATTTAGAAGATTAGCCGATGATGCGGCATGGTGGGAAAACATTTCTTACATCGTGGATATTGTTCATCCACTTGTGCACTTATTGAAAATTGTGGATTCGATGGATCCATGCATTGATAAAGTGTATGAAGCTATGGATTGCACTATTGAAGCGCGAAGAACATTGGTGAATGATAATGATAGGTATGAAGAACTTTCAACTATTTGTGTTAGCAGATGGGATGCATACTACTCCCCACTTCATGCAGAAGCATACATGTTGGATCTAGAATTCGAAGATGAAAAGCAATATGTAGATCCAGAGATAGCTAATGGATTGAGGATCATATTAGAGAGATTTTTCCCAGATAGTGTAGCTAGATGACTTATCAGAGATCTGCTATCCAAATATAGGACTAGAAAAGATGCTTCATATGCATCTGTAGATGCCCAAGAGGATAGGTTACATGGTGGTGCAACCCTAGGTGGGAGAATTTTGGTTTTGATGGTCAAGAGCTTCAACAATTGGCCATTCGGATACGTAGCCAGGCTTGCATCACGAGTTTCCTTGAGCAACTATGGAATGTGTATGGACATGTAGCCTCTAAGAAGAGGAACATGCTTGGTGTGCAGCGTGCTAGTGATCTTGTGTTTGTTAGTGCGAATTTGAGGATGCTTCGATGGACACAATGCATGGAAGGAGATCTTTTTAGAGAATGGGAGGTAGAGTAGGGATCTGACCAAGTGGCAAATGGAGTATATGAAGATGCAACAACCACTGATTATGTTGTAGAAAATGAGTCTGTCATTGTGACTCCCCACTTAGACTCTCCATAACCATTACATTTATGTTGTAGTCTTTTACATTTGTCATTTATGTTCTCGTCATATGTAATCTTTTTGACATTTGTCAATCGATTGTATAATGTAAGATCTTTTCATTTTCATGATGTAACATCTTTTTGATATGATGATGATGATTTATAATTTTTATTTTGACATGATGAAATACATGAGACTTCTAAGTTCTCACTTGTAACTTTCCACTCTTGTAGCAACTTTAAATGTTCAACGGTCAATGATGTGCTTCCTATATGGTCATTGTTTCTACTTAAAAAACACCTTTTTCCATGGTTTACTTCTTATTGGTCATTCCATATGTTGAAGAATTTATTGTACATGACTTCCATTTGATTATGCAAAACACCATTTTTTTTGGCCACCCTAGGGTCCGTCCCCGTCTAGGGGACACCACGTTTCCGAGACCCATCCCCGTCCCCGTCCCCTGGTGACTATGATAGAGACAACCAAAGGATGCATTGTTTTAAGATAGAATATAGACTCAAACATACTTCAAAGACTATTAAGGTTGGCTATGCCTCTCAAATCAAGTTTATATACTTTCATCTACACCTATCATACATACAAACATAAAGATGCTACGATTAGAAAATATAATTGGTTTTTCCAACAAGTCCAATAGCCTCATCTTCATGCTTTTCTTCTTTTCTTCAACTTCTGTTGCGTTTGCCTTTTTTCCAATTTGTAACAAAGTTCTGCGTTATGTGTTTTACCAATACAAATTGTGCATGGATTGATTGTGTAACAATCAGTTTCCTTGTGACTTGTTCTTCTACAATGGTTGCACGTCTTGAACTTCTTACGGACCTTTGCTGCAAATGAATCCTATTTGTGACCTTCTTTGCTTTAAGTTTTTTCTCCTCCTTTTGTATCGTTTATTATTTTGTCAAGATAAGGTTTAGTCTTGTTTTGTAGAATAGTGACAATCATATTATAGAAAGAGGGTAAACTCTTCAAGTGAACCGCCACTGCCATAGGTTCTCAGATAGGATGTTCCATTCAAACAAGTTGAGCCATGTAGCTCTTAAATTTGTTGATATGCTCTGCCACGGACATTGAGTAATCCATCTCTAATGGATAGAAGGAAATTATTAATGATACAATGGATTGTTGAGTCCTTGCAACAAAAATTCTCTCCAATTTTATCCAAGCTTTCTCTGCACTTTTCATACTTGGAAAGTGATGTATGTATTCATTAGTTAAACTCATACCTATAGTCTACAAAAAGCTATACATATCGAATTTGTACCTAGGAATTGAAATTATATCAATTTTAAGCTATATTGATTATCAAGTACTGTTATCGTAACTAATCCTTGATGGTGAATTTACTGATAAGAAGGGGTTATTTTTTCTGTTATTTCATGATTTCAAGGCAAAAAAACTGGCCTATAAGATAAAAAGTCCAAAAGCAATGAACTTTTCTGTTGTTTCTTTTGTAGCTTCTTGTACTTACGTCAATAAAATGTTTTTCCCTCAGAACAAGTATTCTGAGACACAGGGCCACTGAATTGAACTTGGAAGTTCGTAATGATGGATATGTTTTTGTGGATAATCTTTTGAAACTTCCTATCAGAACCAGGCAAGGAATTCCTTTGAGTGCTTTCACAGTGGATGATGTTTTAAAGGTAACTTCATATAATAGTATGATGATAGAAAGAAGAGTAGAAATATGATGGTTATGCCGTGAACTGTTATGCAGGCAGTAGAACGGGACAATAAACAACGATTTGGTGTACTTACAGAGAATGGTGTTCTATTGATAAGGGCTAATCAGGGGCACAGTATCAAAGTAAGTCTGTATTTTCTATTATTGTTTGCAGTATATCTTTATTAAGGAACAAACCATCACTTAATTTTTGCTTTCAGACCATAGAGTCAGAAAAATTGCTGAAACCTGTCCTTTCTTCAGAGGAGATTCCAGGTTCCTTTTCAGCGATTTTCCCTTGTTTTATTTTTACTTGTTCAAGCTGTCCGTGTATTAGTAAATTCTTTTCTGCGGCCTTAAAATGCTGGATACATATAGAGGATCAAGAATTGTAATCATGCATCTTTTTTGCCTCTTACCTGTATTTTTAGCTCTTGCCTTACAATTTACGAAGGAAGTCCTATAATAGAGAGTGGTATTTATCCTCTTTAAAGATGAAATTTAGATTAAAGTTGTCGAAGATTATCGTTTGAATACTTCATTTGGGTACCCTTTTCCCCATCCTGCTGAGGAGGAGGGATGCAGGAACATATCCTCATATAGGAGACTCTGGCATTATGTGCAATAGATCTAGGTTAGTAGTCTTAAAGATCATTGTACATAGTAATCTATGATGACAAGCATTTTGTGAACCAAACAGGTTGAGTGGCTAGCAGCTTTTTCAACAGTTGATAATTCCTGAGAAATAAGATTTTCCATTTTTGCATCTCTAATTTAGTAGGCCAACTTCTCAACTGCCTTATCCTTGCTAAGAGGCAGCACCATATGTTGAATTTTTCCCCAGAATCACTCCCTTATGCTTCCAAAAGGAAATTTATATGTTGTTGTTGGAAATATGAGCAACTTTCCAGTAGGGAGCTCTTAATGTAGAGAAATATTCAGAAAATTGCAGGTCAAAGATATAGGCCAAAGGCTGTCAAACTGGTCAAAATGATCAATCCAACCATATATAACAGTTGAGTAGATAGCAACAAATTCTAGGTCAAAATAGGAACCCTAATTTCTGGGCAAAGTGTGAAAAGCATGTTTTTAGGGATGAAAGCAATATAACATGTGGCAGTTCTCTATTGGAAAAGCTTCAAAAGCAAATAATCAAGCATTACATCATAAAAGAAGTTCTGGATTTTGCATGGTGAATTCAGTAAATTGGTTTTTTAGCTTTTTAAAAGGATTTTCATGGTTGTCAACTATAACTATAAAAAGACGAGCCATAGAGCACATAATCATCTCATGTTTGTAATATAGAGTTAGTTTTGGAGCTTATTTGTCTCCTTTGCCATATCTTGTGTCTTATCTTGTCTCTATTTCGTCTCTTTCTCTCTCTCTCTCTCTATATATATATCTCTCTTTACTTTGTCTCTATATTGATTGTGAGCCTAAAAAGCCAACAATTGGTATCAGAGCCGGTCTCTGAGAGTGTGTATAAGGGAGTTAACTTGAGCATATGCATGCTTTAAGTTATAGAAGTAAAGATATGGCATCTTCCATGGTAGTAGTAGATGGCTTCAATGGAAACGATTTTCACACATGGAAGACAAGTCTACAATACTATCTCATGATCAATGATTTATAGGATGAAGTTGAAGCGAAAGTGAAGCAACTAGAATGAGGACTTCGATTATACATAGAAGTTGCACAAAAATTCCATAGCAACCAATCTCAATAAGCTCAAAGTACTGCCTCATCTTCATCAAGTGGTGGAAGAGGGAATACTCAAGCAGGAGGAGCAATTCTTTCTACAAATCCAAGAGGGGCTACAACTTCAACTACAGTTCATGGCCAAGATGCAACATCTTTATCTGGAATAGAAAAGCTTCGTCCACTATAGGTATGAATTTGAATAATAAATTTATTCATCACCTTTTAGGTATCGAGAGTGTTGGGGAGGCCAGGATAAAGTTGGAGGGAATATTTGGAACAAGGACTCAAGAGTCCCTTATTTCTCTAGTTATTTCCTACTTTCAATTAGAGATGAGAAACTCTACTTCAGTGGAAGAGCACATAACCGATTCAAGTGCTATTTAGCTCAATTAAATGGAATGAATAATCCTATTTCAAAAGAAATTGCAGTAACAATTATTTTGAAGAGTCTTTCGTCTTCATACAATATGATTGTCACTATTCTGCAAAAGAAGACTAATCCTAATTTTTGATAGAGTAATTGAAGCAATACAAAAGGAAGAGAAAATACTTAAGGTAGAAGAAAGCAAAGAAACATAAAAATTCAGAAAACAATAAGTCAACAAGTGGTCAAAGCTTGGCCAAAAATAGTCAGAAATGGTAAAAAGTGATCAACTTATGATAACATATTATGAAAGTGCTCATCAAGAAGTTTTCCAATGGCATATAACACTTGGGTAATGAACAAGTAGAAGCAAGTCAACATCAAACCCTAATTTCAGGGTCAAAATGTCAAAGTCCTTGAAAAGCTGTTTGTATGTGAAAAAGCAAGGTAAAATTAAGAAATTTTTATTATATTAATATCATCATGTCATGAAAAAAACTCATAAAAAATAATAAAACATAAGCATCCCATATAATGCGGCAGATAATGAGCTGCCAATTAAGGGAACTTGTTTTTTGTGTTTTTTGGGCATGGAAAAGCATGCTTGGCCATATATTTAAAGACAATAGTTGGAGTGCTAAAACATCTACTTGGAGTTGATTGTGAGCATAAGGTGATCTTCTTAATTTAGAGGGATAGAGTTGTGCTTTCATCATCTCCAACAAAGTGTGCAGCAGCCTTAGAGCTTTCTTATATTGGAGGAGGTTATCTTCAAGCTATGGAGATTGTGGAGTTAAAGAGCAGCGACAGGTTTCTCGAGCATAACTTACACGGCATCTGTACTTCAGCAATGCTGTTATATATGGAATACATTTGGAGTTTAGCTTCCTTCTCTATCTTATGTCGTGTCTATTCTTCATCTTGTCTCTATTTTCTCTCGGTCTCTATATTACTTTTGGGCCTAAAAACCAACAATTGGTATCAGAGAAGGATAAAATAGTGAACATTGAGAATAAGGCTGCATGTAGAAGAGAAATCTTCATGATAGATGCAAATCGAACTCAATTCTATGTTCAACAAAAGGCAACAAATGATTAGAAGGCCTATATTTTTGCACTTGCTGAGCACAAAATAACAAGAGACTCAACTCCAAGAGGGGTCATATTAACGCTAGAAGATTGTAGAAGCAATCATCAACAACATATTTAGCATATGTTATAGCAAAAAATGATATTCTATGTGCTGATGTGCTAGAATTGGAGATGTAGCAGACAATTCGTAGAGAATGTGGATATGTTTGCAAGACTGGAGTGCATTGCTTCCATGTGCAATAAAGAAGTGTTGTTCAACCTACTACTCAACCTTCTAGTGATCCTCGAGGTTTATCACTCATCTATATATGTGAGAGCTTGCATGTCCGACTTGTGGTCATGAAGGAAAACTCATGTGAGCAAAGGAGGGGTAACTTGTCTACACTTAGAACCTCATGGTGGACATTTTACACCTTGTATATATGTGTGCTTGCTTGACATGTGTATAGAGCATATGACTTTAACTTGATAGGCCGCCAACCTTGACAGTTGAGGGAGTATGATTGAGTTACATACTATCCGATATCTAGCATCCCTCTGTTGTCTCTATCCTTTCAAGTAGTACTTGATTGAGAAGATTATGGAATGTGTGATCTCTCTTTGTGATGTTGGTTGGGAGAAAGCTCTTCATGTTTAAGGTCCTTGTGTGTGCGGATACTTGGCATGATATGTGAAAAGTAAAACAAGTACCTAATAGAACAATGAACCTAGCTAGTAAAATTAATTGCTTGACATATTCCTCTCTTGTAAGGTTTGGAGGGGAGTGTTATCAACCTTCCAAAAGGGAAGTACATAAAGATTTAGAAAACAATAAGTCAATTGGTGGTCAAAGCTTGATCAAGGGCAGTAATAAACGATAAAAAATGCTCAACAATGGAACATTTCAAAGCTTTGATACCGGTTGAAAGAGGCCATGGAGAGCTACGTCGTGGTATGCTCGGTTGCTCCAAACACCAAGGGAGTGGGCTGAAGTAATCCTCCAAAAACTCTCTAAAAAACCCCAAAATTTGCGTAAGCTTTGTTGTGGGCTGAAGTAATCCTTCAAAAATAGCACTTCTATTGCGAAAAAAAAAGTTTTTCGCGATGAAATTCTCCCAAATGCAAGAAAAAAACCTTCAGCTTAACATGGTTGAAGTAGAAAAGCACTCTGAACAACTTTGTGACGATGGAACATCTCAAAGCTCCGTTGCAAGTTGAAACAGGCCACAGAGAGCTACGTCCTGGTGTGCTCGATTGCTCCAAATGCCAAGGGAGTGGGCTGTTGCATGCGGAGAGAGAAAATAGAGAGAGAAACTTGCGCAGAAATTTGGAGAAGAAGATGAAGAAGCTGAAGTTGAAGAAGTCCCAGTCAAGTTATAAGAGATTTGGGATCAAGTCTTATTGATAAGTGATATGTAGGTCCTTTGGGCATGTTCACATATGGCCAATGACCAAAAGTCATAAAAATAATGTAAATGTCTCTCCCAATTTAGGGTCCAAAAATAATAACAAAAATATGTCACATCGGAGGGTCAAAATATACCAAAGAAGAGTCCTTGGGGCCTTTATCCTCATTAGAGAAGGTGATCTTCTTCACTTGGAGGGATGGAGTTATGCTTTCTTCATCTTTAACATGTGTAGCAACCTTAGAGCTTTATTATATTAGAAGCTTGTGAGTTCATGCTCGTGGTGTGTGCGCGTAGTGGGGTGCGTGTGTGAGCATGTATTCCTTCGAAGTTCTATACCTAGTGCCCATTATTGGGCACCGATGACGTTAGTGGGGATTTCATAGTATTGAGTCGATACTATGCATAGTGGAGCTGATATGCTATATAGTCTTGTGGTTGACTATTATGAGCTTATAGTTGCACTTCCATTTGAGGGTGAACTTGGGGTTTGCATGGATTCATTCTAGTACATATCTATTATATTAGAGGAGGTTATCCTCAAGGGGGATTGTGGAGTTATGAGTGCTAGAAGGTTTCTCAAGCATATCTTACATGGTATCTTGTAATGCCATGTACTTCATCATTGCTGTTATGTATGGAATATATTTGGAGCTTGGCTCCTTGCTCTATCTCGTGTCTTGTCTATTCTGCATCTTGTTTCTATTTTCTTTATATGTCTTTATATTGATTGTGGACCTACAAACCAACAAGATACGTCCTTTTCAGCAAAAAATAAAGAAGTTCAAGAAGTGTAAACATTGTGGTAGGACAAACCACAAACAGGCAAATTGTTATACTAAACTTTGCAAAATTTGTGGTGGACGGACACATAAAACAGAATTTTGTTTTAAGAAGAAGAAAGAAGGTGCAACAATAGAAAAAGAACAACAACATGAAGATGACATTGGTGGAGTGGTTGAAAAATCTACCTCCAATGACTTTGGATGTTAAACATGTGTGTGTATGTATAATAGGTGTAGATGAGCTAATATAACCGTGACTTGATAGGAGATGAGAGCATACAATCTTTGACTTGATAGGCCTAGTTAACCTTGATAGTTTAGAGAGTATGTTTGAGTTTACATTCTATTTCTACCTTTAGCATCCTATATTTATCTTTATCTTTTCAATAAGTACTTGGTGAGAAGGGTGGGAGACGTGTGAGTTCTCCTTGTTATGTGTTTTCTGGGAGTGCTCTTCATGTCTAAGGTCCTTGTGTTTGCTTGTGAACTTAGTTGTTTTCTGATGCATCAACTACATATAGCTGACATCAAGAATATCGTAGCTGATTTTGGGGTTACTGACTCGTAGCTGATGCAATCTTTGCAACCTTTGGGGTTATTGACTTGTAACTGACACAACCTTTGCATTTTTTTTTTTTGGGTTCCCGGCATATGTGTCTAGAGGCTCCAAACAAGCCTAAGGCCACTACAACGATGAAACCAAGACAACAAAGCGCTACGTAATCTAATGGCTATGTTACAGCCTATAGGTGCAATCCAGCAAGGATAACTTTATGCCCAATCATCTAGCTTCTCTTCTGTTGGTATGTAGCCTTTCTTAAATCTTCAGTGTGAATCCAGTTCCTTGTTCAATGTGCATTCAACTCTGCTTCTTTATGTGTAGGAATTGTTCTCTGCCTAATAGCTCAAAGAATTATTTGCAGGATTAATGAGTGCCTAAATTTGCCCGCTAGCCTAAAGATTAATAAGTGCCTAAATTTGTCCAGCTGGATTCTTATTTTTTGTTTGATTTATAAAGTAACTGCTAGCCTATTATTGCCAAGAAGAATATATCTGTGCCCAACAACTAGTATCAAAAATTGCTTTGTACAAAATAATCATGAATTCCCATAACTTTGTTATGCTCAGTCTAGTAGGTAAAATCTCTATTAGCAGAGCTTCTTTGTGCATTTAAATACTTAATTAATTTACCAGTTGACTTTCTTTGTACACATTTTGTGTAATCATAAATCCATAAGTTTATTGTGTGCAGTCCAATAAAATCACTACGAATACAGCTCCTCTATGCATTTCAATACTTATCTGACTTGTTGATCCAATAAGTTTGCTGTGAGGTGTATGCTGTGCCACAAATACATCCATGTGGCCATTTATGTGTATGATGTGCCACATACAGGGTCTATTTTGGGCTACTTGGGTTTTGTCTTTATTTTGCTTCGTATTCATAGTCTTTATTCTTGTCCCCTCACTTTTTGAGTATTATCATTTATAAGTCATATTGCTTTTCATATGTGATTGCAATTGGTAATGTGTATGGACAATTCTACTATGGTCACACTGCATGCCATCAGTGTGTGTATGATTGTGACTAGTGAATAATGATTAACATAATGTTTTTTAATTTATGAATATAATGCCATTGCTACCATGGTGTCTCTACCCTTTTTTTTTCAAACTTTTTTGTAAAAATTTTAGGTGGCGTTAGATAACGTCATAAATGTTTTACCTTACACGTCGGATAAACGTCAGAACTCAAAAGTAAGAAACCCATCAGAAACAACTATGCTTGTGGATACTTAACATGATCAATGAAAATTGCTCAGATACATAAATCATTAAATAATGATAAACATAACAACTAACAAATATATGTACCTGACATATTCCCCCAGTGTTAGATCAGGGAGGGATTGTTATAAATATGAGCAACCTTCCACCAAGGAGCTCTTAATGTAGAGAAATATTCAAAAAATTGCATGTGAAACATAGGTCAAAGGCCGGTTAAATTGTTCAAAATGGTCAAAATTTGGTAGATGGTTTTAGACATATTCTTAAAGAGCTACCTTGTGGTGTGCTCAGTTGCTCCAAATGCCAAGGGAGTGGGTTGTTGCATGAGAAGAGAGAAAGTGGAGAGAGAAACTTGCGCAAAAATTTGAAGAAGAAGATGGAGAAGTTGAAGTTGAAGAAGTCCCAATCAAGTTATGAAAGATTTGGAACCAAGTCTTACTGATAAGTGACTTTTAGGTCATTTGGGCATGTTCACACATGGCCAATGAGCAAAAGTCATAAAAATAATGTAAATGCCTATAACTCCCCAATTTGGGATCCAAAAAATATAACAAAAATATGTCTGGAAAGCTCTTGAAGAGAGCTTTCACATGAATGGGCCAAATTATACAAAAGGACAGTCCTTGGGGTCTTTATCCCCAACAACCTCCCACTTAAAGGACCAAGGAGGCTCCTTTAAACTAAGTAACTCCCACCATTTGTATAAATAGTTGATGTTGTGCCTTAGGTAGACACTTTGTGAGAGCAATTGCAAGATTCTGTGAAGTATTGACCTTCATCAAAGTGATCAGGCCATCCTCTAACACCTCTCTGATGAAGTGGTATCTCACATCAATATGCTTTGTGCGAGCATGAAACATGGCATTCTTTGCTAAACATATGGCACTCTGGCTATCACATCCAAGAACATGTGCCTTTTCAAGCATCCCAAACTCACTGCACAGGCGGGCTAACCAAATGGCTTCTTTGGAAGCCTCTGTGGCTGAAATATATTCAGCCTCTGTAGTAGATAGTGCAACTATCCTCTGAAGTCTAGAGCACCATGAAATAGCTCCACCTGCAAGGGTGTATACATAGCCACTTGTGGACTTGCGTGTGTCCACATCACTAGCCATGTCTGAATCACAAAATCCTTTTAACTCCAATGGACCCTTTCCATAACATAGGCATTTACCTTTGGTCCCTTTCAAATATCTCAAGATAGATTTGACTGCCTCCCAATGTGCTCTACTAAGATTAGCCATGAACCTGCTAAGAACTCCCACTGCATGAGCAATGTCTGGTCGAGTGGCAACCATAGCATACATAAGTGAACCACAAGCTGATGCATATGGAACACTCTTCATGTAATTGGCTGCATCATCATCTTTGGGACAGTCATACTTGGAAAGCTTAACATGTGGCTGCAATGGCACTCTAAGAGGCTTAGCATCAGCCACATTAAATCTGTCTAGCACTTTTTCAATGTACTTTTCTTTGGATACCTGCAAAGTATGCTGCAGCCTATTCCTTTTTATTCGCATACCAAGAATATGCTCAGCTTCCCCGAGGTCTTTCATTGAGAATGCAGAGTTCAGCTGCTGTTTTAGAGCATTCAATGTGCTCTTTTTCTTCTGAGCCAATAGCATATCATCTACATAGAGTACAAGAATAATTGGGCTGCCATCTTCATCCTTTTTGGTGTACAAACAGTGATACATGGCTTCTTTTAAACCCATGTTTGAGCATAAATGCATCAAACTTCTTATACCATTGTCTAAGGGCTTGTTTCAGCCCATATAAGCTCCCTTTCAGCTTGCATACCATATGCTTTTTTCCAGGAATGGCATATCCTTCTGGCTGTTTCATGTACAACTCTTCATCTAAATCACCATGCAAAAAGGCTGTTTTAACATCCATTTGGAATAGTTCCAAATCCAAGGCAGCTGTGAGAGCAAACAACACACGTAATGTTGTCATCTTAGCCATTGGCGAGAACACTTCTTGGAAATCAATGCCCTCTTTTTGGGCATATCCCTTAGCAACCAGCCTTGCCTTGGGTTTGCCATCAACAGTTTTGATTTTGTACACCCACTTATTGGGAATGGCCTTCCTTCCTTTGGGCAACACAACCAAATCCCAAGTATCATTTGCATGCAAGGCCTTTATCTCTTCCTGCATGGCTAACTCCCACTTCTTCTTGTGTTCACATAGCTTTGCCTCTTTATAAGTAAGAGGCTCACCCTCATCTGATAACATAATGTAATGTATAGAGGGGTCATATCTATTCACTGGCCTCCTAGGATGTGTAGATCTTGTTACCCAATGATCCACATTATCCGGCAAGGGATCTACATTAGGAGGTACATCAACTTCTTCATTGTTAATGGGCTGCTGTACATCATTTCCAGCCCTGTTTTCAGCATGAATAGGTGGCTCCACATGCCCATCAGGAGCATCATTTTGCTGTCCAACATCATCTGGCTCAATAAGGACTGGCTCATTGTCATTTCCAGCCATATGTGGTGCATCTCGAGGGTTCATATCAGATTTAACTGGTGGCTGTGCATGCTGAAATTTGACTCTTTAATGGTCATCTTTAGCATAGTGGTTAGCAACGGGATGGCAACGTCGTAGGCAACGGGTTGCTAACGCGTTAGCAACGGGTTCAAGTTGCGAACCCCAAGTTGCGATAAAGTTGCGTACAAATCAATTTTTATTTTAGATTTTTTTTTATATGTATATGTGTGTGTGTGTGTGTGTATATATATATA
The DNA here is from genome assembly GCA_020310875.1 of Ceratopteris richardii. Taxonomy (NCBI): domain Eukaryota; kingdom Viridiplantae; phylum Streptophyta; class Polypodiopsida; order Polypodiales; family Pteridaceae; genus Ceratopteris; species Ceratopteris richardii. Next base: position 57,625,088 of record CM035421.1, on the reverse strand, counting down.
TATATATATATATATATATATATATATATATATATATATATATATATATATATATATATATATATATATATATATATACACACACACACACACACACACACATACATACATACATACATGGATTATATTATATTACATACATAGCAGTAAATATATACTACATACATACGTGTAATGTAATACACACATTTTTATGTATATATACACACAGTATATACATATTACATTTATACACAACACATAGATGTATACATACATGATACACATGCATACATACATACTACAAAAATAGAAACATGTATATTAGATACATACATAAGTTAATACACATGCCTTTCAGTAAACATAGAGTAATAGATTTTAGGAATGACATCATACATACATAGATGCATATATAGATACATACATACGTACATACATACATAGCTAAGTAAATAAACATATCTTTGGGTAAACATACAAAAATAGGAATATACATCATAGATTACACATATAGTTAGTACATACATACATACATATTACATAACCACACACACACACATATTTATATATATATATATATATATGCACTTTTCTTTTCCACCTTGAGGTATTGGTCTCTCTTCGTTGATCAACAACTTTTTTGTTCATAAGTTGTAAGGGTTAAGACCCTTGTGGACCATTTTTGGACTTTTGGTAAATATTTTTTTTTGAAAGATTAGCAACGCGTTGCGAACGTGTACGCAACGTGGAGTTGCGTTGCGAAAGTTGCGAACGTTCGCAACGCGTTGCGTATGCAACACTGATCTTTAGAGGCACAATTGTTTTTGAGCAGCCTTGCCTCATTAAATACAACATCTTGGCTGCGTATTACCTTCTTGAGTTGAGGCAACCAAATTCTGTAGCCCATTTCACCTTCATCTCCATAACCCATGAAGATTCCTTTCATGGACTTTGCATTTAACTTGCTTCTCAACTCAAGCCTTATATGCACAAAAGCATCACAACCAAAGATGCGTAGGTGGTCATATGAAGCTGGTTTGCTAGACCAAACCTCTTCTGGAATGCCACCTTTTAAGGACATATGAGGGGATCGATTGCAAACATGAACTGAAGTTTTCAAAGCCGCTCCCCAAAATCCATGAAGGAGATTAACTCTGGACAACATGCATCTTACCCTCTCACATAAAGTCCTATTATACCTTTCAGCCACACCATTGGAAGAGGGGCTGTATGGGACTGTTAGCTACCTCTTAATACCAAGATTTTCACAAAATCTATTAAATTCAGCACTTGTAAGCTCACCCCCATTATCTGTACGTAAGCATTTCAGCTTTCTACCTGTTTGGGTGGTCACAAATGCATGAAATTTCTTAAATGCAGCAAAGGCTTCATCTTTAGATTTTAGCAAATATACCCAAAGCTTCCTAGAGTAGTCATCAATTAAAGAAATAAAGTAAAGAGCACCCCCATAGATTTTATGGGCATGCTACAAACATCAGAACGAACAAGATCAATCACATTAGACTTACAAGAGACAAACCAGAGTAGTAGGAATTCTTTACTTGCTTACCATATTGGCATTCATTAAAAATCAAGTTTTGAGCCTTTAGCATCAAACTTGTCCAAATTACATAGTTTATCAAGGTCTTTTTGGTTCATGTGGCCAAACCTTTTATGCCATAATTCCATATGTGAATGGATTTCAGCCAAAGCAATAAACTTGCCCAGCAAGGCTTTACCATGCAAGCAATAAAGAGTCCCTTTCTTTGTACCTTTAACAATCAGCCTAGAGCCTTTGATAAGCTTCCATGACCCCTTCTCAAAGAGGGTACTATATCCATGCATATCCATTTGCCCAACAGACAATAAACTTTTCTTGATGCTTCGCACATACCTTACATCATGCAAAACCAGCTCATTAGTACCATCCACTGTGAGATGCATTGTATCAATACCTTCAGTAGAACAAGCATGGTTATTTCCAAGATATACATGTCCATGGCTGCTTGCATGAAAGGTAGTAAAACACTCCTTAATAGGAGTAACATGAAACGATGCACCTGAATCCACAATCCATGTTTGTGACAAACCATCATTCACAGTAAGCAAGGCATCAATCAAATCCTTCTTTGTGATCTGCATATCTTGTACATGAATATTAATAGAAGCATCAATAATTTCGGCATGATCTGCTTCCATAGTAGCACAACGTATATCTTCTGCATCTGATAACTCCTCAATGACGACACTAGAGGCCACATTGGCCTTCTCTTTGTCCTTGTCCTTTGAGTTGTCATGTGCTTCATTCTTGGTGTCCTTTTTCTTCTTGTCACCTATATTCTTCGTTCTTTCTAGTTCAACTTTATAGTATATGCAATCAGGCTTCTTATGACCTTTTCTACCACATTGATAAGAAGTCACTTCAGCCTTGCCTTTGCTTTTGCTCGTGTTCCTCTGTACATTTCCACTTTTCTTTTCTGTTTTTCCTCTAGCCACATTGGTTGAACCATTGCCCTCTCCACTAGCTTTCCTCTTGATTTCCTCATTCAAAATAGAACCCCTTACAAGGTAAGATTGGAGCTATTCGAAAGTGGAACAACCAATGTTTCCCATGAATTAGGTAAGGTCATCGACAAGAAGATGGCCTTAAAATTATCATCAAATGGAGGTAATCGAGAGTCTTGCAATTGTGAAAGAGTACCTGTAAAAGAAGATAAGTGCTTAGCAACACTTTTTGACTCATCAAGCTGCATACTAGCTTACACATAAGATGCACTTGATTTACAGGAGTGGTATTTTCATAAGTGGCTTTCAGCTTCTCCCATACCTCAAAAGCAATTCTAAAGCCTTTCAAATCCACTAAGATTTCATTTGATACAACCATCTTTATGTAAGTGATGGCCTTCTTGTTTAGGTTCATCCATGCTTCATCTCTTTGAAAGAGGCCGCGGAGAGCTACGTCGTGATGTGCTCGGTTGCTCCAAACGCAAAGAGAGTGGGCTGCTGCACGAGGAGAGAGAAAGTAGAGAGAGACACCTGCACAGAAATTTGGAGAAGAAGATGGAGAAGCTGAAGTTGAAGAAGTCCTAATCAAGTTATGGGAGATTTGGGACCAAGTCTTATTGATAAGTGACTTTTAGGTCATTTGGGCATGTTCACACATGGCCAATGATCAAAAGTCATAAAAATAATGTAAATGCCTGTAACTCCCCAATTTGGGGTCCAAAAAATATAACAAAAATATGTTTAGAAAGCTCTCGAAGAGAGCTTTCAGATGGAAGGGTCAAAATATACAAAAGGAGTTTCCTTGGGGTCTTTATCCTCAACAACCTCCCACTTAAAGGACCAAGGAGGCTCCTTTAAGCTAAGTAACTCCCACCATCTTTATACATAGCTTCTGATGTGCCTTGGGTAGACACTTCGTGAGTGCATCTGCAAGATTCTGTGAAGTATTGACCTTGATCAAAGTGATCAGGCCATCCTCTAACATCTCTCTGATGAAGTGGTATCTCACATCAATATGCTTTGTGTGAGCATGAAATATGGCATTCTTTGCAAAACATATGGCACTTTGGCTATCAGATCCAAGAACAGGTGCCTTTTCAGGCATCCCAAACTCACTGCAGAGGTGGGCTAACCAAATGGTTCTTTGGAAGCCTCTGTGGCTGAAATATATCAAGCCTCTGTAGTAGATAGTGCAACTATCCTTTGAAGCATAGTTAAAAAAAACGCGATTTTTTCGTTTTTAAAAAACGTTTAGGACGTCTGGACGTTCCGCACGTCCTAATACGTTTTTTATGGGTTTTTTTTTGGGGAAAAAAATCGACTTCGTTTTCTGCCCTAATATACCCGCGAGCTGCGCATGTTCTTAGTCTTTGTATGTTGGAGGAGCTTCCGAGTGGACCTTGGAGGAGTGAGTGGAGAGCCCTCTACTTATGCATACTTTGACTTTTGACTCTTTTCCCTCTCTTGCCTTCTCTTGTCTTGCACATATTGTTGCCCTCTAGAGTCTAGACTCTCTTGCCTTCTTTGAAGTTTGCACATAGTTTCAGCTTTCAGCCCTTCATCATTTTGCAAGTTTCAACTTTCACCATGGGTAGAGCCCCCGATGTCATCCGTAACCATGTGAAAATTCATAGCCCCACCTCTTGGGAATGCAATTATTGCAAGGGCATTTATGGTGGCTGAGCATCCCGCATGAAAGCTCATCTCCTTGGGTTGAGAGGAAGAGGCATTGGAAAATGCACTTCCATACCTCAAAAAACCGTAGAGGAGTTGACTGCTCAACTCCAATTGAGCCGAGGGGTGGGTAATTTACCTATGCCTCCATCGTCTGAGAGCACTGTGGGTGCTGGAAATGAGCCTCTTCATGATGAAATCTTGTCTCCTCAAGTTCATGATCATAGTGCAAGTAAAATGCCACGCACAGATTCCTCTCCCGTTTTTCACGTCATCCATCACATTCTAAGATCCCTGACAGTAATATATTCATGAGAGGCGATATAAGGGCTGGAGTGCAAAAGCAACATATGGAAGAGGCCACTAGAGAGTTGACCAAACTCTTCATTCAGTGTGGCATTCCATTTAATGTTGCTAGTACTCTTCCATGGAAGAGGGCAATGAAAGCCATTAGTAGAATAGGTGTTGCTTGGGAGGGTCCTTCAGGACAAACCTTGCGCACTACTGAGCTCTCAAGGCAAACAAAGCTGGTAGAGACTGAAATGTTATCCCTACGATCTGTATGGGAGAAATATGGATGCTCTATTCTATGCGATGGCTGTCCGATATTCGTAGAAGGAATGTTTATAACATCCTTGTTTCCTCTTGCAAAGGCACAATGTTTTTACGTGCTATACCAGCCCATGCACCAGGCGTAGTAGTGACAGGTGAATTCATATTCTCACATGTTAAGAAAGCCATTGAGGATGTGGGAAGTGAGAATGTAGTGCAAGTTGTGACCGACAATGGGTCCAATTGTGTGTCGATGGGGTGTATGATTGAAGAGGCATACCCCAAGATTACATGGACACCATGTGCATCCCACAGTTTAGATTTGCTTATGGAAGACATTGGGGCACTTCCATGGGTGAAGTCAATCCTTGATAAAGCAAAATTCATTGTGAAATTTGTCACTACTAAGCCCAAAGTATTGAACATCTTTTGTGCCCGCTCTACCTTGGATTTCCAGAAACCCTCTATGACACGGTTTTGTTACATGTATATAGTACTTGATAGAGTCCTTAGAGTAAGAAAAGGGCTTCTACGTACGGTGGTGGTTGAGGATTGGTACAACATTCAGGAGGTCAGAGGAGGAGACACTCTCTTCACACAGCTCTCAGCGCTCATTATGGGAGATGATGAGTTTTGGACGAAGGGAGATACGTTGGTAGCTTCCATTCAGCCAGTGTACAGTGTTCTTCGCATCACAGATATGGAGGGCAGCACACTTGGTCTTTTATATGAGTACATTGATCGTATACAAGAAAGCATTCAGAAAGTTGTTGGACTCTCGAACATTGAGTAAGTTTTGTCAATTGATCAATCATCATATGATAGAGTAATTTATCATGATTCACATGTATGATGTTTATAACTTCATTGTTTATTATAATTTATATAGGAAGACCACTTTATGTGATGCTGTGAGAAAAAGATGGGATTGGTTTCATAAACCAATCCATGCCGTTGCTCATATTCTTCATCCACTATGGAGAAGTGAGCAACAATTTACAGACATTGAGCTAGAGGATAGCTGGATTGACTACATCATGCGATGGAGCGGCGGTGATGTTGGTATTTTGTCACAGTTAGAGACTGAGAGATTGCAGTTCCGTAGCATGGAATGCTACTTTGGACATCCCACTGCACGGCTACGCGAGAACCAGGTTGCTCCAGTCACATGGTGGGAGAAATATGGAGTGAGTACTCCACTATTGGTAAGTATTTTTACCATTTAGTCTTTCAAAATCCATTTGAATCTATTTTTTATGAATGATGATCTATTATTTTTTATCATGAATCATGATTCATAGCGAAGATTAGCCTTGCGAATTCTTTCGCAAGATTGTAGCATAGGTCCTGCATAGAGGAACTGGAGTACATGGGCTCTATTCCATACGGAAAAAAGGAATAGATTGAGTCCTCAACAACTTGAGAGATTGGTTTATTGCCATTGTAACCTCAAGTTGTTAGAGACTAAAGGGATCAACATAGCCCCACTACAGGTAAGTTCTAAATTTGAAGTTTCATGAAAGCTTAAAGCTATTTACTAGAGTCTAGACTGAATTTTGATTAAAAAACTGAATTTTGCAGGTAAATGTTGATCTAGTTGATATCGGTAAAGTCAAATATATTCTTCAAATCCCTCAGGAAGAGAGGGATATCTTTGCTATGCTTGCAGAGGATTCTCATAGATTTGTACGACAGACTCGTAGCCGCACTCGAAGGGGTAGGTAAATTGTAAATTTGTAATACTATTTAGTATTACGTAACATGTTACACAAGTATGCCCATTGCTATGATTTTCTCTCATATATATGCATTGTTTATGTAGGTGATCCATCATTACCATCCACTAGCCGGAATCCACAGAAGTATGTTTCAAGAAGGGGTGGACCACGTCGTGGAAGGGGTGGTGGATCCTCTACCACTCAGAGAGATCATCCAGTTGTTCGAGAGGATTGGGAGCAGGATTCAGCCGCATCTTCTAGTGGAGATGATGACTTGGGACGAGAGATGGTTGAGATTGCAGCTACATTTGGACATACAGATTCAGATAGTACATCGTCATGGGCTAGCACATTTGATGATGAGCCCATAGATGATGTCTCTACCGAGGACATTGCAGAGTCATCTTAGACTTTAGTTTGTATAGCATGCTTCATATATTTTGGACATAGTGTGATAGTGATCAGTTGGATGATGGATCATGGATGTATCTTGTTGGATTTAGGCTTATGATATGGTTTTACCATTCTTGTATAAGATTTGAGTCATGACTCATCAGTTCTGACATTCACGGTTTATCATTGATATCTACATTCTACTCTAGTATTGTCTTCTAAGTTCTATAAGGTTGTAGATTAAGTTTTTTATGTGTTTTCACCACTAGATATGTAAATGAATGCTAGACATGCATTATTCATGGTTTTTTTGAAAAAAAAAAAATTAATGTTGCGACAAAATATAATACTCGTTTTTTATGTCCATTTTTTTAGTACCCTACGTACTAAACGTTTTAAAACCCGTTTTTAAAACTCGTTTTTAAAACTCACTTTGAACTATGCTCTGAAGTCTAGAGCACCATGAAATAGCTCCACTTGCAAGGATGTATACATAGCCACTTGTGGACTTGCGTGTGTCCACATCACCTTCCATGTCTAAATCACAAAATCCTTTTAACTCCAATGGACTCTTTCCATAACATAGGCATTTACCTTTGGTCTCTTTCAAATATCTCAAGATAGATTTGACTGCCTCCCAATGAGCTCTACCAGGATTAGCCATGAACCTGCTAACAACTCCCACTGCATGAGTAATGTCTGGCCGAGTAGCAACCATAGCATACATAAGTGAACCACAAGCTGATGCATATGGAACACTCTTCATGTAATTGGCTGCATCATCATCTTTGGGACAGTCATCCTTGGAAAGCTTAACATGTGGCTGCAATGACACTCCAAGAGGCTTAGCATCAGCCACATTAATCTGTCCAGCACTTTTTCAATGTACTTTTCTTTGGATACCTGCAAAGTATGCTGCAGCCTATCCCTTTTTATTCGCATACCAAGAATATGCTCAGCTTCCCAGAGGTCTTTCATTGAGAATGCAGGTTCAGCTGCTGTTTTAGAGCATTCAGTGTGCTCTTTTTCTTCCGAGCCAGCAGCATATCATCTGCATAGAGTACAAGAATAATTGGGCTTCCATCTTCATCCTTTTTGGTGTACAAACAGTGATATGCATGTCTTCTTTTAAACCCATGTTTGAGCATAAATGCATCAAACTTCTTATCCCATTGTTTGGGGGCTGTTTAAGCCCATTTAAGCTCCTTTTCAGTTTGCATACCAGATGCTCTTTTCCAGGAATGGCATATTCTTCTGGCTGTTTCATGTACAGCTCTTCGTCTAAATCACCATGCAAAAAGGCTGTTTGAACATCCATTTGGAATAATTCCAAATCCAAGGCAGTTGTGAGAGCAAACAACACACGTAAAGTGGTCATTTTCACCACTGGAAAGAACACTTCTTTGAAATCAATGCCCTCTTTTTGGGCATATTCCTTAGCAACCAGCCTTGCCTTATACTTGGGTTTGCCATCAACAGTTTTGATTTTGTACACCCACTTGTTGGGAATGGCCTTCCTTTGGGTAACTCAACCAAATCCCAAGTATCATTTGCATGCAAGGCCTTTATCTCTTCTTGCATGGCTAACTACCACTTCTTCTTGTGCTCGCATAGCTTTGCCTCTTTATAAGTAAGAGACTCACCCTCATCTGATAACATAATATAATGTATAGAGGGGTCATATCTATTCACTGGCCTCCTAGGACGTATAGATCTTCTTACCCAATGATCCACATTACCAAGCAATGGATCTACATCAGGAGGTACATTAACTTCTTCATTGTTAATGGGTTGTTGTACATCATTTTCAGCCCTGTTTTGAGCATGAATAGGTGGCTGCATATGCCTTCAGGAGCTTCATCTTGCTGTCCATTATCTTCTTGCTCAAAAACCACTAGATCATCAATATTTTCAGTTCTTTGTGGTGCATCTTGAGGGTCAAAATTGGGCCTAAGAGGTGGCTGGTCATGCTGAAATTTGACCCTTTTATGGTCATCTCCGAGCTGAGGTATCCAAATTCTGGAGCCCATCTCACCTTCTTCACCATATCCCATGAAGAGGCCTTTTATGGACTTAGCATCAAGTTTGTTTCTCAACTCAGGCCTTATATGCACAAAAGCTTCGAAACTAAAGGTTCGCAACTAAAGACATGTAAGGGATCATATGAAGCAGGTTTGCTAAACCAAACCTCTTCTGTGATGTCACCTTTCAAAGACATGTGAGGGGATCTATTGCATATATGTACTGCAGTTTTTGAGTGCCTCTTCCCAAAATCCATGAGGGAGATTAGCTGTGGACAGCATGCATCTCACCCTCTCACAAAGTGTCCTACTATAGCGTTCAGCCACACCATTAGAAGAGGGGCTGTATGGAACAGTAAGCTCCCTCAATGCCCAAATTTTCACAAAATTTCATAAATTCAGCACTTGTGTACTCACCCCCATTATCTGTACGTAGGCATTTCAGCCTTTTACCTGTTTGGGTGGTCACAAATGCATGAAAACGCTTAAATGCAGCAAATGCTTTCTTAGACTTAAACAATTGAACCCAAATTTTCTAGAGAAATCATCAACAAAAGAAATGAAATACAAAGCACCCTCCATAGATTTGGTAGGCATGCTACATACATTAGAATGAAAAAGATCAAGTACACAAGACATATGAGACACACCAAGAGTAAAAGGAACGTTTCACTTGCTTTCCATATTGACATTCATTACAAAAATCAAGCTTTGTGCCTTTAGCATCAAGCTTCTTTAAGTTACAAAGTCTAGTGAGACCCTTTTGGCTCATATGGCCAAGTCTCTTATACCACAACTCCATATGGGAGTGAACTTTAACCAAAGCAATAAACTTCCCTGATAAGGCTTTTCCATGCAAGCAATAGAGAGTTCCCTTCTTTGTGCCTTCCACAATCAGCCTTGACCCTTTGTCATTTTTCATGATCCTCTCTCAAAGAGAATGCTATAACCATGCATATCCATTTGACACACAGAAAGCAAGTTTTTCTTGATCTGGTACATAACGCACATTATGCAAGACCAGCTGATTAGTGCCATTTGTAGAGAAATGCACTTTGCCAATACCCTCAATGGAACATGCGTGATTCTTTCCAAGGTATACATGGCCATGGCTGCTTGCAGTAAAAGTAAAAAAACACTCCTTGATAGGAGTCACATGAAAAGAAGCACCATAGTCAACAATCCATGTTTGGGCCAATGCATCAGTAACGGTCAGCAAAGCATCAATAAGATCACTTTTGGTGATCTACAAGTCTCGTGAATGAACATTTTGAGAGGAATCAAATGCGTAAGTATCATCAGCTGATAAAGTAGTGCATAAAATATCCTCAACATCTGACAACTCTTCTATGACTACATCAGAGGCCACATTGGCCTTCTCCTTGTCCTTTTGACTGTTCTGTGCATCAGTCTTGTCTCCTTTCTTCTCATTGTCCTTTTGACTGTTTTGTGCATAAGTCTTGTCTCCTTTCTTCTCCTTCTTCTTATCTCCAACATTCTTTCTTTCAAGCTGTGCCTTGTAATAGCGACAATCAGGTTTCTTGTGGCTTTTCTAGCTACACTGATAGCATGTCACATCATTGCTTTTACGCTTGCTTCTATTACCCCTTTCCCTGCTCTTACTCTTGGTCCTTTGTGCATTATTAGTCCTCGTAACCATGTTGGCTTAGCTTCCATCTTCACCGTCTGCTTATCTCTTTATCTCTACATTAAATATAGAACCCTAACAACATCAAAGGTCAGGTTGGGGTTATTGGATAATGAGACTACTAATGTCTCCCAAGACTCGGGCAATGTCATAAGCAAGGAAATAGCTTTAAGCTTGTCATCAAAAGGAGCCATACCTGAGTCTTGCAACTGTGACAAAGTACCTGTAAAGAGAGATAAGTGTCCAATTGCACTCCTGTACTCATCTAGCTCCATGCCAACAAGCTTCCGCATCAAATGCACTTGGTTAACATACGTAGTGTTTTTATAAGTTGCTTTCAGCTTTGCCCATATTTCTGAAGCAGAGGTCAAACCTTTGAGATCTACCAAAATTTCCTCAGAGACGGCCATCTTGATATATGTAACAGCCTTCTTGTTCAAGATCAGCCATGCATCTTGTGACATGTCCTCTGGTTTTTCCGCCTCCAATGCCTTATCACAATCCTTCAGAAAGAGAATACCTTGCATTCTCTCTTTCCACAAGTCGAAACCTGTTCCCTCAAATCGTCGAATCTCAAATAGATTCTTCACATCTGAGGAAGATGACGCCATAGTTGCACAATGAAGAGGTTAGTGTGCTGAAATTTTGGGCAAAACGCACCAAAATCAGGGTATCACCTCTAAAAATAGTGCACAATAGCTTCAAACACATGTAGGAGCAAAATGGAGCGCAAAATCAAAATCCGAACTTTTCTGAAAAATTTTGAAGAAAATTCCTGCAAGCTAATTTGTGCTTGAAATAAACAAATTTGACTTCTTTTGACCTCAATGTGCATACATAAGGCAATGACGTAGCCTTTAGAACCAAATATGAGCAAAGGCCCTAAATTTTGCTTCAGAAATTTCTTAAGTTCTGAGAATAATGCCATAAATTGCTGGACATAAGCAATTTCTTTTGCCACAATCCAATACGTAGGGTATTAGACCTGTGTATTGCTGCTATGACTTGTGAAACACCTATTTAGACCTGCAAAACACCTGAAAGCAGCCTGTTATGGGTTGTTGAGATGCCCGAAGTGATCCTCTTGACCTCGGAGCAACTTTCTTCGTATGAAACTCTCTAAAAATCACAAAATTTGCTTCAGATTTGCTCCGTGCTGAAGTAATCCTCCAAAAACAGCACTTTTATCTCGAAAAAAAAAAGATTTTTTGCGATGAAATTCTCCCAAATGAAAGAAAACACCTTGAGCTTAACATAGGCTGAAGTAGAAAAGCACTTGGAGCAACTTTGTCACGATAGAATAGCTCAAAGCTTTGATACCGGTTCAAAGAGACTACGAAGAGCTACGTCGTGGTGTGCTCGGCTTCTCCAAACGCCAAGGGAGTGGGCTGTTGCGTGAGGAGAGAGAAAGTAGAGAGAGAAACTTGCACAGAGAGAAGAAGATAGAGAAGCTGAAGTTGAAGTCCCAATCAAGTTATGAGAGATTTGGGACCAAGTCTTATTGACAAGTGACTTTTAGGTCATTTGGGCATGTTCACACATGGCCAATGACCAAAAGTCATAAAAATAATGTAAATGCCTATAACTCCCCAATTTGGGGTCCAAAAAATATAACAAAAATATGTTTGGTAAGCGCTCGAAGAGAGCTTTCACATGGAAGGGTCAAAATATACAAAAGGAGAGTCCTTGGGGCCTTTATCCTCAACACTGTCATATCTTCAGGCTTCACTTCCTCAAGGGCCCCTTCACAATCTTTAAGAAAGAGGATGCCCAACATTCTCTTTCCACAAATCAAAACCGCTACCTTCAAATCTCTTGATTTCAAACAAGCTTTTGACATTAGAGGAGGTAGAGGCCATGTTTGCACAGTAAGAGCTTCAAAATTTCACCAAAGAAGGTAAAATTCACCTGTTGTCATGTGCGCAATTACGTTACGAAACTATAGCTGAAAAATTAAGCCCAAAAACTGTTCAAAACTTGCAAAAATCAATTTTTGAAATTTTATGCAAAAAATTTCAGAAAATGTTAGCAAGCTGTAATTGCATCAAAAACAACAAATTTGTTGTTTTTCAACCACAAAAGGCATACATAGATGCTAAACCAAGTCCATGGGTGCTTGTTTTCACAAAAGCCCCAATTTTTGCAGCAATATGACCTGTAAAATCAGAGAAATGACCTGCTGTAATAAGTTTCCTACAAGTATGCACTTCAATCTTTGTACATGTCCTCCCACTTGAAATGAGAGAGAATTTGTGCAACAAAGGACTTGTAGATGAAAAAAGAAGCAACGTGGATGTTGAAAATGACCTATGGGGATACAAAATGAAGAATAGAAGAGATTCTTCGCGATGAAGGCTTTTCGTGATGAAATTCTCCCAAATGCAAGAAAAAGCTTTCAGCTTAACATAGGCTGGAGTAGAAAAGCACTTGGAGCAATTTTGTCGCGATGGAACTACTCAAACCTCTGACACCAGTTGAAAGAGGCCGCGGAGAGCTACGTCATAGTGTGTTCGGTAACCGGTTGCTCCAAATGCCAAGAGAGTGGGCTACTGCGTGAGGAGAGAGAAACTAGAGAGAGAAACCTACGCAAAAATTTAGAGAAGCTGAAGTTGAAGAAGTCACAATCAAGTTATGAGAGATTTGGGACCAAGTCTTATTGAGAAGTGACTTTTAGGTCATTTGGGCATGTTCACACATCACACATGGCCAATGACCAAAAATCATAAAAATAATGTAAATGCCTGTAACTCCCCAATTTGCGGTCCAAAAAATATAACAAAAATATGTCTGGAAAGCTCTCGAAGAGAGCTTTCACATGACAGGGTCAAAATATACAAAAGGAGAGTCCTTGGGGCCTTTATCCCCAACAAGCTATGCAACCATATATAATACTTGACTCCTTGATAGTTGAGTATATATTTGGAGTTTGGCTCCTTTCTCTATCTCATGTCTTGTCTGTTCTCCATCTTATCTCTATTTTCTTTATGTCTCTATATTAATTGTAGGTCTAAAAACCAACAAGATATATCTTTTTCAACAAAGACGAAAAAGTTCAAAAAATTTAAACATTGTGGTAGGAGTCAGGACAAACCAATCAAAGAGGTAAACTATTATACTATTAATCCGTGCAAAATTTGTGGTGGAAAGACACAAAGAAAAATTTTGTTTTAAGAAGAAGAAAGAGAGATTATTGGAAATATGAGCGACCTTCCACTAGGGAGCTCTTAATGCAAAAATATTCAAAAAATTTTAGGTGAAAGATCGTCAAAGGCTAGTCAAATTAATCAAAATGGTCAAAATTTGATAGATGATTTTATGACATATTCTTTAAGAGCTCAGTGAGAGCTATTTAACCACAACACTTCAGTAGACAAAAGCAAATTCTTGGTCAAAACAAAAACCCTAATTTGTGCTCAAAATGTGAAAATCATGTGTTTAGGGTCAAAAGCATATGAGATGTGGCAGTTTTCTATCGGTCAAGCTTCAAAAGCAAATAATAAAGCATTACATAATAATAATAAAAAAAAGCTGAGTTCCAGATTTCACACCGTGAATTCTGGAAATTGGCTTTTTGGCTTCTTAAAAGCAGATTTTCGTGGTTGGGGGCTATTACTATGAAAGACAAGCCATAGAGCACCTAATCATCTCATGTACCATAGCTTCTTGTAAGTTGTGTCTACAAGTTCTCGAACCACTCGAAGCACTTTTGTAAGTACTTTTTTGTAATATGGAGTTAGTTTTGGAGCTTATTTGGCTCCTTTGCCATATCTTGTCTCTATTTTGTGTCTCCCTCTCTCTCTCTCTCTCTCTCTCTCTCTCTCTCTCTCTTTTTTTTTTACTTTGTCTCTATATTGATTGTGGACCTAAAAACCAGGAGTCTAATCGGCAACTAATGTCCTGGCTTTATGAACACGTGAAAAATCTTCGATTCAATACTCCCAAGGGAACATTCCTCTTCCAAGCTCCAACATATTGAGTGTTAGGTAAGGGAGATGCATCAAGGATTGACACCTTAGCACCACAGGGGACAAAGATGGTTGTGGAGTCGACTCACGATCCCTTAGCATATTGCTTGAGGGCTATGCTTCTATAATAATGTGGGCTCAACTGAGCCGGAACATGCATGGTGCATGAAACAAGGTTGTGTAGTTCATATCCTTTGTTCCAAACTTCATTTGAAAAGCATACTTTCCAGAATCTTACAATGATGAGAATCTGGAT
>CM035421.1:56810374-57005374 GCA_020310875.1 Ceratopteris richardii | reverse complement strand
AGCAAGTCTTCATAATTTGTATTGATCAGTGCCAGTCTCCATCTAGTTGTGTTCATTATATGGATTGGATGAATCTCTTGTATGGATGTTGTTTAGTTTTGGAGTTGCATGTTAGCCCAGAGCATCAACTTTAGAGCATTTCTTTTTCCTATATTGTAATCATCTGTGGGGACTAAGTTGTGGTTTCGTCCGTCACTATTTCCATTGTCATTGACCTTATCTCTGAGTGTCCACATTTGTGGTGCAATTATTGTGATCTATCTACTCACAGAAATTTTAAAGGGTATACTTCCCTAAGGAGGACCTCCCTTGAGTAGGTGAAGTACCGAAAGTGCATTTTTTTTGCTCTTATTAAAAGTGGATACCCCAGTACCTCCTCTACAGTATGTATTTCTCTTTATTATCATATTTGCAAAAGAATGAAACCAATATTTGCCTTGCATAGGTAGTTCATCCGAGAAATAAATGTTTCATTAACACAAAAGAAGCAATTTAAATTGTTAAATATTTTATTTTACTTACTTCTTGTTCTTTTCAAAAGAATGACACCAATATTACAGTATATGGATACGAAAATATATGTGAAAGAATTTCTACATGATTATAGAAGATTTTTATTAGGAAGATGATTTATAATGAGGAAATGATTAATTTTGCTACAAAATAATTAAATATAAAAGAAATTATTCCTACATATGTTTAGCATGCAACCATGACAAAGGAGTCAATGAAGAACTCAAATTCTTAGTTGATGAAAAACTGATTTGATGGTATTCAAATTTCCAATGTAGAACAAACAATTTGGGTTTAATTCTTCCATGATCACCATCCCACATCAAAAGGGTCATCATTAGAGCCAAAAGAGGAGTGATGTCCATAATGATAATCATGCAATTGATTCAGTACGTAGATATACTACAAAGCCTTTCTAGATTCTTTGTGGATATCCATCATCATGGTGTTCGAGTACCACATATCAAGAACTCTACAAAGACAAATAGCTATGAAGATTCAAGCTGTAGAAGATCTCACAATCACATAACCTCCCCTTGAGGAACTCATCACTTTGAGAGGGAGGTCATGTGATATACACAAAAGAAAACCATCCTAAACCCTAGATTCTATGCAAATTTCTATATCCCATGCTAAAACCATAGGATCCACTTTCTATTTGTCTAATTCTAACACCTGAACTCTTGATGCCCTCAAAATGCACTAGAAAAGGGTAGTGAGAGTTTTGCAAGATAGGCCTCTGCAAAACTTTTGTAGAGGCATTCCTACATTTCTGTGGTTGGCCTTATTTTTGTTGCTTTTGAGGTCATGCAAGGTGATTAATGATCGAAATACAAATTCTTTCTAGCAAAATTTTAGGGAAATTGATGAAATATACAACCCAAGAAAGTATATAGAACCATATATGACTATGTGATCATTGTTCTTGAAGAGATATTTTGTAATATGAAACTATTTTATAGGTAATAAAATTTTTCAAAACCTTTCTAACACATGCTCAAGACCACATTGACCTATATCATATGTTCACAATTCTGTGCACTCAATTCAACATGTTCTGTGTGCAAAGAAAATTATTTATGGCTATAAACTCATATTTCCATTGGTGGATTGCATTTAGCACATAACGAATTTCATGGACCTTAAATTTGTAATACTAAAGTTTCATATCCACTAGAAATAAACTTTCACGGCCTCAAAAGCACCACAAATTGGCATCCATAGAAATGCAGGATAGAGTTCTAGAAATATTTTGCAGAGCTCTATCCCGTGTTTCTGTGGCTCCCCTTTTTTTGGTGCTTTTATGGCCGTGTAGGGTTATTTTTAGTGGATATGGAACTTTACTCTTAAAATTTTCAAGGCCATGGAACGTATTTCTAACAACTCACTTATTCTATAGTGATGCATGCATATATAGAGTCTAAAATGGGAGCCAAATAGACAAACATAGTCAGGAGTGATTAAATAGTTTGCAAAATACAATATTTGATAATATCTTAATGTCTAGAAGTCTTGTTGTGCCTCCAAACCCCAACGAAAGCAGAAGGACCCCCCTTTGCACAACAAGTCTTCTTTCATGAAGAAGGTTGAGCAAGAGCTACATATGAAATGACTAATGATATACCATTTTCATGCAATCTTTATAATGTATTTGATTTGTAGGAATATGAAATGCTCTCCTCCCACCAACATATAATGAGTCATAGTTGAAATATTAAAAAAAGTGTAGATAGCTTAAGCAAATATTGAATGCCATCTGCAATTCAAAAGCTTACGCAATTAGTCATAATTCATGCAACCTTTCCCCTTCTAACAAAAATCCACACCAATATAGACAAATAAATCTAAAAGCTCATGTAATTTCATTTTGATTTATAAATTTCTATTTCAATCTTCCAAATAAAATAGAGGATGCACTATACATTGATCCATGCCCATTTTAAATCTATAAGATAATAGATTTTATTTATCTCTAACTTTCCAAATTATTTCCATGTAATGGGTAGAACATATACATGTGTAAAAGAAAAATCCATCATTAGGAAATCATTAATACTATGGAATGATTGATGCCTTAGAAATTGCATGCAATGTTTAAAACATACATGTAAGGCTATCGAATGGTTGTTCTTCCAACTCCATAGATGGAAATTAGGCCAAACCACAAATAAAACACATGTAGATAGCTTAAACACATATCAAATTCATCAACAATTCAAAATTTCACAAGAAACCTCAGATCTTCATGCAATCCTCAGAAAGTACCTTTCAGGCTATGAAGTTTCTCCTCATACACCAAAGTAGAAGGGAATATATATGTAACAAATAAAAGCATATCTAGATAGGTCAAAGGTATATTTAACACTATCAACCATGCAATATTGTAGATTAATACTTATAACTCATAGGATATCTTGTTCTAATAGAGTTTTCAAGTTTCAGAGTTGCCATTTCAATAGATGTTGTGGAATAGCAACCATCCCATTATCTTTGTGGTTCTTGAAGCCAAGTAGACTTCCCTTCCAATTGGGACCCAAGTTTCCAAGATCTCTAACTCAATGAGGCCTAGATCTAGAGGGTGGCATGTATACACAAGCATCTTTTGAGTACTCATCTGGCATGCATTTTCCATGTTAAGCTTTGATAGTCTAACACCTTAATGTGAGAACTTCATATTTTGGTTGCCTACAACCTTTAGATGTTGCCAGTGAGGTTGGTCATCAAACTACAACAATAGTTAAATATGGGAGATGCTGATAGCTTGGAGTATAGACAAAAGAGCTTTAATGCTCTTTTACAAAGACAAACTAGTGGAAATATATATCTTTTTGGGAACTAGTATAAAAATGTAAAGTTTAGGAAGGAAAACACCTCTTTTATTGAGGGTTTTTTGGAAAAAAATCTTTTTCTCAACCCAAAACATGCAAAAGTTTTGAATCTGTAGTCAAGAAGAGCACTTTTGGCCCTAAAACGTATAGGGGGTATATTGTCACGTGTTATGATAAGATTTTAAATGTTTGAAAGAATTTGAATTTTCAGTCCCAACCTGGTTACAAGATCCCTTCTCTCTCTAAAGGAACCTCATTAAAGAGGGGGGAAACTTGTCCCCTCTCCCCCCTTCAACCTAGTAATTTTAATAGAGTATAGACTGTGGCCACCACCCTGTTCTCATTGGTCCATCACTAATCACTCATCAATCCAATAGGCCCATGGAGGGTTCATTTTCCCCCCAATGTTTGACATTATACTCTAGCAATATGTGGGTTTTAGAACCTATCTTTGAGAAAACAAATGATCCATACTTTTAGTTTGAATAACTACAAATGATGTAGAGAATGAGATATTAACATCATTTCCAAAACTCCAAGACGTTTCTTATCACCCTCTTATAGAAGCTCATCATTCTTTGTTCATGTGTTCTCCTCTCTTCCTTAGCACTTCTTTCTAATCAATATCAAGCATTTCACTCACAATGTCTTTTCAAGGACTTCACTGGGTAAAATTATCCAATGATGGAAGAGTAAAAGAACATCTCTATTCATCTTTGGAAGTTGATCTCTACGTTGATGATATCTCAATAACTAGGAAAATTCAAAAGGTACTAGATGCTCAAATTAGACCCAACGGCCTATAAGGTGTAATGGGAGCATTAGAACTAATTTCTCTATTAGTGAAAAAGAAAAAAGATACATGACTTTTAGTCATCTATAGCTATATGTGGAAGTATGCACTCAGTATTTGTACTGTTTGTCAACAATTATTAAAAGTTTGAACTTGCTAGCAAATAAAAATTTGAGAAATTATAAACATTTGAATATTTATAAATGAAATACAAAATAATACATATAGAGTAAAAATTATGAGCTTACTAGTAATGAGAGTATAGTTTTTTTGCATAGATGTAGAGATATGGCCACCTAAGTTGATGGGAAAGCTAGTAGGTGGTGTGCTTAAGATAGAAGGATGGTTCTTGGGCTTGAGTAGCCTTATTCACTAAGTTCTGCACAAGCCTCATGCTAATTCATATATGCACATGACGCGTACATGTCTTCTTATAGGAGATCTACTTTTCCTATGATATAGGAAACCAATCACTAAGCAATGTAGGTATAGTGGCATAACCGTTGGTCATGATTTGAAATTCATTGTGGGAGAGTCCAAAAATAATTCACAAATTCATATGTTCTTCTTTGGTTGGTTCAAATGTCAATTTTTTGGTATATTAGATATCTCATATCAATATTCAATTTTCCACTTAGATCCTTCATTCCAAAACATGCCTTCAATCTTTGAAGGTTTACTTTTTGCAAAGCTTCACTAAAAATATATGTGTATTTCCTCTTGATGCTTAAATGCTTCACCCTGATATCCTTTGAATGCAACACTATATTTTGTGCAAGGCATATGCTACTTAGGTTGTCCCAAAATATGGCAGCTTGTTTAACCTACGTATAAAAGAAAAAGATGTTTCTTTGAGCCACATGAGCTTGTTTCATACTTGAGCGAAGGGTCTATATTAAGATTCAGTTGGGGAGAGATTCATAGTGGGTTCTTTCTGGGATGTCGTAAATATGATCTTATTTTATAGAATGATCACATAGTCGCTTCTATTGGCAATAACTATGCACGATCATTTTCACATGAGCTATACTTGGACACATTTACCAAATGTAAACCTAAAGGTGAATATAATTCTAAGGATGAAAAAAAACTAGCCAAAAGTAATGATGATTCAAAGATACAATATTTTCCTTATTGTGAGATGGCATGTAGTGGGCAAACAAATGAAAGTGGTGAGTTAAGAACAAAGCACAAACTTCTTCACATGCTCATTGGCTCTAAACATGGAGTGGGAGAAGGTTCTTAACAATGATAGAAAGAGGCAAGAGAAATTAGTAGTCAGACCTAATCTTAGAAGCCATTTTTTCATTTTGTTTTCTCCAACGTTCTTCCCAATCACACATCACTATGTACAAAATCATGTTGTGAGGCTCATATCTCAGCATATATGTAACCATTTCTTGTGTTTAAACACTCATTCGAATTATCTAGTCTTTTGTTTTGTCTAAAATAGCTTCATCAAATCTTCTATATTCTATGAGTTATGAGTTTGAGAGTGAAGTCCAATTCCTAAGCAAATCTATGTGGAGAAGTAGTCTATTTTAGTTAGTTGCATTTCCCATCCACAACATATCCTAATTACATGATTTATAACATCTTAGAAATCTTATTTCTTTTGGATATTGGTTTCAAATATCTTCCCCAAATGTTCTACAATCTATGAGTTATCAGTTCTAGAGTGAAGTCTAATTCTCCATCATCCCTCTGTAGATAGGTAGTCCATTTTTGGTAGTTGCATTTCCTAATCAAATGCATCCAAATTACATGAGTTATATCTTGTTGGAAAAATTATGTTGTGTAATTGTGGTATCTTAAATATCCTTCTGAAAGGTTGTATAGTCTATCAATTATCAGTCCAAGAGTTAAGTCTAGTTCTTCAACATACCTATGTGGAAAGCTAGTCTATTTTTGTCAGTTGTGTTTTGAATAAAAAATATCCAAAGTAAGTGACTTATAGATTTTAGAAAATCTATACTTCAATTCAATAAAGTCAAAGGTCCATTTGAGGTTTGAGTTGAGAACACCATGCAATCCAAGATGTGATTATCTATCCAAGTGTTGGATCTAGATGGGCGCACTGTATGCTTGTTATTGTGCATATGAGAACTCATTCTCTAGAGTTGGTATCATAGCAAAACTAATGCAAAAGCTTGATCAAGAAGACAATACTAAGAGGAGGTTATTCAAACATTCAAACAACCTAAATTGTACATTCAGATTTGTTTGGCTATTTTGAAAATATTTCATAAACTAGAAATCATGTGGAAAATGAGAATGCTCCCCACAATTTTGTATAACTTAGTTCCAAAATCGATCCATGAGATTGAAATGGAACGTGGAAATATCTTAGCGGAGTTATGACATGTGAAAATTCTTGTCACATATTGCAACCTAAAGAGCTATGCAATAATAGTGAACATCCATCTTGTGCCAACATGAATAATATCGTCCAGTTGGAATTTAAAGTATATAAAGATTGTGGTCCGCTGTCCAGAAGGATTGAAAAACCAATACATTTATCTGTCAATGATCATAGATGAAGTCCATATTGACATATAATCATTTGACCTTGTAATTCATTCATTTTCGAGTCTGCTAATAGTTCCTATCTATGCGAATTATGAGTCTCTTCACCAATTCTTGTTTTATAATTATTGCTACTAGACTGAGTTTTAGCGATAGCGTATGCAGATGGAGAAGGGTCTCCATCTTCAACACAATCCTTACCATGCTAATCTTCATTCTTATCATGAAACGTGGATATATTTTCAATGCAAGCATTTTGATTCTTGAATGGGTCATAGTCGTTATCTAAAAATGACATCCAAACCTCTATTTCATTTTTTAGTTGTCTTTTTTTTCCGTTCCATTGCTATCATTTTCTATATTGTAATTGCGGTAGGATTTGGGGGAGGCATTCCCTAGTTTCAATGTAGATTGATCCTTGTATTCTATGCAAGAAAATATGAGCACGATAGAATAGAATAGTAGACAGACATGAGAGAAAAATGGAGACAAAGATAGATGTAGATTCAGAGATAGAGAACTCAAATTCTCAGATTCCCAAGCATAATGTAGTTACAATGATGGTGCTATCTACGAGTGTGCTCCCAATGTGGATCATAGATGGCGATATAGAGAAACTCTGGATGAAGGGCTTACTAGTGTGTAATGCTATGTAAAGTTCGACCTAGGCCATGCTTTTATAACTTTTACAAGGGGAATCGGTATAGATAAATGTAGTCAAGAGAGACACAATAGTTGACAAAATATCACTAGGACAATACCTCCATGAATAGATTTTCTACTATCTCTGACCCTATAGAAGGGGGCAAGCCCTCCTTTGCACTTCCCCCATTAAGTTACTATGGGGAAATCACGCGATGCCATAAGGCCTTTATTTTTGCCTTGAATGGCAACCCAATGGCCTTAAAGTTTATGCCCTCCCTAACCCAATGGCTAGGCTCACAAAGATCATCTGTAACCATCAATAGTGGCACATAGACCTCATCAAACTTAGAAATTAGGGTTCACAAATCTTGAGTATCTCACAATGGCTTCTCCTCATAATGGGGACCTTAAAACTCAGACCAGCATGGATCATTTGTGGTCACTTGAGGGTGGAGTATTGAGCATATCTACCCGCTGTCTATTGGAGCAAGAAAATCAACAATTGATGATTATATGAAGCTTAGGAGTGAAGATTTGAAGAAACAATTGAAGCCTAAGAGCATGAAGTGAAGTAGAGGTTCAGAAAGAGATGGTCTATATACACATGTATATAAGCTTTGTAAATACTTCACAGATACTTGAAGTAATGACGAATTACACTTATGTGTATATATACACTTGTATATATTCGTGATATAGATGAGAGATGAAGAATAGATGAGATAGAGAGGAGTAGATCATAAGCTGAATGAGTACCATTCCTTAGATGTAAGATTTCTCTAAATAGAAAAATGTTGCACCTCGATCTTTTGCTTAGTGCTCCTTTTGTGTTTATCTTCTTGAGGAATTCTTCAGTACAAGTCTAAGTCTATAATAGAGTGACCTCTGTACAAGTTTTAAGAGGTTAATTGTAATCAAGTTGGGAGAATTTAAAGTAGGAACATTTACATGTGTAAATGTGAAGATAGAAAGAGGTGGAATCCTTGTGGTCAATGTTTTGATCACATCTCCCTCCAAAGTCAAACTTTTTGAGTATCTAAGTGCTCATTCTTTAAGTTAAAATGTAAGCTACTGGTGGATAAAAGCATCTGAATAAACAATGTCTAGTTTGGGAGAACCATGCATTAGAAGTTGCATGTGTCAAGGTCGACTACACAGAAGAAAAGTTTCAGACATAGGTACATTGTTTGGAACAAATCTCAAGATCTACGAAGTCTTTTGGAGATCTTTCACTTGGAGAAGGTGCATAAGCTTTAGGGGACACCTTTTATAAAGTTTCATAGAAAACGTTACACATTTGATTAGTCAACAAGAGAATTAAGTGCAGTAGACTTTTCTAAATAATTAGTTTCTTCACAGTTAGTTCATTGTTTGATAATTTGGCATTGGTTTTCCAAAATTGGTTGTAATTTTGAGTTGTTCTTGATATAGAGGTGCTCTAACATCAAGGATCACTTGATTTTTTGGAGATTAACACTCTCCATCAGTGGTATCAGAGCAGGGGTCATCAAATTTGAAGAAAGGAAGACCCCTACTATTGTAGATATATAGAAATCAAATCTTTGAAGATTCAAAAGGTGAAAGGTTGAAGTGAAAGCTAGAGAAGGAGGCCTGAAGCTATCAAGAAGATCAAATGGAACTACATTCAAAGTAAAGGTACATTCGTTATTCACAAAGCTTGAAGAATTTATTGCATAGGTGAAGAAAGGATGGTAGATTCTCTTTAGATAGAGAAATTGGATAGAGAAAACTATCTTTCTTGGTCAATGAGGATGGAAGATCATCTTATGAGCAAAGAACTGATAGGATACATCATAGTTGAAGAAGAGAAACCAGAATTCAGAGATCATAGTGTTCCAACTAGGGAAGAGCTCTCAAATTTGAAGACATGGATGAAGAAGGATGCTCCAGCAACAATCATTATCTACATGGGAGTCAATGATTACTTCCTACGTCACATTAGAGGGCTTGAAAGTGCAAGTGAAATATGGAATGCTCTGGAGGAGCATTTCCAAAACAGCACAAAGTCAAGGAAGGCATTTTTATGGGCAAAGTTCACCAAATTTAGGAAGAAGTTGGCTTCTCAATCCATTTTTTATTATGTAGCAAGGATGAAGGACATTGCAGATGCATTAGGAGCACTCGATGAAGATATTGAAGAGGACAAATCGGTAAGACAAATTCTCACAAGTTTGAGAGGAGATGATAAGTGGAAGCCATTCATTCTATCCATTGAGTTGTCACTAGATCATTTCACTCCTGATTTGAATCAATTACTAGGACACATGCTAACCTTTGAGGAGGATGTCAAAGGTGATGTTGATAAAAGTACAGGTCAAAAGCTAACTTCTTAAGAGGAAGAGGTGGT
Organism: Ceratopteris richardii; assembly: GCA_020310875.1. Lineage (NCBI taxonomy): Eukaryota > Viridiplantae > Streptophyta > Polypodiopsida > Polypodiales > Pteridaceae > Ceratopteris > Ceratopteris richardii. The sequence continues at coordinate 56,995,701 of CM035421.1, read as the reverse complement.
GGCAAAGGAAGAGGAAGAGCCAAAAGCAATAAAGATGAAGTCAAAGCTTGCTGGATTTGCGGTAAGACTAATCACTTAGCTCATGAATGTTGGCATAATAATCAGAATAGTGAAGGATATAATCAAAACTTTAATTTAAGAGGAAGAGGTGGTAGAAATCAGAGAGGTAATATCAAGTAAATAGTAGAGGTTACTTTGGAAGAAATGCAGGTAGAGGCTTTCAAACTCAATCCTACAAGAATAACTACTACAATTATGCTTCAGATCAGAAAGAGGATTCAACCTTAATTATGATGCAACCTGTGAAAGACAAATGGAAGATCAACGAATCTTCTACATAGACTCAGGGTGTAGTTATCACCTGAGTGGTAACATAGCTTTGATGATAGATTAATAAGGTGATGTAGTTCAAACAAATGATAACACAAAGCACAATGTGAAGTCCATTGGATCGGTAAAGGCCAAGGCTGAAAGCACTCTTCTGAGTAAGGTTTTGTATGTTCCTACAATCCCAAACAATCTGATAAGTGTAGGGCGAATTATAGAGAAAGGTTATGAAGTAAGGTTCATGAATGATGGAGTTTTTGTGGAAGAGCCTAGCAATGGGTATAAACAAATTGGTCCAGGAAAGAAAGAAGGAAGGCTATTCACATTGAAGATTCAAGGCAATGTTGTTCATGCCTTGTTCACCTATGGAGGACATAAGGCTTTGGCATAAAAGTCTTGGACATTTATGGAGGCTATTCACATTGAAGATTCAAGGCAATGTTGTTCATGCCTTGATCACCTATGGACGACATAAGGCTTTGGCATAAAAGAGGTATTAAGGATATGATTAACAATGGTTCAGTGCTTGAATTACCTAGTATTGCAGGTCAACACATGACATACATATGTGAACCATGTCAGTTAGGTAAGGCTCATAAGCAATCATACAATAAGCATGGTTTAATGCATTTAGAGAAGCTTGAGTTAGTACATATAGATGTGTGGGGACATCAAAGGACTTTAGCATTAATGATTCAAGATATTATGTGATTTATGTTGATGAAGTTTCCATGTGGATCACCATATATGTGATCAAAGATAAATCAGAGGTCCTCAATACATTTAAACATTATCATGTGTATGCCGAAAGAGTTTCAAGACAAAAAATTAAGACATTAAGGTGAGATGGAGGGGGAGAGTATTTTTCTAACGAGTTCAGTGATTACTTGTGGAATGCATGTATAAAAAGGGAAGTTACTTTTAGGTACTCTCATGAACAAAATGGTGTAGCAGAAAGGAGAAATAGAACTCTTGTTGAGTTTCCAAGGTCAATGTTGAAGGAGAAAAAGTACCCTAATTAATTGTGGGCTGAGGCTATGAATATAGCTAATTATTTGGTTAATGGACTTCCATGTAAGGCTTTGAATGGTATGAAACCTTATGAGGCATGGTGGGATAAGAGACCTACCTTAGATCATTGCAAAGTGTTTGGATGTTTGGCTTATGCATATGTGCCATCTCAATTGAGGCATAAATTGGAGCCTAAAGCTGAAAACTATGTGTTCATTGGTTATGATGATAAGAATATGGGTTATAGGTTGTAGAGCCCATCCACAAAGCAATTCCTTGTATCAAAGGATGTTACATTTGATGAGCAAGTTACTTGGTATGCAGGTACAATTAATATTCATGCAGGTGATGAAGAAACATTGAACCAAAAAAAAAGGTAAATCAAAGGTTCAAATATTTGATGAAGAAGAGAACAATGAAGCACTAGTTGAAGTTGAACAAATGCCAAGGTTTGATCCAGAATGGGATGAACCAGAAACTTCAAGAAGTGGAGAACTTAGAAGATCATCAAGGGCACAAATGGCAACCTATAAGGTATAGCTATGATACTTCATTTTTGACTACTAAAGATTATTCTTACATGGTGAAAGCAGAGGAAGACCCTTCTACATATGAAGAGGCAAAATGTAAAGAAAATGTGGAGAAAGCTATGCACCATGAGTATGATGCATTGATGGAGAATGAGACATTGGATTTGGCTCCTAAACCAAATAATCAAAAAATCATTGGATGCAAATGTGTCTACAAGACAAAGAGGTATGTAGATGGAAGTGTGTCTAGGTATAAAGCTAGAATTGTTGTAAAATGATATACACAGACTTATGGTGTGGACTATGATGAAACTTATAGTCCTGTTGCAAAGACGACAACTATAAGGACTCTCATAGCTATTGCTACATGTAAAGGTTGGAAGCTATGTCAGTTAGATGTGAAGAATGCATTTTTAAATGGTTACATTTTAGATGATGTTTTCATGGAGCAACCAGAAGGTTTCAAGGATAAATATTATTCAGAGTATGTGTGTAATCTCAAGAGAGCTTTGTATGGTTTGAAGCAGGCCCCAAGGGCATGTAATTGTAGACTTGTGAAGTTCTTGAAAGAGCTTGGTTTTCAAGTGTGTAAGGCAAATAGTAGCTTGCTTGTTAAAGCAAGTGATGATGGGTTAATCTACATTTGCATATATGTTGATGAAATAATTCTTACAGGTATAGACGAGAAAGGCATATAGTCTTAAGAAGGAGATGGAGAAATAGTTCAAGATTAATGACTTGGAAGACGTCATATTTCTTGGGAATGGAGATTTCATACACTCAACATGGAGTATATGTAACTCAAGAAAGGTATTTGAAGAATTTTCTAATCAAGTTTAAAATGGAAGATTGTAGGGTAGCCACTACTCCAATGGAGGTGGATCATAAATTGAGTAGACATGGAGGAGAAGAATTCAAGGACATGAAGCTTTATCAGAGTTTGGTGCGTAGCTTGATTTATGCTACATTAACAAGGCCTAATTTGTCATATGCAGTTGGAGTTTTATCTCAATTCATGCATAGTTCTAGAAAGGAACATTGGATTGCAGGTGAAAGGGTGCTTAGGTATATCAAGGGCACACTTAAAGAAGGTTTCTATTATGGGTTTACTTCAGATACAAGGGTCAAGATATATTATAGTGATGCAGATTGGGTAGGTAACTCTGATGATAGAAACCAAACACATGGGTATTTGTGTTATGTGGGAGATAAGTTAATTTCATGGTGTTCTAAGAAGCAACATATGGTTGCTTTATCATCTATAGAAGCAGAGTACAAAGGTATGATAGAAGCTGCAAGGGAAGTGATATGGCTCAAAACTCTTATGAAGAGTTTTGATATGATTTAGAGTACTCCTATCATTTGTGGAGACAACATGAGTTCTTTGTATTTGGAAGCTAACCCTATGTTTCATGCTAGGACCAAACATATTGAGATCCAATATCATTTTTTGTAAGAGAAGGTTCTTGATAAAGAAATAGAAATCATGCATACTCCTACAAAGGATCAACTTGCAGATATGTTGACAAAGGACTTGGATGGACCCAAGTTGCAAATATTTAAAGACATGGTAGGGATACAAAAGATGCAGGTAATCACATCTGATGATCGAGGGGTAGTTTTTGGAGCAAGAAAATCAACAATTGAAGATTATATGAAGCTTAGGAGTGAAGATTTGAAGAAAACATTGAAGCCTAAGAGCATGAAGTGAAGTAGAGGTTCAGAAAGAGATGATCTATACACACATGTATATTAGCTTTGTAAATACTTCACAAATACTTGAAGTAATGATGAATCTACACTTATATGTATATATACACTTGTATATAGTCGTTATATTTATGAGAGATGAAGAAAAGATGAGATAGAGAGGAGTAGATCATAAGCTGAATGAGTTTCATTCATCGGATGTAAGATTTCTCTGAATAGAAGAAAGATGTGCCTTGATCTTTTGCTCAGTGCTCCTTGTGTATTTATCCTCTTGAGGAATGCCTTTGTACAAGTCTATGTCTATAGTTGAGTGACCTCTGTACAAGTTTTAAGAGGTTAATTGCAATCAAGGTGGGAGAATTTTAAGTATGAACATTTACATGTGTAAATGTGGAGAAGTGAAGACAGAAACAAGTGCAATCTCGGTGGTCAATGTTTTGATCAGATCTCCCACCACAATGTAACATTTTGAGCAAGTAAGCACTCATTCTTTAAATTGAAAGGTAAGTATCGCTAAAAGCATTTGAATAAATGGGGTCTAGTTTGGGAGAACGATGCATTAGAAGTTCTAGGTGTCAAAGTCGACTACACAAAAGAACAATTTTAGACATAGGTACATAAATCTCAAGATCTACAGAGTGCTTGGGAGAGAGTTAACTTGGAGAACATGTGCAATCTTTAGCAGAGACCTTGTGTAAAGTTTCATAGAAAAATCTACACATTTGATTAGTGAATAAGTGAATTAAGTGTAGTAGACTTTCCTTAATAATTAGTTTCTTCACAATTAGTTGAAATTTTGATAATTTGGCATTGGTCTTCCAAAATTGGTTGTAGTTTTGAGTTGTTCTTGATATAGACGTGCTCTTAATCAAGGATAACTTGTGCTTTTGGAGATTAACACTCTCCATCATTGTCCACCCTATGGTGAGCTACCCCCTTGGTTCGATCCCAAGCTTTGGAAAGTGATGAATCGGTTGCTCTCCCCCAAAGAGTCTTGGTGAAGATGGCTACTCCATTTCTTAATTTGTACAATAACTTATCTCCATGACCCTGTCCTCAATCAACTCAAACACATAGTGATATTGAATTTCTATGTGCTTGGTATGTGCATGGAAAACACGACTCTTAGCATTGTCCATACAACTTTGGTGGTCACACTTCAACTCTGTAGCCTCCTATCCTTGTATTCCTATGTGCCATAAGATCCTCCTCAACCATACTACTTTACATGCTACAACACATGCAACTTTGTACTTAGCTTTAGTAGAAGATAATGCTATAGTCAGTTGCTTCTTATTGATCCAAGAGAAAATCCTTGATCCTAAAGAAAAGCAATATCCAAAAACTTATTTTTTGGAATCCATATCTCCTCCCAAATTTGAGTCATAATATCTCAGGAGAGATTATGCTTTTTCATAAATAATACCATAATTAGTGGTTCCTTTAACATACTTGAGTATTTGCATACTTTCCTTCAATGAGTTTGGTAAGGCTTATATAGAGAACCTGCTTACTACTCCAATTGCATAAGAGATATCTCGTCTTCGTTTGCTCAACGAGATGAGACTTGCAACTAAATTTCTATATCTCCCAATATCCTTTAGAGGTGAACTATCTTCAATAGATAATTTTGTGTTGACCTCCTTAAGTTTAGAAATTGCCTTGCAATCCTCCATGTCAAATGCCTTCAATATCTATAATGCACACTTTTGTTTCAAAACTCAGGGCTTCTTTCATTTGTTGAAGAAAGGCATCATCATTTCCTATAGTCACAAGGTCATCTACATAGATTACAAGCACAATTGTCTTCCTTGCTCAACGCAACCCAATGCTTGCGATAATGGATGAGTAGAATTTGCTAAGGCTAGATTTTCATAGATATGGTGAATTTCAGATCCTACAGCATCTAGTTCTGTTCTGTCTGGAATAATAGAATTTCGATGATCTTGCTCTTAATATATTTCTCGACAGAAAAGCTTTGGTTTTATTACATGAAAGCGAAAATTGCATGCATGGTACTGATCTTATTTTCTTTTCTGTTCTTTGATTTGATTACATGAGAAAGTAAATTACTGTTAGTTTTCTTTTCGTAAGCAAAACTTTAACTGGTACGTATGAAACACAATGCCGTTTCCATGAATTCACAGATTCCCTGTGCTTGACTTTAGAAACTCCATTCTTCACAGTCAATTTCATATAAATCCCTCCTTTATGGCCCATAGTTTCTGAAACACTGCTACCACCTCGTGAGATGCGCAGTGCTAACAAATACTAAATAACGTAAAGCGATTACAGGAAAAACGCAGTTGACCATCTCTTTGCTACCCTTGACTGTATCATGTTCACTCACAATTCGATACTCTTTTTTAATTTTGGAACTGTCAGAACTGGACATCCTTCTCTGGTGCATACAAAGAAGTTTTGAAGATTCCGAGTAGAGAATCCCTACCTGTTCATTAAAGGTCTCGATTCTTGTAAGTCTCAGAGAAAGATAACGGGAGCGCCCACCTGCGACCTTGTGACTACGAAGAGAGGCAGAAGGCGATGCTTGACTTGCACACTCCAATTTCTTTTCTTTTTTAGACAACAATACTAATGAATATTCCAAGGGCCCGCACGAGCCATGAGGATTAGGTGTACGTGCTATGCTGCGATGACGATGTTTCTATCGATTGATTAGAAAGCATGCTGAGCTATGCCACTGATAGTTTTTATTTTCCACATCAGTGTCGCCGGATTAGGATCAACTGAAACATTGAGGTGGATAGATATTGTAAAAACGCTATTGAATTGCCCTGCTGAGAGGCAGTACTCGAAGTATGTGGACAGCTATTTTCTTCATCGAAGAGCTTATAGACGTCACTCTATGCTCACATAAAATTCCTACAGAATCAGTCATCTACGTTCCGTGCTTTGTCCGGGCCGCTTCTTGATCTAACTTGGAGCATCTCATGTCAGCAGACTGAAGGATAAGTAGCAAATGTACATTCACACATTTATATCCTCAAAACTCCAATATCATATCGTTTACAAAGGTGAAGAGGCAGTGTACGAATGCAGAATTATACTTGAAATGCTATCCCTTAGTTATGGAGTCGGCAATATCAGGTCATTGGATTCATTTACATTCGATGTTAGCATCATGGGATCCTCTCATATTGCCTTCTTAGATAGCGCCTATTCTTGGTGAGTTACCTTGTGATACAATCTCTACTCTTACTACGCGTGAATTTTGCCTTTGGTTTCTCAACTTTCAGTATTATCTTTCAACTGGGCATGCATACATCAGATGAGACATATATTATGAACACATTCAACCGCACGTGCGACTGACACACTCGACCTACATGTGTCAAAGCGGACATTCACAAATATAATAAACAAAGCTCCTCAACACAGTCAATAATTCATAAGTGCAATAGAATAATACTGTAAAGCGACAAAAAATGAACATAAACAATATCTCATTATTGATAGTGTCAGGATAACACATCACATGCTGAAATGTACATACTCATTCACGCCCGCGAATACCTATAGAGACTGTTGGACGAGCATACGTATGTAAGTAATCCTTCTCTTGTAAAAGTCCATAAAAAAAATCGTACTTTTCGCGAGCTAGTAAACTAATAACATTGGCGCCAAAAGAAAAAACAGATGTAATCACGATCAGCTGTTACGCCAAGCCAACATCTTAAAGAAAAGACTGAGCACGTTAACTCAGCGGTTTGGGTGGTCTCCCTCTCAAAGATTCGGAGGTTATTCAACCCGTGCGGGCTTCAGAGGTTATTCAACCCTTGCGGGCTGTGGTCTGACTATGAGATAGTAGTTACACAAGAGATCACATGGCCATTAGCAAAGAAGATAATAAATATAGTAGAACAATGTGCTACTAACAACAACTACAAAAACGATGGCATTGTATACAGATGTGCTCTCAAGGTAGAGCTTAAAGGCTGATCGTTAAGCTCTTCACTACCTCTACTAACAATTCCTCACTACCCCCAAAAGCCATTCAAGGTAGACCTACAAACGTAAAACGTGATGTTCTAAACCAATAAGCTTAATTTTCACTATTGTGTAGATACTTGCGCTTTAACTTAGTTTTTTTTTCTTGTTGTTTGAAGCTCTTAGTTTAGAAGCTAAAAGCTAAATCAAAACTTTAACGTATAACCACGCTTCAAATATGCTTTGAGATAAAATATATAACAACGCTTCAAGCCTCCGTGCTATATTACACCTTGCGTCGAGGTTTGAACGTTTCCAAATATGTTTTCTGATAAAACGTATAGCAGTGCTTCAATCCAAAATACTTTAATTAGAATACTATTCGAATCCTTGACTCTTGATTTATTTGTTGGATGTTTCTTGACCATTTTACCTCTTTATATATTCTTTGCAAAATTTGTTCCCATAACCGATCGTATTTTAAAATCCAAAATTTAAGAGGTAAATATTCTCTTATTGATGATTAGCTCATTACTTTATCTTTGAGACTTGGATAGTCTTAATCAAATCCATACTATTCTAGAAACGTTTATAGAAGTTTTAAACACATCCAAGTTTGATCATTTCCTATTGACCAAGCATAGCTAACAAAGAATTTAGTCTTCTATCATTTGTCCTCAAAGTATAAAAATGTATTCCAATGGTGTTCTAGAGATTTGGCCCTCTCTTCAAACTCAAATTATGGAAATCTCTCTAAATATTTGTATACCTTTTGGTTATACAATCCACAAGAGTTGATATCATTGTCAATTGCTTGATGTTTTCTTGGGAACTTCTCAAGGAGAATATAGTTTTCCTTTAGTCGACTCATATTTTCCTTTAAGGCGTTTTTCTTTTTTTTCAAACTATCTCAATCCTCAAGTGGGTTCTTTCTATCTTGAATTATCTTCTTCACTTCCAAGTTTTTACTTTTAGAAATAATTTAATGAAATTACCAAGTCATTCTTGGTAATTCAAAGACAAGCAATAACCCAAGATTGTATGCCTTACTATGCATCATAGGATTCCATCAATGGAAAAAGAAAGCCATGCTTTCTTGAATCTTTCGTTGAAAAAGACTTGATTGGATGAATTCCAATCCTCTCTAGACCTTACTTGTGTACTCTAGGATCTTAGTCTTGGATATGAGTTAGTTTAAATATTAGGTCCTTGGATATTATACTATTCAAGATCAAAAGTGTAGTGACACAACTAAGGCATGAAATTTAAGCCTTAAAACCACTAAAAAAGGAACATGCCTAGGTAGAAGAATGGGCACAAGTTCATGAAGAGCTAGAAGAATGTTCTACAGGAAGTGGATTCAAAAGTGGATTATGATGGACCAGGTGTACCAAAGGAGTCCCACTTAAGATCGATTCCTGCACAAGCATATTGGGTGATGGTTGCTGCACCAAGTTAAGGTAACACTCACAATGTGCGAACTCATAGCAATTTTGGAAATACGCCTAGAAGGCCAACCATTTGCTTTAGCTATACGAGCGTGCACATTATCAAAGCAAATGTCTTTTGCTAGAGAATTCTACCCCTTATAAAAATTGCTTAGAAGCTAGAAACCACTACACCATTTGCTACCCAAACAAAAAAGCATCCACATAAGGAACCCATATAAATATAATATCTATTGGTAAGGAAGGAGTTATAGAAAAAACTATTATGCCATCATCATCTACTGGGGTGGTATATGTAGAAAAAAAAAGAATCTTTCATTATGTAGACAAGGAACAAGGGTTAAGACTGTCTAGAAGAACCAATGCAAGAGTGTAGTACACATGGTATAACCAACAAAAAAAGAGACAATTAGTGATATGCCTAGTGTGCGTAGAGATAGCCAATCAAAATAAAATCTTACAAGATCAATGGAAGCAATTGGACAAGCATACAACAAGAACCAAAAAGAGCTTGAGGACTTGCACATGTGTGAGACCTCAATGGAATCTGAGGCTCCAAGTGCATTGAAATTCATAAAAATGTAGGTTAATCTCTTTGATCTAAAAAAATGGATACAAGATTTATGTATGACGATTTGTAGATCATTGACCAAGCATCCACATCCACTTTAGCTCCAAGACTAATGCGTTGAGTGAGGGTAGGTGATAGTTAGCCCCCCTTACCAATTATAGGAGTCAGGACTCACATTCATTATAATAGGACAACATCTTCAAGGCATTATACTTGATGGTAACTGTAGAGCAGGTGAGCTTGCTCGCATTTGATTGACTTTATTTGGGGAGAAGCTTCGGGGAAGTGTCAAAGCATGAGCAATTTGAAGCAAAGTCTTTGGGAGGAAGTGGACGCCACCTTCTTGGACTTCATATGCAATGGGCGACGCCTTCTTAGGCTACATATATGCGAAAGGGCGAGCCTCCTCCTAGACACCAAAGAATTTGGGCGACCCTCTACTTGGGCAACTTTCCTCTACTTGGGCGACCATCTACTTGGGCGACTTTCCTCTACTTGGGCGACCATCTACTTGGGCGACTTACCTCTACTTGGGCGACCCTCTACTTGGGCATCTTCCTCTACCTGGGCGACCCACCTCCTGGGCGACCCACCTCCTAGGCGACTCTCACCCTGGGCGACCCACCTCCTGGGCGACCCTCCTCCTGGGCGACCCACCTCCTGGGCGACCCTCACCCTGGGCGACCCACCTCCTGGGCGACCCACCTCTTGGGCGACCCTAGCCCAGGGCGACCCTCTACCTTTTCCTGCATAATTGGGCGACCCTAGCCCAGGGCGACCCTCCACCTCCCTTCCTCCATTTGGGGCGACCCTAGCCCAAGGCGACCAACCTCCACCTCTTCCTCTACTTGGGCGATTCTTCAACATGACCAAATCTGGGCGACCCTAGCCCAAGGCGACCACCTCTCTCATCATGGGGCGACCCTAGCCCAAGGCGACCACCTCTCTTCCTCCATATTGGGCGACCCTAGCCCAGGGTGACCCTCCTCCCTTTTCCCCAATTGGCCCGGCCATGGGGCAACCATCATCCTAGGCGACTACCGCCTTAGTATGGGCTCCACCATGAGCTACTTGGGCGGCAAATGACGGGCGGAGGAATATTTCCACTTAGCTTTGGCGGTGTCAGAAGCTTAAATTTGGGGCCTCATTGAAGTTGGCTACCAGATCCAAAATTAGTCCTCTCCTCCACCTCTTGACCACCACTTTGGCGCGTGCGGCACTTAAGGCTGGAATTTGGCAAGGCCACCCTTGGCCACTCTGGAGTCTATATAAACAGATGTTTGGCACTCATTTGGGTAATCTGATTTGAGTAATCTGAATCGGGTGGGCTATTGCCTATCATCACTACCATCACTTGTTGATGCTAGTTGAGGCTATATTTTGGTCTACTCTCTGCACGCTGTTGCTACAGGCACACTGTGAGAGGTCACTCTGCGATGATTATAGAGAGCGTGGGCCTCCAGTGGAGTTGGTGATTAGCATTACAGGGTGATTGAGTGGCTTGGATCTAGTTATTGGCATGCATCGGTGAATTTCTTCAGGATCAAGTCATCTTCTTTATTGTATTCACTTTGTTGGTCTCACTCTTGTACTGTTGCTAGTTAGTTTTGGAATGGCATGCTAGCCCACTGTTACATCCTTTTGTAGTATTTTAGCTCTCTCTGTAATCATTTTCAAAGTTACGAAGTGATTTCCTCTCTCAAGAGCACTTGTCATTGATCCTTTCTTTATAACTGTACATTTTCTCTTCTATTGGTTTCTCTGTTATCAGTGAAGGTACCTGCACACAAGAATGTCACAGGGTATACTTCCCTAAGGAGAACTCCCCTTGAGTAGACGGAGTACTGGAAATGTATACAATTTGATATTGTTGAAAGTTACCCCGGTACCTCCTCTACAGTTTGGCACGCCCGGTGGGACCCTTTCATTTTTGTGTGAGGTATCTAGTGTGCACTATATAGTTGTCATTGCATTAATTTCTTGATTTTTTGCATTCTGTGAGTGGGTACATGACCCACACTCGAGTAGACAGAGAGCCCCTTCGTGTACAAAAGAGCCTCAAGAAGTCAGCTCTACCTTCGGCTAGTACACCTCTACCCTTAAATTTTTCCATCGATTTGGCTTCAATCCCGCTTTCAAAAGAGAAGCTGAGGAGGACGTTGGATTTTTCCTCTCATACTTCAGAAGAAGCACCAGTGCCCATGGAGGAACTTTCTCATTTACTCTCTAGGTTGAACATCAAGTTCCCTACATTTAAGGGATTGGCTTATGAGGATGCGGATGACCACGTGAGGAGATTCGTCTCATTATGCCGCGGACGAGGATTGCAGAACCGAGAGGATGCAATGTTGGTACTCTTCCCATCTACATTGGAAGGCCTTGCAGACAAATGGTATAGTCAATATGCAGATGGACACTTCACTACATGGGAGGCACTGAAGATGGCATTCTCGCAGACATTCCGACCAAGCAACTCCTCGGAAAGAGCTCTAGATCAGCTAGAGAGCCTAAAATTGAGATGAGGTGAATCCTTTCATGAACTTCACACTAGAACAAAAGCACTTGTTTCACGTCTGCCACATGCTCCAGGTGATTTCTTGGTAAAAAAATGGATAGAGAAAGCTCTGCCCAAGTCATCTCAGCAGAAGCTTCGTGAATCTCTTAGATTGGATGCAACACTTGATGATTTTGTTGCAACTGCATCGCGCATTGAGGAGGCTAGATTACATTTTGAAGGGGAGGCCCAATCAAATTATGCATCAGACTTGGATCCTATCGGGCAACTCAGGAAGGAGTTGGAAGCCTTAAGAATGCAGCAAAGTCGCCAAGAAGAGAAGGTCGTGCCACCGCCCCCGCCCCACACTGTTGATGAAGTAGCTCAACTTCGTCGTGAGCTCGAAGATTTGCGGACTACACAGGACATACGAAGACAGGTTTGGTGTACAATATGTAGCAATAGCGGACATTCCAATGTTAATTGTCCTAACAAGGTCAGTTGTCAATTCTATGGCAAAGATGGTCATGAAGCTAGAGACTGCTACTACCTCAAGGGAGCACAACAACGAGGTAACCATCAAGCTTTGGATTCATACTATGCTAGTACTTTGAATGCACCTAATAGAGAAGATACCCGTCCAACTCGGCCTAGATATAATAGGCCACTCATGTGTTATCGTTGCGGTGAGTATGGCCATATGCAGAACAAGTGCTCCCTACCAGAAGGTGCACCTCCTTGTCAGCATTGTCCAGATGCTAAGGATCACTACACTAGAAATTGCCCAAGGAGCCGCCCTCCTCCAATTCACATGATTGCAATTTCCCCACAAGTAGAAGGTATGACCACTCAATCTTATGCTGTTTCATCTCCGTCAATGCCAATGATGACTAGAGCCAGGCAAGCGGCAACAGCCTATAAGGAGGAACAACAAGGACTCAAAGATAGAGATGAGGAAAAGAAGGCGGGATGGACGGACCAAGCGGACATTGAAGGAGCTTATGAGAGGGTGACTACTTTGCTAAAAGATCAACCAACAAGTCCTCAGGAAGACACACAAGAGGTGAACATTGAGGAAATCTTGAGAGGTATTCATCATAAGATTAGTCTGTACCAACTCATAAAGATGGATTCAAAAGTAAGAAGTGATTTGTTGAAGTTTATACACTCTGCATGCTTGTGCCCACCTCCTAGCATAGATGGTTTTATGGTTGACTTTCCCCCTGCACCCCTGGCTGACTATCAGAGCTCAAGATTATCTGTTTTTATAAAGGATGAAGCTCTCACAGGTGTTATCATAGATGGAGGTTCTGGCATCAATTTGATGCCCGATTTTACCATGAACAAACTAAAGTTGAATCCCACAAAGGCAGCACCCTTCACAGTTACATTAGCAGATCAACATCGGGTTGCACCACTTGGCATTGTTGAAAAGGTACTTATGATAAAGCAGGGTTGTCACTTTGTTCTAGACTTTGTTGTTATTGCCCTGCCACAGGAGACCTCCTATCCTTTACTCTTGGGAAGGCCTTGGCTAAGGCAAGCAAAGGCTCTACAGGATTGGGGAAAGAACAAGTTATGGATTTCCACATGTACTAACAATCAATTACAGATACATTTGGAAGAAGGATCAGACATCAACAAGGCTACTGGGTACACAATGGACACTCAGGTAATGCCTTCTGAAGATGATACCTTATTAAATTGGATGATGGGGAGTACAGAATGCTGCACTGTGGAGATATGTGAAGTAAATGAGGATTTTATAGAAGCAGCCCAAGGAGGCCAGAAAGAGGAAAAAATTGATGTTTTTCACTTGAACAGTATGGAAGAGAGTAAGATATGTGATCGCAAGAAACTAGTGGAAGAAGCAAAAATTGGGCGACAGAAGGCCCAAGGTGGTGGCCCAAGTGGGCGACAGGAGGCCCAAGGTGGTGGCCCAAGTGGGCGACAGGAGGCCCAAGGTGGTGGCCCAAGTGGGCGACAGGAGGCCCAAGGTGGTGGCCCAAGTGGGCGACAGGAGGCCCAAGGTGGTGGCCCAAGTGGGCGATAGGAGGCCCAAGGTGGTGGCCCAAGTGGGCGACAAGAGGCCAAAGTTGTGCACTTAGCCAAAAGTGGCCAAAATGGGCCAATCCTCCCTCTAGAACTCACTACTTCTCTGAAGCAAGGTAGTCGAGCTTATCTTTTGCAGGCACCTCCCGAAGGACCGAAACCACTTATTGGGCCAGTAGACTCAGATAGTCAAAATTTGACAATAGGTGCCACTACAATGATATGTAAGGAGAAGACATGTAAACATGAAAAATTGGATGATTTTATGCTTGTAGGACCAGAAAGTGACAAAGTTGTGCCTGCATCTGAGGAGGCTAATTTTTACCTTCAAGAACTCCCATTTTCAAATATACCTTTAGGATGGATCAAGGAACAGATTGTGGATCATAAATTGAACTCCGCTCCTGCATACAGTGGGGATGAATTTTCAGGTGAGTCCAATTCTGAAAAGTTTGTTCAAGAAGTAAATCTTGGAGATGAAGAGAACCCTCAAATAGTTCACTTGGCCTCTTGGTTATGGCATTATCCCTCTTTACTACAGAAGGTAACTTCTCTACTTTTTTCCTATAAAAATGTCTTCGCATGGTCCTACAAAGACCTAACAGGGATACCAGAAGAGCTTGGATTACATCGAATACCTTTAGTTGAAGGAGCTTCACCTGCAAGAAGCAGGCCTTATCGTCTCAATCCAAAGTACGCAGAGGCAGTAAAGCTAGAAATAACAAAACTGGAAGAGGTAGGTATTATTGTCCCAGTAGAACATTCAAGGTGGCTTTCTTCCATGGTCATTGTACCAAAGAAAAATAGTGGCAAAATAAGAGTATGCGTTGATTTTCGTGCTTTAAATAAGGTGACTGTTCAAGATGGCTTTCCTCAACCATTCACAGAGCAGGTGCTTGAAGAAGTAGCTGGACACACTCTATATAGTTTTCTTGATGGTTTCAGTGGCTACAACCAGATAGTGATTCATCCTGAAGATAGAGACAAAACGGCCTTTGTTACTCCATGGGGCACTTATGTTTATACCCGCATGGCTTTTGGCTTGAAAAATGCACCAGCTTCCTTTAATAGAACAATGTATCTGATATTAGGGAAATGGTTAACCACCTTTCTGCGCATTTTTATGGATGACTTTTCAGTGTTTTCAGGCACGGATAGGAGAGCAATAGTTCAAGATTTCCATGATCACTTGGAAAATCTGAAGGAAATCTTTGAGCAGTGTCTCAAAACAGGTTTGAAGTTAAATCCTGCTAAATGTCATTTTTTGGTCACTAAAGGCACTCTCCTTGGTCATATAGTATCGGCCGAAGGGATAACTGTTGATCCGGCAAAGATCACTGCTATCCTCTCCATGCCGATTCCACGAACTCCAAAGGAACTACAAAGTTTTTTAGGCCATGCAGGATACCATAGACGATTTATCAGAATGTATTCAGAAATAGCTAAGCCCTTGTCCAGACTTACAAGTAAAAAGGTTCCTTTCTCATGGAGTCCTGAAGCTGAGAAAGCATTTTGCGAACTAAAATTGAGGCTATGTACTGCTCCACTTTTAACTGTTCCTAATTGGTCATTAGAGTTCCATGTGCATACAGATGCCAGCCTTCATGCAGTTGGAGCAGTCTTGGCTCAACCATCATCACATAAGGTAGACCAACCTATCGCCTATGCTAGCAGATTGCTTACCAAAGCAGAAAAGAACTACAACACTACTGAAAGGGAAGGTTTGGCTATCGTATTTGCTCTTCAAAAATTTCGGCATTACCTCCTAGGTGTGCATTTTATTGTCATATCTGATCATCAGCCTTTGAAGTACTTGATTAACAAGCCAAGAGTAGCTGGAAGGATTTGGCGATGGTTATTGCTATTTCAGGAATTTGATTTTGATATTCATATTAAGCCAGGGAAAGAGCACTATATGGCGGATCAGGTATCAAGGACTGCTCTGAGTGAAAAGGCAACAGCACACAACGAAGGGCATATGAAGGGAGAGGATTTGGCTCACAAAATTATCCACAAGGGACTATGGTGGCCTCAGATATACAAAGATGCAATCAAATTCGCTAAGGGGTGCGACATCTGCCAGAGATGAGCTCCTAAGCCAACCAAATTGAATTTTCAACCATTAGTCGTCTCCACAGGATGGCTACCTTTTGAACGATGGGGTCTTGATTTTATTGGTCCGATCAGTCCAACTGGTCAACCTGGGAGTAAGAAATATATTATGATGGCCACATGTTATGCAACTAAGTGGATAGAAGCTAAAGCCACTACAGATTGCACGGCCTTGAAAGTGGCTAAGTTTTTGTTTAAACGTATTTTCAAGATTCGGTTGCCCACTTGAAATCACTAGTGATAGAGGCACTCACTTTGTAAATCAGTTGCTCCAATTCGTCTTTGATAGGTATAAAATCTTTCACAAAAAGTCATGTGCTTACTATCCAAGGGCAAATGGCCAAGCGGAAAGCTCTAACAAAATTTTGATTGGGCTCTTACACAAATTATCCTTTGATCATCAAAGTTCTTGGCCACAAGCATTAATCGGTGCAATTTGGGCTTTCTGAACTACTAGAAGGGGAACCACTGACAAGAGTCCATTCCGCTTAGTATATGGTAAAGAGGCCTTGGCACCATTCGAATTTATTATCAGGAAGGAAATTGGAGCCAGAACCATTGGAATTGAGCCTCCCATTAGAAGACTTGTGGCATTGGAAGAATATAGGGAAGAAGCAATGAGGAAACTGCAGGTAAAGCAAGAGGAACGCAAAAAGTTGCATGACAAGTATCTAAGGATTAATGAGGTACAGGAAGGATCTTTGGTCTTGGTGCATCAGATCCCGCCAGCATCCACCAAACTGGCACCTAAATGGATAGGGCCCTACAAGGTGATAAAGGTATTACCACAAGGAGCAGTTCTTTTAGAGGACTTGCAGGGTGAAAGGCTGCCGCTGGTCAACATCTCCAGGGTGAAAAGTTATTTGAATTAATGCAAGCAGATGGAATTCACTCACTGTACATACCATAGTTCTTTTCATTGTCTGCAGTCATTTTGTTTGATGGAATAAGCAAATAAATGAGTTGTTGCACCGGGACGGTGCAAAGTCTTGATGTGGGGGTCTGTAGAGCAGGTGAGCTTGCTAGCATTTGATTGACTTTATTTGGGGAGAAGCTTCGGGGAAGTGTCAAAGCATGAGCAATTTGAAGCAAAGTCTTTCGGAGGAAGTGGACGGCACCTTCTTGGACTTCATATGCAATGGGTGAACCTTCTTAGGCTACATATATGCAAAAGGGCAAGCCTCCTCCTAGACACCAAAGAATTTGGGCGACCCTCTACTTGGGCAACTTTCCTCTACTTGGGCGACCATCTACTTGGGCGACCATCTACTTGGGCGACTTACCTCTACTTGGGCGACCCTCTACTTGGGCATCTTCCTCTACGTGGGCGACCCACCTCGTGGGCGACCCACCTCCTGGGCGACCCACCTCCTGGGCGACTCTCACCCTTGGCGACCCACCTCCTGGGCGACCCTCCTCCTGGGCGACCCACCTCCTGGGCGACCCTCACCCTGGGCGACCCACCTCCTGGGCGACCCACCTCTTGGGCGACAATAGCCCAGGGCGACCCTCTACCTTTTCCTGCATAATTGGGCGACCCTAGCCCAGGGCGACCCTCCACCTCCCTTCCTCCATTTGGGGCGACCCTAGCCTAAGGCGACCAACCTCCACCTCTTCCTCTACTTGGGCGATTCTTCAACATGACCAAATCTGGGCAACCCTAGCCCAAGGCGACCACCTCTCTCATTATGGGGCGACCCTAGCCCAAGGCGACCACCTCTCTTCCTCCATATTGGGCGATCCTAGCCCAGGGCGACCCTCCTCCCTTTTCCCCAATTGGCCTGGCCATGGGGCGACCATCATCCTAGGCGACTACCGACTTAGTATGGGCTCCACCATGAGCTACTTGGGCAGCAAATGACGGGCGGAGGAATATTTCCACTTAGCTTTGGCGGTGTCAGAAGCTAAAATTTGGGGCCTCATTGAGGTTGGCTACCAGATCCAAAATTAGTCCTCTCCTCCACCTCTTGACCACCACTTTGGCGCGTGCGGCACTTAAGGCTGGAATTTGGCAAGGCCACCCTTGGCCACTCTGGAGTCTATATAAACAGATGTTTGGCACTCATTTGGGTAATCTGATTTGAGTAATCTGAATCGGGTGGGCTATTGCGTATCATCACTACCATCACTTGTTGATGCTAGTTGAGGCTATTTTTTGGTCTACTCTCTGCACTCTGTTGCTACAGGCACACTGTGAGAGGTCACTCTGCGATGATTATACAGAGCGTGGGCCTCCAATGGAGTTGGTGATTAGCATTACAGGGTGATTGAGTGGCTTGGATCTAGTTATTGGCATGCATCGGTGAATTTCTTCAGGATCAAGTCATCTTCTTTATTGTATTCACTTTGTTGGTCTCACTCTTGTACTGTTGCTAGTTAGTTTTGGAATGGCATGCTAGCCCACTGTTACATCCTTTTGTAGTATTTTAGCTCTCTCTGTAATCATTTTCAAAGTTACGAAGTGATTTCCTCTCTCAAGAGCACTTGTCATTGATCCTTTCTTTATAACTATACATTTTCTCTTCTATTGGTTTCTCTGTTATCAGTGAAGGTACCTGCACACAAGAATGTCACAGGGTATACTTCCCTAAGGAGAACTTCCCTTGAGTAGACAGAGTACTGGAAATGTATACAATTTGATATTGTTGAAAGTGGATACCCTGGTACCTCCTCTACAGTAACTCAAGCATAAACATCCACATTGACCAAGCATTAACCAAGCATCAACATCCACTTTTGCTCCAAGACTAATGCTCTGAGTGAGAGTAGTCGTTAGCCCCCTTACCAACTATAGGAGCCCATGACTCACATTCACTATTACAAGACAACATCTTCAAGACATTATATTGGATGGTAACTCAAGATTTATGCACGATGTTTTTTAGATCATTGAACAAACATCCACATCCAGTTTGGCTCAAAGACTAATGCTGTGAGTGAGGGTAGGTTATTGTTAGCCTCCCTTACCAATTATAGGAGCCCATGACTCACATTCACTATAACAAGACAACAGCTTCAAGGCATTATACTGGATGGTAACTCTAGCTCTAAGTGAGGGTAGGTTATAGTTATCACCCCTTACCAATTATAGGATCCCATGACTCACATTCACTATAACAGGACAACATCTTCAAGGTATTATACAGGGTGGTAGGTTATAGTTAGCCCCCCCTACCAATTATAGAAGCCCATGACTCACATTCACTATAACACTCAAGCTCTAAGTGAGGGTACATTATAGTTAGCCCCCCTTACCAATTATAGGAGCCCATGACTCACATTCACTATAACAGGACCACATCTTCAATGCATTATACTGGATGGTATTTTAAGATTTATGCACGATGTTTTGTAGATCATTGACCAAGCATCCACACCCACTTTGGCTCCAAGATTAATGCTCTGAGTGAGGGTAGGTTATAGTTAGCCCCCTTACCAATTATAGCAGCCCATGACTCACATTCACTATAACACGACAACATCTTCAAGGCATTATATAACTCAAGCTCTAAGTGAGGGTAGGTTATAGTTAGCCCCCCTTACCAATTATAGGAGCCCAAGACTCACATTCACTATAACAAGACAACATCTTCAAGGCATTATACTGGTTGGTAGGTTATAGCTAGCCCCCCTTACCAATTATAGAAGCCCATGACTCACAAGACAACATCTTCTAGGCATTATACTTGATGGTAGGTTATAGTTAGCCCCCCTTACCAATTATACAAGCCCATGACTTACGTTCACTATAACATGACAACATCTTCAAGGCATTATACTTGATGGTCTCCTATATTGATATCCCAGTGATGTTGCTTTAAAGAATAATTGTCTTTAAGAGATATTTCACAATATAATCACTATAGACCATGAGTGCCACCTCACTAAGATATCGGTGATTTTTTTGTACATCCATTGGAACCATCTTATATTTGATAACCCTACTACAATTATAGGAGAATGATAATAAAAAGATACAAGAGGAAATGATGCACTTGTGTATTATTGTATGAATTACTACCTTGTAGATAATTATCCCGCCTACTATAAACAAATGCACCAAGCTCTTCTTGGTGAGAAGCCTTGTAAGCAAGTTTAGTTAGAGTAAGTTTTACATGGGGTTCTGTAAAGATTTTTGCAAACATTGGAATAGGCATGGACACATAGTATTATAGTTCTTGTTCTTGTGCTCGGTTTCAATTGGATTCATAGTTCATTGAATACTTTGATTCCAAAGGAATTTGAGATATCACTAGACACTTTATAAAAACTAGACACTCCTAGCATTTTAGTCAAAGTTTTTCGAGCTTCAAATTTTGAATTTGTAATCATAAAAGAAAACTAAAAAAACCAAGCGTTTCTTTGCTCTCGTCTTCTAGTATAGAACAACTCCTACAAGTCCAATGATTGCATGTAAATTATTTATAATGCATTCAAGAGGATGAAATTCCATTTGGGATGAAGGACAAATATTCAAAACATTAATAAATTCAATACTTTTTCTCAATAGCTCACATAGTATAATAAAGTGAAATACTTACAACTGGATCTATGCATGAAAAGGTATGTTGGATATTGTCCAAGGACCATACTCATGTGCATGTACACATGTTTCACAACAACATTTTTCATTGATTTTCATTAATTAAGTTGGAAGCCAAGAACGCTACCCCTCTAAGAGTCACTCCCACTTTGTTTGGGCAATGTCTTGAGTGTGGTTCACTCATTCCATAGTCGATTCATCCTTGCCTTGGTGCTTGATGAGAAGAATAATTCAAGAACAGTCCAAGTCTCTTGTGAATTCTTTCAACTCTTGATGTGTGGAAGAAAAGAAATCAAAGATTTAGTTTAGAATTTATGACCTAGCTAGAGCATCCTTTGAGCACCATGTGGTTAACCTCTCTTATTCTTCTTGAGTTGGTTGTTCTTTGCTTTTGAGGATTGTCATCATCTCATCTCTAGAAATGTAACCATAAAGGTTTCTCCCTTGAAGATAAGCATCCATTCAAAGTCACCAAGTTGAGTAAGTACTTTGATGGAATTTATGTATGAAGGAAAATCATCTCCCATGTTGAATTGTTGTAGACCTGATACCAATATGAGGAGATGTATAGGTGTGGTCTAGAGATGAGTTGGGGTTGCACAAAATCTACTCTTCACATGCAAAGTTAGCTCTAGGTTTGCTTAAGAGACTTGTTTAGCTTCACATTAATGCATTTACAACCATTAACTACTTTGAAACATTATTCCCAAAAGTTTACACCAAAACAAATAACTTGCATATGCAAGTAATGTGAGAAAACCTTCTATTTTGAGAATTGAAGTGCTCAATATTTTGCTTAGATCTTGCAACCTCGTATTATTTGACTAAAGAGCTTCTACAGGCATCTAATTCAGGAGTATAGGTAAGTGCGGCAAGTTACTTCATGAATTTACTATACGCCACGAAATGAGTTTAGAAACTCAAGCGGGTCATCCGGACATTTCAAGAACAAGATGATGTACAAATACAGTTGACTTCGTTACTTCATATCATGAGATTGGCTGAAAAAAATGAATATTAATATGTAGATAGTGCCTATACCAATTTGAAATGCAGCAAATGATTGAGTACACAGAGAGAAATCAATCTTGCAAAAGCACTCAAATGATGAAGATGCAACAGGGAACAATAGACAAAGATGAATATGAAGAAATGTATCAAAATGTATACAATGATGAACATATGATACAAGGGAAAGGTAGCTGACTACTCATACATGCGTTGAGCTCAATGTGTGCTCAATGATGTAGCTCAAAGTCTCTCAAGAAATGGTGCACTTGCCTCATGAATAAATCACCTCTATTTACGCTCATCACATACTTTGAATTTTGAATTCCGATCACCTAAAAAGTGTTCCTACACTTTACAAGTGATTGAACTGATTCTTTCTACCAAATGAGTCGTGGATTCAACTCTTCACTCATGATATTCCTTACTCTTCTGGGTTTTTACATTTATCCAAGGTGAGCACACCCAAATTGATAAACACATTTTCATATGCAATCTTCCATGTGAGATACATGAACTAATCTGTAGTCTTGAGATAATAGCCAAGCACTTAGGCTTGCTATTTGCACCAACTACTATTAGGGTCATGATGCACATAAGAGTTTGTGATATCGGTGAGGAGTGTCTTTAGCATTTGGCTTTGATTATGATGGAACTGAAGACCCCCAATCTATCTAAGAAGGGATAGATGGTTAACCAAGTGATTGAGGCCACTAGTCACAATGGAAAAACAAAGTTGAGCATGAGGATAGACTTTTCTAAAAGAGCAC
Organism: Ceratopteris richardii; assembly: GCA_020310875.1. Classification (NCBI taxonomy): domain Eukaryota; kingdom Viridiplantae; phylum Streptophyta; class Polypodiopsida; order Polypodiales; family Pteridaceae; genus Ceratopteris; species Ceratopteris richardii. The sequence continues at coordinate 56,973,177 of CM035421.1, read as the reverse complement.
ATTAAACTATTTACACTACAACATATCAGGGGCATACCGATGTTGCCCATACGGAGGGTCACGCCTCGGCATCAGTATGACCATTGAAAATGCTTGAAAGACCACGGATGCAATACCCACGGTCATTTGATCATCAGTATATAGGTGTCCGTATGAGCGCCGGTATAGGGGTCGGTACTTTACTGTAAATTACCGACGCTTATACCGATGCTTATACCGACGCTTACACTGACACTTATACCGACGCTCGTACCGACGCTTATACAGAGGTAACGTTTTAACCGGGCCCGAGAGCAAAAATTCGACATTTTCTTGCATTTTGAACCAAAGTTTGCTACTATCAAGTTTGCACGTGCGAACTACATTCTGCGCCTATTCTGTACATACATCTCTCTCTTTATCATTCTTTCTCTCTCTTTCTCTCTCTCTCTCTCTCTCTCTCTCTCTCTCTCTCTTTCTCTACATCTCTATTTCTCTAGATCTAAAATTTTTGTAAGAATTGCACATACTATACCACCCTTTCTCCTTCTTTGTTTTTTCCCTTTTCTAATTTCTCTTCTCTTTCATTTGCAGGAGATTTTTGGCATCAAATCTTTGGAATTCGATGAAGGGCAACATTAAGTGGACCTTGAGGACAACGCTCCAAACAATTACATCGATGTAAGTGATTGTTTTGTTTTCGATTGATATAGAGTGAGATAGAGAGAGAGAGATGAAAGAAAGAGAGGGATCTAGAGAAACATAGAGAGAGAGAGAAAGAAAGAGAGAGATGAAAGAGAAAGATAGAGAGAGAGACAAAGAGAGAGAGATGAAAGAGAGAGAGATGAAATAGAAAGAGAATGAGATAGAGAGACAGATGCATACATACATACACACACATATGCATACACATACTCACATACATATTACATACACACATGCATATTACATACACACTCACAAACATATTACATACACACATGCATATACATACACATACATATTACATACTCACATGCATACACACATATACATACATACATGCATATTACATACAAACATGCATATTGCATACACACATGCATATTAGATACACACATGCATATACATACACACACATATTCATTCTCATACTCACATACATACATACATGTATACACACATATACATACACACATGTATACATACACACATGCATATGCATACATACATACACACATATTTGCATGTACACATACACATACATACATAAACACATGCATATTACATACACACTCACATATGTATACACACACATATGTGCATACACACATGCATATGCCTACATACATACACCCACATACGCATGTACACACACACATTACATACACACACACATATATATACACACTCACATATGTATACACACTCATGTATACACACAAATGCATACTGCACATACACATACACACACATCACATATACATGTTTTAGGGATAGGGTTTTAGGATTAGGGTTTATGAATTTCTCTTTTCTTTTGTTTTGTAGGAGATTTTTGGCATCAGGACTTTGGAATTCGACGAAGGAAAACATGAAGTGGACTTTGACGAAAACGCTCCAAACAATTACATCGATGTAAGTGATTGTTTTGTTCTCAAATGATATAGAGTGAGATATAGAGAGATAGAGATGAAAGAAAGAGAGAGATGCATACACACATATTTGATTGTACACACACATACATACATACACACATGCATATTACATACACACACACATATAGATACACACTCACATATGTATACACGCACATATGTGCATACACACATGCATATGCGTACATACATGCACACACATATGCATCTACACACACACATACATACATACACACATGCATATTACATACACATGCACATATATAGACACATTCACATATGTATACACACACATGCATACATGAACATACACATACACACACACACACCACACATACATACACACATATATATGTTTTAGGGTTAGGGTTTTAGGATTATGGTTTTTGACTTTTTCACATATACACACATAATACATACACACATGCACACATATACACATGCATACACACATCTCTTTGTCTCTCTCTCCCCCTACAAACATCTCTCTCTCTCTCTCTCTACACACACATCTCTCCCTCTCACATCTTGGTAAATGATGTGTGTACTCTTTCACTGTCTCTCTTTCTCTATGTCTTCTATGTTTTAATTTCTTTTTTCTTTTGTTTTTGTAGGAGATTTTTGGCATCGATTCTTTGGAATTCGACAAGATACGACGTGGATTGGGCTTTGACAAGAGCGATCAAAAGAATTACATTGATGTAAGTGCTTGTTTTGTTCTTTTTTATAAATAGAGAGAGAGAGAGAATAAGAGAGAGGGAGAGAAAATAAGAGAGAGATAGAAAGAGGGAGAGAGATAAAAAAGAGAGTGAGAGAGAGGGAGATAAAGAGGGAGATATAGATAGATAGAAAGAGAGAGACATAGAGATACATACACACACATGCATACATATTAGAGACACATATGCATATCCATATGCATACATACACACACACATACATGTTTTAGGGTTAGGGTTTTAAGATTAGGATTTTTGACGTTTACACATATACGCACATAATACATACACACATGCATACATACATACACATACACAAACGTCATATATACATACACACATGCATGTTTTAGGCTTAGGGTTTTCGGATTTTACATATATCTTTTTTAATTTCTCTTTTCTTTTGTTTTGCAGGAGCTTTTTGGCATTGATTCTTTGGAATTTGACAAGAGATGACTTCGATTGGGCTTTGAAGAGAGCGATAAAAAGAATTACATCCATGTAAGTGATTGTTTTGTTCTTTCTATAAATAGAGAGAGAGAGAGAGAGAAAGAGAGAAAGATAGAGAGAAAGAGAGAGAGAGAGAGAGAGAGAGAGAGAGAGAGAGAGAGAGAGAGAGAGAGAGAGAGAGAGAGAGAGAGAGAGAGAGAGAGAGAGAGATGAAAGAGAGAGAGAATGAGAGAGAGAGAGGGAGGGAGGGAGGGAGGAAGGGAGGGAGGGAGGGAGGGAGGGAGGGAGAGAGGGAGGGAGGGAGAGAGAGAGAGAGAGAGAGAGAGAGAGAGAGAGAGAGAGAGAGAGAGAGAGAGAGAGAGAGAGAGAGAGAGAGATGAAAGAGAGAGAGAGAATGAGAGAGAGAGAATGAGAGAGAGAGAGAAAGAGAGAGAGAGAGAGAGAGAGAGAGAGAGAGAGAGAGAGAGAGAGAGAGAGAGAGAGAGAGAGAGAGAGAGATGAAAGAGAGAGAGAATAAGAGATTAGGGTTTTTGATGTTTACACATATACACACATAATACATACACACATGCACACATATACACATGCATACATACATACACATAGACACACATCATATATACATACACACATATGCATGTTTTAGGATTAGGGTTATGTGCTTTTACATATATACACACATGCATACACACATATACACATATAAACACATAATACATATGCACATATACACACACATACACACACACACAAAGACACACACACACATACATACATACACACACACATAGATATATACACACATGCATAAATACATACACACATGTGAGTGAGCTTTTTGACTTAATAAAACCCTAGAAACATGTATTACTACCTATATAAAGCCCATTGACTCTTTAACCCTTCAAAAACTCTATCAAACCTAATGAAAAATCTTAAGTTAACCATTCACTTGTAACCCTAAATTAACCAAGAACTTTAGGAACTTTTTGTTGATATATTTTGGTAATGATATGTGTGAACACTCTAGGACCACCGGAGCACTTTTTTCCCTCTTTAGGAGGTTTTTTCCCCCAGCTTGTATATATGCCTATTGCCCTAATGGGCTACTTATCTTTGTACATTCTCTAGTAATACATTTAGTATTGTGTGTTGTGCTCCAAGCTTCTTCTTCTTCCTTGTGTTGTTCGCGTGCTTCCGCAGACGTCTAACTCCAACAATTGGTATTAGAGCAGGTCGTCACTTCATCTAGGGCACCATCGACACTCCTCCAGTTGTAGTCTCAGAATTGCATGAATTTTGGTGAGCTTACTCATCATGTTTTCAAGATCAAAACAGCTTCGGTATGTGGTGCCAAGATCGCGATCTGAGATCTTTTCGGCCTCCGAATGCACTATTGTAGTGCTTGTGCAGGCTATTTTGTCTTTTTGTGCCAAAGGTATATACCAGCTTCTCTTCACCAATATAAGCGTCTCGAAGTGTGCTACTGGTCTAGCAGAACTCGTCTGGGAAACTCTATTCAAATTTTTGAGATATAGTCACTTTTTTGCATCAAGGTATTTTAGTCACCGGTCATGGCTGAAAGCAGTGATGTATTCCGTATGTTGGCTCTTGAGGATAAGTTGGATGGTACCAACTACCAGTTATGTGCTTATATGATGTGACATGTGTTGGTTGCAAAAGGACTGTGGAACATTGTGCAAGGTGTCAAAAAACATCCTATCACACTTGCAACTGTGACAACTACAGTTACTGAAGCTGATGCAGAAGGTGTCAAAGTCTACATATTCCTGTTCGTGCTGGGGTTTCTTCTGCACCTACAATAGAGAAGATTTGCTAGGATGGCAGAGATGCCTAGGCACATGCATTGATAGCTTTGTCCATCAAACGTGCAATTATTCCTCACATTCGCTCTTGTAGAACAGTTAAGGTGCTTGGGATACACTTACCACATTGTATCAAGCTAGGAATGAGGCTCGTGTTGCTTACCTCCGAAAATAGTTGGAGAGTGAGCACATGAATGAAGGTAATGCTATGGACAGTTTCCTAACGAAGATCAAAGACTTGAAGGAATAGTTGATTTCTGCTGTGAGGTTATACCAGATAGCTCACTTGTGCAGACCGTTCTGAATGGTCTTCTTGATTCATATTAGAGTTTTGCTTCTAGTCTTTGGTTGATGATGAAAGGCAATCCAAATGCCTTATCATTTGAGGAGTTAGTCTTTGTTTTATTGCAGAAAGATCAGTCCAGGTAGAACAGGTCCATTATGCGAGTTGGAGATCAAGCTTTTGTTGCTAGTTAGAAGGGCAAAGGAAAATGGAGCTCTTCAACTAGTAAGCAGAAATATGCTAGTTTTCCATATTCGAAGAAGGAAGATAAAGATGAGAAGAAATTAGAAAAGCAAAAATTCTTTTGTAAGTTCTGTAAAGGGAATGATCATATCATAAAGAACTGTCCAAAACTGAGTGCTAAAGAGGCAAAGAAGAAAGCGGCTGGAATGGTTGTTGCAGAGGCCTCTACCCCAAAAACAGAGTTGAGAACAGTCCAACTGAAAGCATGTTATATGTTAAGCATGCTAATGATGTGCTTCTCATCATTGTTGTCTATGTTGATGACATGCTGCTCAGTGGTCCTATTGAGAAGCATATTGCTGATTTTAAGGCTGATTTGCATGCATCATTTGAGACGTCTGATTCGGGGCATTTGCATCACTATTTGGGCATTCAATTTATGCAAGTTGATGGTGGAATGGCTTTGTGTCAAACAAAATATATTGATACATTATTGCATCGTTTTGGCCTTGAAGACTGTAAGCCTTTTGCCACTCCTATGGAGATAGGTTTAGGATTGAGTCTTCATGATGCTGGAGATGCATTTGATGTTGTTCTCTATCAAGATGCTATTGGATGTTTGATTTACTTATGCATTACTCGACCAAATATTCAGTTTTCTGTCTCACAGGTGAGCAGATTTATGCATTGCCCAAGTGTCAAGCATTGGTAGGCGGTTAAGCGCATCTTTCACTACTTGAGTGGTACTTGGCTACTTGGGTTGTTTTATACCAAGGGGGGATCACTATCGCCAGATTTGCATGCTTTTTGTGACTCAGACTCGGCTTGTTCCTATGACACTCGTGTGTCCATTAGTGGCTTTTGCTTCATGCTTGGTAGCTCATGTATATCTTGGTTGAGCAAGAAGCAGCCTACTATGGCCATGTCCAGTTGTGAGGCTGAGTATAGGGCAACTTTCACAGCTACTGTTGAGTGTGTGTGGCTTAGATGCATTATGGCTGATTTGGGTGTTGGTCTGACTTCTACCACCACCATCTTCATTGATAGTCAAAGCGCATTGGGAGTTGCGAGGATCCCTATGTTCCATGCTCGCACTAAGCACATTGAGGTGCATTATCATTATGTCAGGGAGAGGTTCTCTGCTGGGGAGATCAGCTTGGCATATGTGCCCACGGAGGAGAACATTGCAGACCTTTTCAGGAAGGCTCTACCGAGGGAGAAGTTTGAAGCTTTCCGCAAAGATTTGGGCTTACTTCCTTTTGTGGAGTGATTTGCACATAGCTTGGCACTTCCTTATACATGAGTGACAGCTACTTGTTCACCGCATCACTCCTAGGGGGGATTTGCTGATACATGTACCCTAGTAAGAAAATCCATGTTTAAACTTCTAATCCTTGCAATACATCTTCAAAACCTTAGGAACCCAATTTCTCTAACCCTAAGGCCTTGTATAAATTTCCCTTGTATCTCTATAACGGTGTGTGTGTGTGATGATTTCTCCCATGATTGGAACCTTTAAAAAAGAGGAACTTTTAAAAAGAATCATTTTGAATATAGTAATGTCTGAATAAATGAGTAGAACCTTAAAACCTACAAATAAAAAGAAGAGAAAAAGAAATGAAAAGTAAAAATAAGAAAATGAAAGGGGAAAAATAGAAAGGATAAAATCCAAAATCGGAAAGAGGGAATGGATTGTTCAAATTTAGAAATATTAATGTCTAAATAAATGAGTAGAACCTTAAAATCTAAAAATAAAAAGAAGAGAAAAAGAAATGAGAAGTAAAAATAAGAAAATGAAAGGGGAAAAATAGAAAGGATAAAATTCAAAATTGAAAAGAGGGAATGGATTGTTCAAATTTAGAAGAGATGAAAAAGAAGGCTAGAAAAGATAGAATGGAAAGATTGGAAGAACCAAAAAATGGAAATAGAAGAAGAAGGATCTTCTACTTTGTATTCATTTAGCCTATATTAGGAAACACTTTTGGGTTTATGGATTTACCCCAGATATTACACATTGCCCATGGATGGAAACATTTTATCTTCTAGTGATGATTATTACATGATTGTTGATGTTTCCACTTCATCTTTTGCATCTAGTGTTTTAGTTAGCAATACGATGTCCTTTATTTATGAATAGAGAAGGTTAGTCAAGATTGATATTGGTATGCAGAATTGAGATCGCAAATGACTAACTTAGTGGCTCTCTAAGACCATGGATCAAACTGAGGTGAGGACTATAAATCTCAAAATATGAACTTTTTATAGATTTAAGTGTTGTAGAAAATGTGATCACTTTTTGATTAGCCATATAATTCATATAAATCACTTATCAAACAAGTGAAAATATCCCAGGAATGTATGTTACCATTATATCAAACATATGAGAAACACAAATACCATTCCACTTTGGTGGTAGAGCAATTCAAGAAATACTCTTAGTTTGTGAGGATAAATATGTCATAGAACTACAAATCTTAGTAATCTAGCGGATGATTTGGTACAAAATATGTTCAAATTTTCATATAAGGACATGATTGTAATTAAGGATACAAGAACCGTATATCTTCCATTAGACAAGAAACAAGATTGTGATAACAATACTTTTGAATGAACCTCACATGCATCCACCTAACACTTCAACTGATTCAACTATGAATGGATACGATATAGAGTGAGAGGGAGTCTCCAATTTCATTTATATCAACTGTGCTAGAAGATTTGGAATCTTTTATCAAGAATAACATTGAGCTAAGGACCTAAACTATTTTGCTATAACCTTTGACAATCCAAAGATGGATTTGGATTCTTATAGGATTTGTGGATGCACAAAGGAATCATCAGCAAATGTGGATCCTAAAGAAAATGAATAGAGGTGTTGAAAAGCCATTCCCTTCTACCAAAAATCTCCAAAAACAAAAATTTCATAAAGAAGCATATAAGGAAAGATTTAAGAAAAAAGATCATCACTTGAGTCAAGAGAACTCAAAAGATCAAGGCTAAGAAAAGTTGAAATAAACTCACCAAGATGGGTATCAAAGCTAGTTACCTCTTTTAAAAACCAACATTGAAGGATATATATCTCAAACCAATAGAGAGATGCTCTCAAAAAACATTTTCATGAAGCTCAAAGATTCACTTGTAATATTAGACAAAAGCATAAAAAGAACACATCAATATCCAAAATTTTGGAAGACCTTGAGACCAAAGAAAAAGGAACCTTGAAATACAAATAAAATCACGGTTCCATCTAAATTTGGACAGATCCCTTCTAAATCTATTGAAAGTTTGTAAAACAAATATATTTTTCAAGAATTTTATTTGACGAATGAACGCTATGCTTAGTGCACAATCCTTCATTATGTACCATGATGAGTATTTGTATTCAAAAGTGTGGATGTATATGGTCCGTTAAAGGAATGCTATGCATAGGAATTGAAGGGTGTTTTCCATCCACAAATGCATGTTTAAGACAAATAATATCATTATTTCTATAAAACATTTACGAATTACTTAAAAAATAGGGAAAAACTAACTATTCAATAAGGGTGAAAGCATGGGAGTGTGAACATTAATAAGGATAAAAAACAGATTTAAAATGCATGGATTAATTGACTATTTGTTTATCTTGTTCAAAGGAACTTAAAGCTTCAACCATGAATGGCCAAAAACATGAACTCTTGCCAAATTTTTAAATCACTTTTTACGTTTTTGAATTGATTGCACTCAATCAAAGACCAACTTCCGCTCCACTTCTCGTCATCGTTTTGATCTACATGCATGTATCAGTGCATGGAACGTGGTGAAGAACAGTGCTTTCATCAACTAGCACTAGCAAAACAAGCATGCAAGTTGACTCTACGAGATTAAGGTACATTTTGTATGCTCTTATGTGCATACGTTGAGATGAAAAAGATGGAGGTCGATTGATATATGTTTTTTGCATGCTTTTGATTGTATCATGTACAAGTTTTCATTATGAAGAAAATTAAAAATAGCATGTCTATGATGCATATAAGCACACATAAGAGATTTCTAGAATATAGATCTTTATGAGCTACCTAAATCTAACTCTTTATACATATTGATCAAAGGAATTAGTTTGTACCTGGACTTCCATTTTGATTAAAAAAATCTGGTGAGAGAGCATTCATGATGATTATCAATAAACAAGGCACTAGAGGAGTGATAATTGTTTCGGGGAGCATTTTGAAAATTCAAAGGTAGCAATTATAACAAGCATAAAATATTGGAATAGAATTTCTTTGTGTTGTAGTCTGAGACTATGGGTGATAAGCATATGTATATATAAATATACATATGTAAATTGGGTAGGAAATGTCATGGATTGAGAGTCAACTAGTGGATTTTTGTTCTCACTTAGAAGTGCAACCATTTTATGGAGTATTAAGAAGGAAACAACTGTCGCTTTGTCAAGTATTGAAGCTCAATATAGAAGAATTACTCAAGCCGTTTGTGAAGCAACATGGATTAAGTACTACATTGATCAAAAGGTGATCATCGTGACAATGTGAACAACATTATGCTATCAAAGAATTCAATCTATCATGCGAGGTCGAATCACATCGAAGTTAACTATTACTTTGTTTGTGAGAAGATCATTGAAGGAAAAGTGGAGCTGATTCACATAAACACTCAAGAACATGTGGCTACTATTTTCACCAATCTCTTCCTAAAAAGAAATTCATCTATTTCAGAGAAGATTTAGGATTTAGGACAATTTAGTTTGCATCTAAATTTCATTTCATGTTGACTTCATGATTCTTGCTATTTTTGTCTATACACCTGTTGATTCTTTTGCTCAATGCTCAGAGTACAGTAACAATTGATTAAATTCCTCTTTATGGAATTTAGTTAGCTTAGATAGCTAATGAGTACAAGTGAAATCATCTAAAATGATGAACTATACTTTGAGCAATGAACTTAGCAATCCAAGACTTACCCTCGACTTTTAGGGACTGAGTAGTAGATGACTAGTGAGCACTTAGATGACAATTTCTCATTGTTGGAGGAACTAAATACTTTGAGATTTTAACAGTATAAAGTATACTTCATGTTGGTTCCAACAAGCTATAGATCATCCAAACTAGTTGAGAAATCACTGAGATACGACCAGACAAAGTTCACTGTTCGAAGTAGTCATAACAGAGAAGTAGATGGAGATGATCAATGAAGTATATGTATTATAGCACATGATTATACAAGATCATTGGCATTGTAATGATGCTCAATGATAGTGGAATGCATAATCTATGGTGTGAGCTACTCAAATCTTGCTAATGATCAATGGAAGAGCTCTCAATGAGGCCACATGGCCGTGAGTTTTTCAGAGTCATTTATATAAGTTGTTCTCTCAAGTTTGAATTTGAAATTCAACTTTGGCTCAATCTAAAAAAGTGACTCCTATTATTGAGGAGTTATTATCTCTTGAAGACTTGTAGCGAATGTGTTTCCGAACTCCATGAAGGCTTTTACAAGATCCTTCATGGATTTAATCTTTTACAAATGGTAAATGATCAAAAGATTACAAGCTAGGATTCACATGATCCAGCAAGTGCTTTCTCATAAAGTTTTCCATTCTAAGCCAAATGTGAAGGCTTGGACTTTTGTAGCAAAATCTCTAATGCTTCATATCTAATACTTTATAACATGCACCGACCTTTTTGGCGTAGTCGTTTCCTAATCGGTATCTACTCTCTTACATGTGAGAAGATCGTCAATGATCACATTTGAAATGGATTGATATGTATCGTGATTTGACATTCTTAGAATTTTCTTAGTATGAGATACATTGACTGCTCACCAATGAAAAGCGGAAATAAGGTATAACACGCATTCCTTGAAATTATTGGACTCTTCTTGGTACGTGATAGTAAAGATTGATTCGTATCACATAACAAAAATATGTTTATTTTCTAGGTGATCTAGAGGATAGCCTATAGTCGTAGAAGTATACCTAGGAAAATTACTTTTCACACCCTTAGTATCCAATTTCGCATGTTCTAAAAAAACAGAAATAGGTAGATGAGCAACTTAAGCACATAAGGGCTTCACACTTTTTCATATTCCTTAAGGTTGACTTTGACAAAGCATATGACAGACTCTAGTGGGACTTCATTCTCCAATCACTGAAAGACTTAGGAATCAGCCAAAATTTCATTAAGATGGTCTCTACATTGTTGGGATATGCATCTACTCAAATTACCATCAATGGCCAGCTTTCTCAAGTGATTAGATTAAAACTTTCTATCTGATAAGGGTGCCCATTTGCCTCACTTCTCTTTGCTATCATGGTCCATGGTCTCAACTACCTTGTTAAACATTAAGCAAACCTAGGTCTTATTCAAGGCCTCCTTCATCCTCTCAATCAAGACCAGATGATCATGAGACTCTTTGTTGATGACACTAATGCTTTTGTGCATAACGATCCGATAAGCATTGAGAACTTTTGGAATTCTCTCAATACATTTTGTGAGGCATCCGGATCCAACATAAATCATGATAAAATTGTTAGATTTATTTAGACCTCCATGGTCTACCATTGGTCTACCTCCATTTGGTCAAGGACCCTAGCCAAGTCAAGCACCAAAGCTCAGGGGAGCCAAGGCTCTAGCACAGATCTTCAAGGTTATTCCATCTCCTTAGAGTGGCCATATGAGGAGTGTTTGGACCTTAGAGAAGATTCTAGAGGTGCCAATGCAAAGGGCTATTTAAGGTTGGGAGGTGAGTGGCAGGTAGCTAATTGGGATCTTTCATTTGGTTTCAGAGCTTGAGTTAGAGAGGGGAAAGTTTTTGAGAGAAAGCCACTTCATGATCTTGCTGAAAAAAGTCATGGGAAAGGAGAAAAGATTTCGCATGCGAATTTGGAGACCTTTGCGCAAGCTGAGTGTGTAGTTTTCGAAGATGATTTCCATAAAAAAGAAGGTTTTTTGCTTCCTCTACATGAGCACACAGGCTGTACAACAGGTACAAATTTCCGTCGTCTTTCAAGGATTGAGCATCGTGCTCACGTGGGGCATGAGAGGAAGAGAGCACTTTGTTCTCTCTTCTCATGAGACATTGAAGTAGTAGCTTTGGCGCCTTACATAAAGGCCTCCTTTATTGAGAATCTTCGCCTTTGTGGGATCTTTCATTTGGTATCAGAGATGCATTATGTGGTATTTTGCATCAGATTAGCTTCACATTTCTTGATAGTGATTTAATCCAAGAGATCAAAGATTCATAGATTGAAGATTATTGTCAATCTATAATCAATGAGTTATCACAAAATGATAAGGATCAAGCATTCTCACATTTTCAAGTGGAGCAAGGTTTGCTCAAAAGAAAGGGAAAGATATGTGTGCCTAACTCCTAAGAAGGGAAGTTTAGAAAAGAGGTTACTTTTGAGAACCACGATGTACCTTGTGCATGACATCCTGGTATTGAGAAAACTTTGCAGTTGATCAACATACTTTTTGGTGGCCTAAGATGATCAGAGATGTAAGCAATTATGTAAACAATGTTTTAAATGTCAGGTGAATAAAGCAGAGAGGATTAGTTCTCCATGTCTGCTACAGCCATTGGAGATACCCAACTATTGTTGGGATAGTATTTCCATGGACTTCATAATGGGTTTACCTAGAAATCCATGACAAAAGAATGCTATTCTTGTAGTGGTTGATCGTTTGAGCAAAATGGCACACTTCATTTCTTCAAAGGAATCAGTGGAGGCTCTGCAAGTCGCAGAACTATTTATTCAGAATATTTTTAGACTGCATGGTCTACCTAGATCTATAGTTTCAGATAGGGATCCTAGGTTCAAAGGAAATTTTTGGAAACAGGTGTTCAATAAGCTTCAAGTTCAACTCAAGATGAGTAGTGGAGAGCATCCACAAATAGACGGTTAGACCGAAAGAGTTAATCAGATACTGGTAGATATGCTACTGGCATATGTTTCAGAAAAGCAAACAAATTGGGATAGTTTTCTCCCATTAGTTGAGTTTGCTTATAATAGTTGGAAGCACAAGACTACTAGGCTGGTGCCTTTTGAGGTGATGTATGGGTTTAGTCCACATAGTCCAGCTACCATTGGGTTACCCAAGAAATCTCCAAGTGCTTCACAGTTTTTGATAGATATGCAATATTACTTAAAAATAACTCAGCTCAATCTTCAACAAGCTGCTGAAAGGATGAAAGCATTTGTAGATTGACATCGAACACCACGAATTTTTCAAGAGGGAGATTATGTGTTTTTACAAGTTCCAGTTGGTTCATCATTGACAGTGGGTCAGAAACCCAAGTTATCCCCTAGATCTTGTGGACCTTGGACAGTAATCAAGAAGATTAGCGATGTCCAATATAAATTGCAAATGCTAGATAATTGCAAAGCTCACCCAGTTTTCCATGTTAGCAAGTTGAGACCATACATTTCACGAGATGAGAATTGTGTAGATGTTTTAGTTGCTTTAGAAAACGGAGGATCTCAGCCAGATGTTCCATTTCACATTCTTGATAAAAGGGAGTGGAAGTTGAGAAATCGCTCCATACCATAGTATTTAGTAGCATGGACTAGCCATCCACTCACAGATGCTACTTGGGAATCAGAAGCTCTGATTGGCAAACACTTTCCTTCCTTCATCACTAAGGACAGTGATCTGCAGAAGGGGTAGAGAGTGTTAGATTTATTTAGACCTCCATGGTCTACCATTGGTCTACCCACATTTGGTCAAGGACCCTAGTCGGGTCAAGGACCAGAGCTCGAGGGAGCCAAGGCTCTAGCACGTATCTTCAAGGTTATTCCATCTCATCAGAGTGGCCATATGAGGAGTGTTTGGACCTTAGAGAAGATTCTAGAGGTGCGAAGGGCAAGGGCTATTTAAGGTTGGGAGGTGAGTGGTAGGTAGCTAATTGGGATCTTTCAAAAACTACCTTTAGGACTATAATTAGGCATCCCCCTCAATTGTTACTAGACCACAATTGCCAAATGATTTCTAGCACACAAATCTTCCACCTCTTAGGTATTCCTATGGGATTTGATGTTTCGATGGGACATAGATGGAATCGGGCTCTCTCTAAACTCAATAACAAGTTGACATACTGGAAAGGTATGCAGATCAACGTGGCAGGTTGTGCTATGTTGGTTAACACATTCCTCCGTTGTTTGATGATTTACTATCTCTCCTACAAGAGACCGAAGGACCAAGAGATTATTGAGTTGGAAAGAATTTGTAGGAATTTTCTCTAGATGGGTGACCCTAATAGAAGGGGTATCCGGAAAATTAAATGGGCCACTTGCATTAGCCAAAAACGATGAAGGTGGTTTGGGCATTCTAGACATTGAAGGAATGGCCAACAAGTTGATGGGAAAATGGTTAGTTAAAGCTTGGAGCATTATGGATAAGCATTAAGACCTTTTGGAATTCTGTTAATACATTTTGCTAAAACTACCTTTAGGGCTATTATTAGGCATCCCCCTCAATTGTTACTAGACCACAGTTGCGAGTTGAATCCTAGCAAACAAATCTTCCACCTCTTAGGTATTCCTATGGGATTTGATGTTTCGATGGGATAGAGATGGAATCGGGCTCTCTCTAAACTCAAGAACAAGTTGACATACTGCAAAGGTATGCAGATCAACCTAGTGGTTTGTGCTATGTTGGTTAACACATTCCTCCATTCTTTGATGATTTACTATCTCTCCTACAAGAGACCGAAGGACCAAGAGATTATTGAATTGGAAAGAATTTGTAGGAATTTTCTCTGGATGGGTGACCCTAATAGAAGGGGTATCTTGAAAATTAAATGGGCTACTTGCATTAGCTAAAGAGATCAGAGTGGTTTGGGCATTCTAGACATTGAAGGAATGGCCAGCACGTTGATGGAAAAATGGTTAGTTAAAGCTTGAAGCAACACGGATGCCCCTTGGGCCAAGCTTATCTTTATAAACAAGAGTGCTCTCAAGATTGTGGGCCTCTCGAGGTGGAAGGATCTCGACCTTCTCACCCTTTTGTCCTCACCCTTTCTGGTGATTCCTAGAGGCTCGACCCTAGTTTTCTCTCTATGGAAGAAATGGAAAAAGATGAAACATTTCCTTAGGATCAATGAAGATTGGATATGGACATATGTGATTAGACAAAATGATTCTGTCTAGTTCCCGATCAAGGGCATTTGGGATTTGGAATCTTGGAACCTCCAAAAAGCCAAGAAACTCTGGAGCAAAGTTTTCATTTGCGAAAGCATATGTGGAACCAAGAAACTGGCCAATGGATTAGGTTTCAGGACATTGATCTAGCTTTAAGAGTGGATTATGAAGAATGGTTCCTACTGCGGAGCAGATTCAATGCTTGGGAGCATTTGAGGACTTGCTTCCTCATTGGTCAAGGATCTCCTCACCATGAGGGTCTTAGTTGGCACAATGGAAATAGTTTTCATAAAATTCCGAGATTGAAGAAGAATTTGGACCTTCATGTGTTTGGATTGGTTGGGCTTGAGGTGGGACTTGAAGTTCCAATCCCTTTGGCACCCCCTTATCGAGATTAAAAAATATGTGCTTATGTGGAAAATCTTCCACTAGGGAATTTAGACCAATCTAAAAGCTACCAAAATTTGCAAGGTTGCCTCTGGGTGCAAATGATGCCTACATGGCAATGAGGATTTGGGACACCTCTTCTTTGCATGCCCGAAGTCTATTTTGATATGGCGGACCCTTAGGAGAATCATGAAGCTATATGGACAAATAAATTGGAAGCAACCATTACTGGGTGAAGTGATCGGATGTTCCTCAACATTGTGGAATGCTATAAGAGGTAAGACCCTCTAGAAGATCTGGAAAGAGAAATTTGCTACTAACTTTGGAAACCCTCCTAAAGAATGGTCGATCAAAAACTATCTTTTCCTTTTAGGCAATATAATTTCCAATTGTAAGAAGGCCCCACCTTTTGAACTTCATAAACTGTTTTGCCTTGAGAACAACAAATTAAAAACAAATGCGCTCCACATGAGGGAGACAAGCGGATTATCAAAGTTCTTTGTAAGTCCTCTAGAAATGCATAGGCAACCCTTGCTTTGTGGGATTGAGGGTGTCCCATGGGTACTAGGCTTGTTCTTTTGTAATGCTGTTTTTTCTATTAATTAAAGCCTGGGAGAATATGCAATTGCCAAACTTCCATTTGAAAAAAAAAAAAGCTTTCTAAAGCAAGAAGCGCACACCCAAGTCTACCTTTCTCCTTGCACAAGGGGGTAACGGTGGAGGATCAAACAATCTAATTTTCCCTTCTTTTAAGCCTCTTCTTCTACCTCTAAACCTTGGGTTGTTTGAAGTAGTCTACATAAAAGACTTGGGCTTCGCTAAAAGTTTCTTTTTCACCTTATATGTTTTTCTCCTTTAGTGAACATGATATGAAAATTTTGCTCAAAATATCTACGATTCTCCATAGCAGACACAAAAGTGGCAATTTACTTTCATTTCCCATAATCTCTCAAAAGATTGAGAGGATTGGCCACAATATCATCATCATGTATGTGCCTACCTATGGAGTCGAAACATTTACTAATCTCGTCATATTAAGTATGTATTCAGTAATTTAACTACCTGAATACTTCATCGAGTTTTTTAAAACATTATTAGCTAAAAATGTTCCAATGTACGTGACTGAATGTGAAGCATCTCTATAGGTTTTCCCGAGCCTTAAAGGATAAAGGATCTGAATCTCATAAATAAATCATAAAATAAAAGTCAAAACAAATATAACTCATAACATGAATAAGAAAGAAATTCGTAACTCGGAGTGGAAACATGGAAGAACAAAGGTTAGAAAGGGGATTCCTCCTTGGAATTGAAATTTAAGGTACAATATCTTCAATTCACAATAGTTCGGCATAGAAAACCTTCTAAAAGCTAAAAAAATTTGCACGGTTGCCCCTGGGTGCAAATGATGCCTACATGGCAATGAGGATTTGGGACACCTCTTCTTTGCATGCCCGAAGTGAATTTTGATATGGTGGACCCTTAGGAGAATCATGAAGCTATAGGGACAAATAAATTGGAAGCAACCATTACTAGGTGAAGTGATCGGATGTTCCTCAACATTGTGGAATGCTATAAGAGGTAAGACACTCTAGAAGATCTGGAAAGAGAAATTTGTTGCTAACTTTGGAAACCCTCCTAAAGAATGGTCGATTTAAAAGTCTCTTTTCCTTTTAGGCAATATAATTTCCAATTGTAAGAAGCCCCCCTTTTAAACATCATAAAGTGTTTTGCCTTGAGAACAGCAAATTAAAAACAAATTGGCTCCACATGAGAGAGACAAGAGGATTATCAAAGTTCTTTGTAAAGTCCTTTAGAAATGCATAGCCAACCCCTACTTTGTGGGATTCACGGTGTCCCATGGGTACTAAGCTTGTTCTTTTGTATTGCTGTTTTTTCTATTAATGAAAGCCTAGGAGAATATGCAATTGCCAAACTTCCATTTGAAAAAAAAAATCATGGGTGCTAGAGACAATCTTCAAGGGCCCTATGTTTATGGCTACTAGGGACAACCTTCAAGGGCCCTATGTTTTTACTTTTACCTTTCTACTCTTGAAAATGACTCAAAGCTTTCTCAAGCAAGAAGCGCACACCCAAGTTTACCTTTCTCCTTTCACAAGGGGGTAATAGTGGAAGATCAAACAATCTAATTTTCCCTTCTTTTAAGCCTCTTCTTCTACCTCTAAACCTTGGGTTGTTTGAAACTTGGGCTTCGCTAACAGTTTCTTTTTCACCTTATATGTTTTTCTCCTTTAGTGAACAACTTCATCGAGTTTTTTTAAAAACACTATTAGCTCCAATGTACGTGACTGAATGTGAAGCATCTCTATAGGGTTTCCCGAGCCTTCAAGGATGAAGGATCTGGATCTCATAAATAAATCATCAAATAAAAGTCAAAACAAATATAACTCATAACATGAATAAGAAAGAAATTCGTAACTTGGAGTGGAAACATGGAAGAACAAAGGTTAGAAAGGGGATTCCTCCTTGGAAATCAAATTTAAGGTACAATATCTTCAATTCACAATAGTTCGGCATAGAAAACCTTCCATATGTGCTACACTTTAACTAGATCATTACAAAGATATACTAACTTTTAGTAGGTAGTCGCCAATCATGTAAACTAGACAACAATCATTTGGTGAAATTAAAGTTTTTTAAATTTTTTTCTATGATACCCATATTCGTCACTTGCACTTCATTTGAGAACATGTTTTCTGCAAAAAAGAATATTACAGTTTTATACGCATGAAACACTAAGTTGAAAGCTAGATACATCTGGTCATATTACGAATAGAAATGCCCCTATAAGCAACCCAAAGTCAAGAACGATGTCTCTCAGCCACATCATCTCACAATTTAGTTGGAATACTAATTCTACTATAGCTAGCCACTTTGATATCCTTGAAGTGGTCTCTGAACCGAGCATAATCAAAGCGTAGTTTATCAAGTTTAATTGCTTTCCCTCTTGGGAATATTATCACATTTGTGAGAAAAATTCTCTGTATGGTAAATGGAAGTGTTATATTCATTTCAGTAGTAAATGTCTTAACTCTAGTACATAATTTATTTGTGCCAAGGATCCAAAATAGTTTGAGTTCATGATTGACATGCCCCAAAGCTAAAACGTCAGTTAGCATTTTTTTCAACGTCTTGAAATTTACTGGATAAGGAAATGTGTTTATGTGAGGTGTATAGTTCACTATGCTATTTATAGAAGACTTGTTTAGTCGTTGAGATGTTATGTTGACCCAACATACCCCTTCCTTTGAATCTCCCATATAGATTTGTCACTTACCATTTAGGCTCTCTCTTGAGAGAATGTGGGTGGACAATGCGATCACTATTGTATTTGTTATTATTAAGAAACCTTTGAAACTTTATGTATATCACCTCTCTTGCATAATCCTGCATGCAATCAGAGCTCTAAGGTTCTCATAGTAAGGAGCGGTTTCTTATTTTAGCAAGTGCATTAGTTTAGGAGCTTAGTAATGGCTTCACCATTCTCTTCTATTGTTGTTGTTGTTTCTTTACATAGAAGAAAATAAATATGGAATAAAATAAGCTCTACAAAAGCTCAAAATCACAACCATGCTGGGCTTTTATGAGTTGTTGGATAGCAATATGGGGCCAAAAAGATTTATCCCAAAGATTAGTCTATTGTAAAATACTAAAAATTCATGAGTAAAAGTTTATCTTAGTCGAAATTCTCTTCTATCTTAAATAGGATCAAGTAAAGATGCTTTACGTGCAATTGTGGAGAATGTAAGTGTTTCTATGATCATTCTAGTACAACGCAGAACTAAAGTCTATTGATATATTTTGGTAGTGATGTGTGTCAACACACTAGAACATTTTTTCCCCCTTTAGGAGGTTTTTTCTATCAGATCGTATATATGCCAATAACCCTAAAGGGTCACTTATCTTTGTACATTCACTTGGTAATACATTTTGTATTGTATGTTGTGGTCCAAGCTTACACTTCTTGCTTATGCTCATCGTGTGCTTCCGTAGACCTCAAACTCCAACAATAGGTATCAGAGCAGATTGTCACTTCATATAGGACTCCAATCACAATCTCATAATTGCACAAAAAATGGTGAGCATACTCACAGTGATTAGGAGTTTTGGCATCCAAACACACTATCGCAGTATGTGCAGGAAATATCATCCTTTTGTGTGAAACATATATACAGGTTTCGATTTTCCAATACAAGTGCCTCAAAGTCGCTACAGGTTTAGTTGGGTTCAACCTTTTCTGATACAACCATTTTTGACATCAGGGTATTTTAGCTACTGGCCATGGCTGAAAGCAATGATTTATTTTGTATGTTGGCTATTGAGGACAAGTTGGATGGTATCAATCACCCATTATGGGCATATATGATGCATCATGCATTGTTCGCAAAAGGACTGTGGATCATTGTGTAGGGCATTGAAGAACGACCTACTACACTTGAAAATATGGTTATTGAATGTGTTGAAAATCTAATTTAAGTTGATGATCTTCAAATTCTTGTTTGTGTTGTAGGTCCTACTGCACCTAGTGTAGAGAAACTTTGACGGGATTGCAGAGATACTCAAGCACATGCATTGATGGCTTTGTCTATCGAACATACCATTATCCCTCATATTTGTTCATTGAAAATAGCAAAGCATGCTTGGAATACACTTACCACTTTATACCAAGGAAGAAATGAGGCTCATCTTGCATATGAAGTCTTGCTAGATAGTTCACTCGTGAAAACCGTTCTTAATGGTCTTCCAAATGCATATTAAATTTTTTGTTCTACTTTTTGATTGATGTTGAAAGGGAATCTAAATGCCTTAACATTTAAGGAGTTTGTCTTTGTTTTATTCTAGGGAGATGAGTCTAGGCAGAGCAAGTCCACTATGTGTGTTGTAGATCAAGCTCTCTTAGCTAATCAGAAGGGCAAAGGTAAATGGAGCTCATGTACTAGTAAGTAGAAACCTACTAGTTCTGCACAGCAAAAAAGAAAGGGAAAGATGATATGAAAATAGAAAAGTTAAAACATTTCTATAAATATTATTAAGGAAATGATCATGTCATAAAGATTTGTCCAAAACTCGTTGCAAAAGAGGCAAAGCAGAAAGAGGCTGGAATGGTTGTTGCAAAAGCCTCCACACCTAAAACAAAGTCTATTAATCTCGTGTAGAATGAAAAACGTGTGTTTACTACTATTTATAGCTATGAACCATCTTCTCATAAATAGTATCTGTTTGGAGTAGACTAAGATGTTTTGTTCTTTGAGAATGGGGTAACCAACCATATTACCTTGTAGGGTAGTTTCTTTAGTTCATTTGAGCGTGCCCCTAGTGTGAATATTTTTGCATGCGCTAACGAGTCCCTTTATCTTGTAACAGGAGTTGGAAAGATCATTCTCACAATCGCTGATGGTAGTTCTTTCACATTGTTAGATGCTTTCTTTGTATAATGCATCAAGAAAAATCTCTTCTCTATTCAAGCACTAGAAAGAATTGGCTTGGTTGTCAAAGTTGTTGATTATAGATGTACAATTCATGATGTTTTAAATGGTGATGTTATTATTGCTTCTGACCTTTTATGTTGTCAGTTGTATAAGCTCATTGAATATGGAAAATATATGAATGATTCAACATATGCAGTTCAAGATTCTCAGGCTATCTCAAATACAAAGCTTTGGCATGCATGCTTTGTTCATATGAATTTTTCTACTTTGCGCTGCCTACAAAAACATGAAATGATGTCCTCTCTAGCCAAATCTGATGCACATTGTAAACATGTTTCGAAGTGTTGTATTTTGGGCAAAATGTAGTGTTCCTCCTTCCCAAAAGATGGTTTAGTACGAGCTACTAAGAAATTGCAGCTTGTCCATAATGATGTATGTTGCCCTATGAAGACACCTTCTTTGGTGAACTCCCTTTACTTCATGACTTTTGTTGGTGAATTTTCTACGCATGCATAGGTGTATCCATTGAAAAGAAGTCCAAATTTTTTATGTGCTTAGAACATTTTGTTCTTTTGGCTTAAAATCTCTCAATATGTAAAATGTACAGCCTTCGTTCTGAATGAGGGCAGAAATACATGTCTTATTATTTTAATGCATTTACGGTTGAACTTTGGATCAAACATATGTGTAGAGTGTTGTATACACCTCAATAGAATGGAGTTGCTGAAAGAAAGAAGAGGTCTCTCATGAAGATGGCAAGGTGTATGGTGAGAAGCCGGACTTTACCACATAGCATCTAGCTTGAGGATGTTATGTGTGGAGCATATGTACTTAATAGGTGTCCCACCAAAGCATTGTAGTCTATGAATCGACATGAGGATTGGCATGGTTGCAAGAAGTATTTTGCTTATCTATCTGCCTTTGGTTTTGTGGCATATGCATTAGTGCCCTAAAAACAAATCCAAAAAATAGGTTGATAGAGTAGTAAAATGTATTTTTGGTGGGTACATTTTTGAAAGAAAAGTCTTTCATCTATATCATCCACGGATTAAATGCATTTGGTTAGTGATGATGTTGTTTTTGTGCAACTACAATTTAGCCATTAGGCTCATGTACCAAGGAGACATAAATTAGCTCCAAAGATGTATATGACACTTTGCTACCTCTTTTACATGTGGATAGTCAAGTGCTGGTCAAAATGAGGCAATGTTTGAGCCTTTATAGGTTTCACATGTTGATGCACATCATTCCATTTTTGATGCACATTTACATGATGCACTTTTGATGAGAGACCTGGTATAGAGGAGGAAAAAACTATGCCCAAAGGGTTGGTACAGACTTGTCAAAACAGCAAATTAGATGCAGCTTTGTCATATCCTATTCATTCATGCTCTCATAGTGCTTCTTTTGCATGAGATTGCTATGCAATGGCTGCCTCTAGTCTTTGTGATGAGAATGAGCCTTTTTTCCTACTTGATTGCACATGGTTGTGAGAAGATTCCAACTCAAAGCACCTTATATGTTAAGCGTGCAAATGATGTGATTCTCATCATTGTTATCTATGGTGATGACATGCCACTCATGGGTCCTCCTTTGCTGATTTTAAGGCTGAGTTTTATGCCTCTTTTGAGATGTCAAATTTGGAGCATTTGAATTATGATTGGGGCATTCATCTTATGGAAGTTGATGGTGGAATAGCTCTATGTCAAAAAAAAAAATATTGACATATTATTGCTATATTTTAGCCTTGAAGATTGCAAACCTATTGCCACTCCTATGAAATTAGGTTATGGTTGAGTCTTCATGATGTTGGAGATGCATTTGATGTTGTTCTATATCACTAGGCTACTAGATGCTTGATTTACTTATGCATAAATCGGCTTGATATCCAGTTTTCTATCTCTTAGATAAGCAAGTTTATGCATTGCCTAGGTGCTAATCATTGGCAAGTGGCTAAGAACATCTTTTGCTGCTTGTGTGGTGCCTTAATACTACAATTTTTTTATCCCAAGGGTGGATCATTAATGTCAAGCTTACATGCTCTTTCTGACTCTATGTGGGCTGGTTACCATGAAACTCATGTGTCAAATAATGGTTTTTGCTTCATGCTTGGTAGCTCAAGCATATCTTGGTTGAGAAATAACTAGCATAGTATGACCATTTTTATTTGTGAGGTCGAGTATAGCATAGCTTTCACAATGACCTTTCAATGTGTGTGGCTCAAACAATTTGGGCTGATTTGGGTGTTGGTCACTCCTTTGCCACCATGATCTTCACTAAGAGTGAGAACACATTTACAATTGCAATGAACCTTGTGTTCCATGCTCACATAAAGCACATTGAGGTGCATTAGCATTATGCTAGGAAGAGTTTTTGCATTGGGCAATGTCGAGATCATTTTGGCATATAATCCAACATAGGATAACATTGAGGATCTTTTTACAAAACCTCTACCTTGGGAGAAGTTTGAAGCTTTTCTGCAAAACTTTGTTAGAGAATGAAAAGAATTCTTCTTGAAAGAAGGTTAAATACTTCATTGACTCATTTATTTAGAAGATCAACTAGCTTTCATTAGTGTTGTTATAAAATCTAGATAATTTTCTTGTAAGTGCCTTCACTTGAAAAATATGTCGATGGGTTAGTGAAGACCCTCTATTCTTAAGTTATAGTTTTCCCCTCTCAGTTTTCAAGCATTTTGAGCAATCTTTTTGGAAGGAAAAATGCATTTCAAGAATCAGCAATGTTTAACCAATGAAGAATCTTCAAATAATGCAGAGAGTTGAGGGTCTTGAACTTGCTTGATAAGAAAGTAAGAAAAGAAGACGTTCACTAAAAGCTAGTATTATTATTGTGAAAAGAAAGGTCACACCATCAGGGAATGATACTATCAAATCCATGTGGAAGAATAAGGAACATACTGTCCATCCCTTTGTTTCATGCATTGTATCATCAAATGCTTGTGGAATGAGTACAAGAATCACATATTCTACACCATAGTCGAGCCAATAGATAGTGTCACTTTTAGTGCTTGTGGAAATGGGTGCATTAAATGTTTTTGAGATATTCCTATTATATATACACATCATTTTTCTTGTTTATATTCTGTAGAAGCTTATTTACTTGGGAAATTGCAAGATTTTTTTTATTTCATCCTCATTGTAACAAAAGTTTACAATTGTAAGAAAATAACCAAGGATAATGATGCAATGGAATAAGATTGATAGGTAGAGTAGTGAGAAGTTGAACACACTAACAAAATTATGCATAGAAAAAGAGATAGATAATTCAGACTCTCAACTTTCCAATAGAAATCTATATACAACAATCATATTGTCCACCCCTGCACTCCCACTGTGGAGCTTCAATGGCATTCTAGACAGACTCTAGACAAGGGGCTTTATATTGTGTACAATGATCATAATTTCACCACAGTAACCAGAGCACCTAATCCTATGAATTACACATGATCACTAGATTCGCCTAATCCTATGATCTAGGCATAACCATCCGGATCATTTGTAGTTTGGAACATACTAAATTACCTAACTACCAAACAGGGTAAAGCAATAAACGAGTTGACTACTCGAGCACTAGAATGGTCATGTACCAAACTACGTGGTCACCATAATTATGGAGTGGTTGATAACTCAACTGTCATACCTACAAAACTGCACTGTGCACCGTATTTAGTATACTCCCAATCACATCCCTTTGCGAGTTCTTCTTCTTCTTTAGAGATATCTTCACCTACTGCCTTTGCTTGTGAAACCGCTGTATCTAGCCATCTGCTTGTCGGAAAAGGTGGAAGAGGTCAAAGACTTTCTCGAAGAGGAAAAATTGAGTGGAACCATTCCTTCGAAACTAATCTGTTTCCTTTGCGTTGGTTTCCTTGGCAAGCTCATACTTTTCTAACCATTTCTGCATAGGCTCAAAGTTAACTATGTAAAACTTCATTGCCTTCTCTCTAAAAGCTGCATCCATTTTTCTTTGCAATCCTTTACCTTGTGGTTCATCACCTACGAGACAAAAATATTCATCATCGCTCCATAAGCGAGGCATTTTGGGATCCCACATACGTAGAAACTCAGTTATGAATACAAGAGACTCTTGTACAAGCCATCCCTTTGCCATGCTACCCTTTGGATGTGCTCTCTGTCGAACAAACCCTTTTAATGTCTTCATAAAGCACTCTAAGAAAAACATCCATCGACTATGGACATTTCGTGCTATTGCAACTTCATCTACCACATGAACCAGTAAATGAAGTTGAATAGTGAGAATACTTATGGAAAAGTATTTCTCTACCATACAAAAAGCCTAGATAGCATTGAGTTTTGCACTCTTTATGCTATCTTTATTTATCTCTTGAGAAGAGATCCACCATAATAAAGTACAAATTTTATAAATGGTTCTTTGTACATCCTCCAAAAGACAATCTTTTAGGGCTACAGGGAGCACAAACTATAAAAACCTGTGCCAGCCAAGAGACCTGAGCCCTCCAAGATCGTCGTTTCATGTGAAACCAGTATTTAGACACCTCATGCATCCAATAGGTGTTCGAAACTCAGAAATTATTTTCTTCACTTGTTGCTCTTCCATCCTGCGAAGCACCCAAGGATCTCTTGGTAACGATACTGTTCCGTCGGGCTTAGTAATTGCCCACAACTCTCACATATGAACTCGCTCTTCTAAGTCCTCCCTTTGTGCTTTGCTTTCTTTCTTTCCGATCAAAGTCTTCCAAAGAATCTCTCCCACATTCTTAAAAATATGCATCAGGTCTACCAAATGATTGATCAACTATTCACTCCAATAAGGGAGTTCATGAAAAATGGAAAAATGTTTCATGCCAGCGACTGGATTTTCTGAATCCCACAGTTGTTTCCAATTGCTAGCTTTCATTTGGCGTTGCGCTTGTCAACCAATTTGTCCTTCACGTAAAACATGTCCATCAGGAAAATATCTATGGTATCCCTCATAGACAGTCTTACGTAGTGCTTTGGAATAACATGCTTCGAGTTGTGGTTTCCATAAGGGACAAGCATGGTAACCCGAAATCGATAAACCTGAACATTCACCATAACCAGGCCAATCATGAATCGTCCACATAAGTATGCCTTGCACTCGCAAGTCTCGTCTTCTTATAGGTTGAGACATGTCACACACAGTAATCCCATCCCATAAAATGCATAGTTCTTCCACAAGTGGTGCAAGATATACATCCATGTTTTATACCTTCTACTTACTTGGTAGAATAAGAGCTAATAATAAATGACCTTTCTTTGTGGCCAGCCATGGTGGGATGTTATAATTGACCAAACAACAGGCCATGTGCTCCATGAAGAGCTGCGTAAACCCAGTGGATTCACTCCATCCATAGCTAGCCCTAGATGTTTGGACCGAGGCTTAGTAGCAAACTCTAGCCACTTACTATCTATGTGCTTCCAAGCATCAGAGTCAGGAGGCACTCGCATTACACCATTTCTGAACCTACTCTTTGTATGCCATGACATTAACTCAACTATAGATTTGCATCTAAACATGTTCTTAATTTGTGGAATGATAGGAAAGTGGCAAAGAACCTTTGCGGGGATTGCTTCACCTACAAGGTCTTCTCTAAATCTATTTGCTCCACACTTTGGACATACGCGGAGATGCTCATACTCATTCCAAAAGAGGATGCAATCATTCGGACAAGCATGAATCTTAGTATAATCTATTCCAATGGACTCTAAAAGTTTTTTTGCATCTCCACGTGTTGGAGGCATGTCATTGCCCTCTGGCAAAAATTGATCTTTAAGAAGCGTGCAATAAGCAATTAAAACGATATTAGTAAATAAAGTTATTTTGATACAATAGTGAAAGTTTATTTCAAATCCACTTACCTGAACAATTCAGTTACACTATTATCTGACCATCCATAAATGGATTGCATATTGAGCATCGCGATTGACGCACGTAGTATATATATCTTTGCTCCATTATGAATTGATAAACGAGCTAGTCTTTGCATGTTTTCATATTCTTCATGGACGTTTGATCGTGAAAATTCTATTGTGTCCATGAAACTCTCGACATGTTCTCCACCTTCATGATCTTCGTCCATCTCATAAAATGCTTCAAGTATCTCTTCCATATGTTCATTCCGTGTAATGCTATTAGTACTTGCTTGTACATCTAAGTCCTTTTTTGTTCTCTTTTGTCCAAGAGAGGTTACCGGTGCAATGTCGTTCGGGTCTATCTGCTCACCTGAGGGACATTGCGAATGGTAGCATAGATTTTCTAGTCGACTTTTATCAAAGGATCCATACTCTCTAACATGTGCAGTACAAATCCGTCATTTCCAATAAATTCGATACTTGCACTGAGTGCAAACATGCCATTCTCTCCTCCGGATCCAAACTAGCCATCTGATACAATATGGACATTTTAGAACATTTGTTTTTTTTATTAAACCTAAAAATCATACTCATAAAGACTTAAACCACAAATACTAAAACCTAAATATTTAAACACCTAGAAAAACCTAAAATCCTAATCCTAAAACCCTAATCCTATTTTATATATATTTAATTATATATATTTAATCGTGTTCTTTATTAATCCTATTTTTAAATATTTAATTAGATATAAATAATTTAATTATTTAGAACAGTAGTTCTTTTTATATTTATTTATCTATATAATTATCCTATTCTATATATATATTTATTTATATATTCATATTTTTTCCTGAACTTTTTTGTATATTTTCTTTCTATATACATTTAATTGAGTTATATGTATGCCTAAACCCTAAAACCCTAATCGTAAAGATCTAGACCTAAAATATGTATATTTCTGTATGCATGTGTATATACATGTATATATGTATTATATGTGTATGTGTATGTGTGTATATATATGTTATGTAGGTGTTAAAACCTCAAAAGCTATTATATATATATATATATATTTATTTATTTACATATTCAGATTTTTTCTTAATAAATCCTATTTTTTATATTTAATTATATATATTTATTTATATATATCTAATTAAATTACTTACAAAAATAGTTCTTTTTATATTTATTTATCTCTATAATTATCCTATTTCATATGTATATTTATTTATATATTAGGATTTTTTCCTTAAATTTTTTCTATATTTTTTCTTCATATGCCTAAACCTTAAAACCCTAATCTTAAAGATCTAGACCTCAAATATGTTTATTTTTGTATGCATGTATATATACATACACACACACACACACACACACACACACACATATATATATATATATATATATATATATATATATATATATATATATATATATATATATATATATATATATATATATATATATATATATATATATATATATATATATATATATATATATATATATATATATATATATATATATATATATATATATATATATATATATGTATGTGTGTGTGTGTGTGTGTATGTATTATATGTGTATGTTTATGTGTGTATATATCTTCTGTAGGTGCTAAAACCTTAAAACCCTAATAAAAAAAACCTAGATCTAAAACATGTATATATGTGTATGCATGTGTATATATATGTGTATATAGATAGGTGTATAAGTATATGTGTGTATGTGTATGTGTATATATATTTACTCTGATTAAAATGATTAAAGTTAAACTTATTTTTATATATTTAATCATATATATTTAATTAATTTACTTAAATCATTAGTTCTTATCATATTTATTTATCTATATAATTATCCTATTATATATATATATATATATATATATATTCAGATTTTTTTCTTAATTAATCCTATTCTTATATATTTACTTACATATATTTAATTATATATATTAATTACATTATTCAAAAAAGTAGTTCTTTTCATATTTATTTATCTATATAATTAGCGTATTTTATATGTATATTTATTTACATATTCAGATTTTTCCTTAATTTTTTCCTATATTTTCTCTTTATATGCCTAAACCCTAAAACCCTTATCTTCAAGATCTAGACCTAAAATATGTATATTTTAGTATGCATGTGTATATACATGTATATATGTATTATATGTGTATATGTATGTGTGTATATATGTTATGTAGGTGTTAAAACCCTAAAACTCTACTTAGAAAGAGTTAAACCTGAAATACTAAAACCTAAAGACTTAAACCTGAAATACTAAAACCTAAACACTTAAACACCTAAAGAACCTAAACCCCTAATCCTAAAACCCTAATCCTATTTTATATATATGTTTATTTATATATTCAGATTTTTTCATATTCTTTTCTATATTTTTTCTTAATATAAATGTAATTGAATTATATGTATGCCTAAACCCTAAAACCCTAATCTTAAATATCTAGACCTAAAATATGTATATTTCTGTATGCATGTGTATATACATGTCTATATGTATTATATGTGTATGTGTATGTGTAGATATGTTATGTAGGTGTTAAAACCCTAAAACCCTAATTAGAAAGAGTTAAACCTGAAATACTAAAACCTAAAGACTTAAACTTGAAATACTAAAACCTAAATATTTAAACACATAAAAAAACCTAAACCCCTAATCCTAGAACCCTAATACTATTTTATAAATATGTTTATTCATATATTCAGATTTTTTCTTATTTTTTTCTATATTTTTCCTTAATATAAATGTAATTGAATTATATGTATGCCTAAACCCTAAAACCCTAATCTTAAATATCTAGACCTCAAATATGTATATTTCTATATGCATGTGTATATACATGTACACATGTATTATATGTGTATGTGTATGTGTGCATATATGTTAAGCATGTGTAAAAACCCTAAAACCCTAATCGGAAAGACCTAGACCTAAAACATGTGTGTATGTGTATGCATGTGTATGTGTATAAGTATATGTGTATCTATGTGTAAATAGCCTAAAAACGCTAATCCCTTTTTTATATATTTGATGCAAAAAAAACTTTAAAATCAAAATTTTATATATTTAATTAAAACACTAGCTAATGTGTGTGTATGTATATGTGTGTGTGAATGTATGCATGTGTGTATATGTGTATGTGTGTCTATGTATGCATGTGCGAGTATATGCATATGTCTGTGCATGCATGTGTGTGTGTGCGTTTGAGGTATGCATGCATGTGTGTATATGCGTGTGTATGTATGCATACATGTGTGTATATGTGTGTATGGATGCATATGTGCACATATGTGTGTCTATGTATGCATGTGTGTACATATGTGTGTGTATGTATGCATGTGTGTACATGTGTGTGTGTATGTATGCATGTGTGTACATGTGTGTGTATGTATGTATGTTTGTACATATGTGTGTGTATGTATGCATGTGTGTACATATGTGTGTGTATGTATGCATGTGTGTATATGTGTATCTGTGTGTTTGTATGTATGGATGTCTGTATATGTGTATGTGTGTGTATGTTTGCATGCATGTGTGTATATTTGTATGTGTGTGTATGTATGCATGTGTGTACATATGTGTGTGTATGTATGCATGTGTGTACATATATGTGTATATGTATGCATGTGTGTACATGTGTATGTGTATGTATGCATGTGTGTATATGTATATGTGTGTGCATACATGTGTGTATATTTATATGTGTGTGTATGTATGCATGCATGTGCATATGTGTGTATGTATGTGTGTATGCATATGTGTATATGTGTGTGTGTATGTATGTGTGTATGTATGTGTGTATGCATGTGTGTGTATGTATGCATGTGTGTATATGTGTATATGTGTGTATGCATGCATGTGTGTATATGTGTGTGTATGCATGCATGTGTGTATATGTGTGTATGTATGTGTGTGTATGTATGTGTGTATATGTGTGTGTATGTATGTGTGTATGCATGTGTGTGTGTATGATGTATGCATATGTGTATATATGTGTGTGTGTGTATGTGTGTATGCATGTGTGTGTGTGTGTTTATGCATGTGTGTATATTTGTATGTGTGTGTATGCATGCATGTGTGTATATGTAAGCATGCATGTGTGTACATGTATGTGTATATGTACGCATGTGTAGATGTGTGTGTGTATGTGTGTGTATGTATGCTCTATCTTCCTATCTCTATCTTTCACTCTTTCGTCTCTCTTTATCTTTCACTCGCTCTCTCTCTCTCTCTCTCTCTTTCTCTCTCTCTCTCTCTCTCTCTCTTTTCTCTCTCTCTTTCTCTCCTCTCTCTCTCTCTCTCTATCTCTCTCTCTCTATCTCTCTCTATCTCTCTCTCTCTCTCTCTCTCTCTCTCTCTCTCTCTCTCTCTCTCTCTCTCTCTCTCTCTCTTTCTCTCTCTTTCTCTCTCTATCAATAGAGAATAAAACAATCACTTACAAGTATGTCCCTCTTTTGGATCGTTGTCGTCAAAGCGTAATGTATGTCATCTATTGTCAAATTCCAAAGAATGGATGCCAAAGAACTTGTGCAAAATCAAGGAGAAGAGAAATTATAAGACCTAAAGCATAGAGAAAGACAAAGGCTAAGAGTACGCGCACCACTTACCAGGATGTGAGATCTAAACAGAGAGAGAGAGAGAGTGTGTGTGTGTGGAGAGAGAAAGATTTGTGTGTGTGTGTGGAGAGAGAAAGATCTGTGTGTGTGTGTGCACAAGACAATGTAGGTTGCAATTCGGTTTGAGTGCGCAAGTTCGACAGAAGACAACCAGTACTCAAACACGTGCAAAAATGTTCATTTTTGCTCTCAGGTTCTCGGTATGTTTAAAACTCGGCCTCGGTATAGGCGTCGGTATGGGCATCGGTAAGTTACAGTAAATTACCGATGCTTATACCGACACTCATACTGACGCTCATACCGACGCCCATACCGACGCCTATATGGCAGCCGTGACACAACCCGATATCCATTTTAAACAGTCATACCGACGGTCACTTGACCGTCGGTATCTTTAAGTGGACTTTTCTGATGTTTAAACCGACGTAGATAGTGACCGGCGGTATAGGCAGCATCGGTATGCCCCTTATATCTTGTAGTGATATCTTGAGAGATTAATTTGTCTTTGATGTGATGCATCCTATCCAAAAGCTCAATAGTAGTACTATCCTCGAAAAATCTTATGTAAAATGTTAAGATCAGTTGATCATAATAAAATACAAAATTTACTATTGATCTCCATCAACCATTTTACAAAATGCTCATATAAAATCATTTCAAAGATATTAGAGATCTAAATTTTGTCCAAAGATGCATCTAATTGCTTCCATATTCTCTCAAATATATAGAATTTATATCTTTGTTTTAGTAAGTTTCATTCTGAATAGAAGGATTCAACATATCTCAATGAGAGCCATTACTCAAGGACTTTGTTGAGAATCATTGAATTAAATTTCTTAAAGTAGTTATTTTTTTATACATGTTTTCTAAGAAAATCACTCAAAATAGTTCTGTTTTAAACCTCCTTCCAAAAATGAAGTGCCATATCATCAATTCGTAATTTTCCTCACCCCAAAAAATATGTTTTTCAAATTTTTATAAGTTTCACTCACATAGAACGGAAAAGCTCACCCTGACCCATACACATATAAAGAACGTATCTTTTCTCTATGTACATATACTTCCTAGTCTGTTATACATGTTATTTTGATTTTCATCTTGCTTTCCCTCTCTCCTACCATCTCAATTCTAGTAGCCATCGGCTACTCAAACAATGTTCTCCAAGGATAAAATGTAACAGTAATGGAATCACTCACAATGAATATTGTTTGGTTGGAGATGAAAATATTGATGTCCAAGGAGGTGGTTCATTCTATGCTTGTGATCCAAGATCTACTATTCATTTTACATTACAATATTTATCTACCCTGTTTTTAGAAGAAAAGGACAAGGAATACCATCATTGGAAGCTCTTTCATGTGGAGTGGGAGGACACAAACATCCTATTATTTCAACAAGGTATGTCATAAAAGAAATTATTCGTACATATGTTTAGCATGCAACCATGACAAAGGAGTCAATAAAGAACTCATACTCTTAGTTGATGAAAAAATCATTTGATGGTATTCAAATTTCCAATGAAGAACAAACAATTTGGGTTTAAGTCTTCCATGATAACCATCACACATCAAAAGGATCATCATTAGAGTCAAAAGAGGAGTGATGTCCATAATGAGAAGCATGCAATTGATTCAATACCTAGATATACTACAAAACCTTTCTAGATTCATCGTGGATATCCATCATCATCGTGTTCGAGTACCACATATCAAGAACTCTACAAAGACTAATAGCTATGAAGAATCAAGCTATAGAAGATCTCACAATCACATAACCTCCCCTTGAGGAACTCATCACTTTGAGGGGGAGGTCATGTCATAGACACAAAGGAAACCATCCTAGAACTTAGATTCTATGCAAATTTCTATATCCCATGCTAAAACCATAAGATCCACTATCTATTTGTCTAATTCTAACACCTGAACTCTTGATGCCCTCAAAAAGCACCACAAAAGGGTAGTGAGAGTTTTGCGGGATAGGCCTTTGCAAAACTTTTGCAGAGGCTTATCTTGCATTTCTGTGGTTGACCTTTTTTTGTTGCTTTTGAGGTCATGCAATGTGATTAATGACGGAAATACAAATTCTTTCTAGCAAATTTTCAGGAAATTGATAAAATATACAACCCAAGAAAGTATATAGGACCATATATCACTATGTGATCATTCTTCTTGAAGAGGTATTTTGTAATATGAAATTATTTAATTGGTAATATAATTTTTCATAAACTTTCTAACACATGCTCAATTCTACATTGACCTATATCAAATGTTCACAATTATGTGCACTCAATTCAATAGGTTATGTGTGCAAAGAAAAATATTTATGGCTATAAACTCATATTTCCATTGGTAGATTGCATTGAGCACATAACGAGTTTCATGGACCTTAAATTTGTAATACTAAAGTTTCATATCCACTAGAAATAAACTTGCACAGTTGCAAAAGCACCAAAAATTGGGCATCCATAGAAATGCACTCTGCAAATACGTGTGTAATCTGCAAATATGTTCAAATGTTTATATAAGGGCATGATTGTACTTAAGGATACAAGAATCGTATATCTTCCATTATACATGAAACACGATTGTGATAGCAATACTTTTGAATGAACCTCGCATGTGTCCACCTAACACTTCAATTGAAATTCATCATTTTCGGTAATCAGAAGGTTGTCTACATAGAGTACAAGCACAATTGTCTTACCTCCTATCTTTAAAACATACAAATTAGCATCACAGGCACATATTCTGAGTCTTATATCCAAAAGATACCTATCTATCTGTTGGTACCATGCTTAGGGATCTTCTTTCAACCCATACAATGCCTTTTGCAGCTTACATAACTTGTTCTCTAAATGGCGAGCTCAGAACCTAGTGGTTGAGACACATATACCTCCTCCTTGAGGTGTCCATTAAGGAACATTGATTTGACATCCATATGGTATATTACCTATCATTTATGTGCAATGAGAGCTACTACTAGTGGAATAGTAGTCATCCTTGCCATCATAGCAAACGATTGACCAACGTCAATGCCTTCGACTTCTAAATAGCCTTGTGCAACAAATCTAGCTTTGTAGTTCCCCAAAGTACCATCAAGGTTGTACGTTAGCTTTGAGATCCACTTGGTGCCAATGACTTTCCTCTTTGGAGGTTGCTCCACTAGCTCCAAAATTCTATTCTTCATGATATTGCTGTATTTTATTTGCATAGCAGTTCTCCAATTCGGATCATGGAGTGTTTTTTCCACACTTGTTGGCTCCTTGCTTGTTTGTCAAAAGTTTGTAAGATTTCTTCCCTTCATTGTACCCTAAGAAGATACATTTGGTGCTTTTTGATTGAAGCTTGTTCCTCTCTTTATTTGGAATGTGTACATAATGCTCACTTCCAAATAGTTTGAAATGGGAAATTGAAGGCTCTCAACTAGTGTAGGCCTCTTGTGGAGTCTTTCTTTTAAGTGCCTTAGTGTAACTCCAATTCAAGTTGTAAATAGCAATGTTGAGAACCTCAACCCAAAAACCCAAAAATGATTAGGCAATCCTTTTCTGTTCAACATGCACCTTGCTATCTCCATGATGGTTTGATTCTAGCATTTAGCAACACCATTCTATCTCTCTCTCTATTGCTTTTTAGGTCATGCAAGGTGATTAATGATGGAAATACAAATTCTTTCTAGAAAATTTTAGGGAAATTAATGAAATATACAACCCAAGAAAGTATATAGGACCATATATGAATATGTCATCATTCTTCTTGAAGAGATATTTTGTAATATGAATTTATTTAATTGGTAATAAAAATTTTCATAGCCTTTCTAACACATGCTCAAGTCCACAGTGACCTATATCATATGTTCACAATTCTGCACTCAATTCAACATGTTATGTGTGCGAAGAAAATTATTTATGGCTATAAACTATATTTCCAATGGTAAATTGCATTGAGCACATAACGAGTTTCATGGACCTTAAATTTGTAATACTAAAGTTTCATATCTACTAGGAATAAACTTGCACGGCCTCAAAAGCACCAAAAATTGGGCATCCATAGAAATGCAGGATAGAGTTCTAGAAATATTTTGCAGAGGTCTATCGTATGTTTTTGTGGCTCCCCTTTTCTTGGTGCTTTTGAGGTCGTGTAGGGTTATTTTTAGTGAATATAATGAGTCATAATTGAAATATTAAAAAAAGGTGTAGATAGCTTAAACAAATATTGAATGCCATCTGCAATTCAAAAGCTTACAAAAATAGTCATAATTCATGCAACCTTTCCCCTTCTAACAAAAATCCACACCAATATAGACAAATAAATCTAAAAGATCATGTAATTTCATTTTGATTTATAAATATCTATTTCAGTCTTCCAAATAAAGTAGAGGATGCACTATACATTGATCCATGCCCATTTTAAATCTATAAGGTAATAGATTTTATTGATCTCTAACTTTCCAAATTATTTCCATGTAATAGGTACAACATCTACATGTGTAAAAGAAAAATCCATCACTAGGAAATCATTAATACTATGGAACGATTGATGCCTTAGAAATTGCATGCAATGTTCAAAACATACATGTACGGCTATCGAATGGTTGTTCTTCCAACTCCATAGAAGGAAATATAGCCAAACCACAAATAAAACACATGTAGATATCTTAAACACATATTAAATTCCATCAATAATTCAAAATTTCACAAGAATCCTAAGATGTTCATGCAATTCTTAGAAAGTACCTTTCAGGCTATGAAGTTTCTGCTCGTACACCAAAGTAGAAGGGAATATATATCTAACAAATAAAAGCATATCTAGATAGGTCAAAGATATATTCAACACTATCAACCATACAATATTGTAGTTTAATACTTATAACTGATAAGATATCTTGTTTTAATAGAATCTTAAAGTTTCATAGTTGCCATTTCAACATATGTTGTGGAATAACAACCATCCCATTATATAACTTTGTGGTTCTTGAAGCCAAGTAGGCTTCCCTTCCAATTAGGACCCAAGTTTCCAAGATCTCTAACTCGATGAGGCCCATATCTAGAGGGTTGCATGTACACCCATGCATCTTTTGAGTACTTATGTCGCATGCATTTTCCATGTTAAGCTTTGATATTCTAACACCTTAATGTGAGAACTACATCTTTTGGTTGCCTACAACCTTTAGATGTTGCCACTGAAGTTGGTCATCAAACTACAACAATAGTTAAATATGGCAGATGCAGATAACCTGGAGTACATATTAGAAAAGAGCTTTAATGCGCTTTTACAAAGAAAAACTAGTGGAAAAAATATATGTTTTTGGGAACTAGTATAAAAATGTAAAGTTTAGGAAGGAAGACAACTCTTTTATTGAGGTTTTTTTATGAAAAACATCATTCTTTCAACCCAAAACATGCAAAAATTTCGAATTTGTGGTCAAGAAGAGCACTTTTGGCCTTAAAAAGTATTCAGGGTCTATTGTCACGTGTTATGATGAGATTTTGAATGTTTAAAAGAATTTGAGATTTTGGTCCCAACCTAGTTACAAGATTCCTTCTCTCTCTAAAGGAAACTCGTTAAAGAGGGGGGAAACTTGTCCCCTCTCCCCCCGTCAACCTAGTAATTTTAATAGAGTATAGACTAGGGCCACCACCGCGTTCTCAATGGTCCATCACTAATCACTCATCAATCTAATAGCCCCATGAAGGGTTCATTTTTCCCCTAATGTTTGGCATTATACTCTAGCAATATGTGGGTTCTAGAACCTATCTTTGAGAAACAAAGGATCCATAGTCTTAGTTTTAATAACTACAAAGAAAATGAGATATTAACATCATTTCCAAAACTCCAAGACATTTCTTATCACCGTCTTATAGAAGCTCATCATTCTTTGTTCATGTGTTCTCCTCTCTTCCTTAGCACTTCTTTCTAATCAATATCAAGCATTTCACTCACAATGTCTTTTCAACGAATTCACTATGTAAAATTATACAATGATGGAAGAGTAAAAGAACATCTCTATTCATCTTTGGAAGTTGATCTGTATTTTGATGATATCTCAATAACTAGGAAAATTCAAAAGGTACTAGACGCTCAAATTAGACCAATGGCCTATAAGGTGTGAATGGGAGCATTAGAACTAATTTCTCTATTAGTGAAGAAAAAGAAAGATACATGACTTTTAGTTATCTATAGATGTGGAAGTATGCACTCAATATTTCTATTGTTTCTCAACAATTATTAAAAGTTTGAACTTGCTAGCAAATAAAAATTTGAGAAATTATAAACAATGGAATATTTATAAATTAAATACAAATTAATACATCTAGAGTAAAAATTATGAACTTACTAGTAATGAGAGTATAGTTTTTTTGTATAGATGTAGAGATATGGCCACCTAAGTTGATGGGGAAGCTAGTAGGTGGTGTGCTTAAGATAGAAGGATGGTTCTTGGGCTTGAGTAGCCTTATTCAATAAGTTGTGCACAAGCCTCATGCTAATTCATGTAGACACATGAAGCATACATGTCTTATTATAGAATATCTACTTTTTGTATGATATAGGAAACCAATCACTAAGCAATGTAGGTATAGTCGCATAACGGTTGGTCATGATTTGAAATTTATTGTGGTAGAGTCCAGAATTAATTCACAAATTCATATGTTATTCTTTGATTAGTTCAAATGTCAAATTTTTGGTGTATCATATATCTCATCTCAATATTCAATTTTCAACTTAGATCCTTCATTCCAAAACATGCCTTCAATCTTTGAAGGTTTACTTTTTGCAAAGCTTCACTAAAAATATATGTGTATTTCCTCTTGATGCTTAAATGCCTCACCTTGATATCCTTTGAGATCACTTTCTTCATGAGAAAGTGAGAATGAACTTCTTTATTCTTGGACCTTGAATTCAACACTATATTTCGTGCAAGGCATATGCTACTTGGGTTGTCCCAAAATATGGCAGCTTGTTTAGCCTACATATAAAAGAAAAAGGTATTTCTTTGAGCCACATGAGCTTGTTTCATACTTGAGCAAAGGGTCTATATTAAGATTTAGTTGGGGAGAGATTCATAGTGGGGTCTTTTTGGGATGTCTTAAATATAATCTTATTTTATAGAATGATCACATAGTCATTTCTATTGACGATAATTGTGCAGGATAATTTTCACATGAGCTATACTTGGGCACATTTACCAAATGTAACCTAAAAGTCAATATAATTCTAAGGATGAAAAGGAAACTAGACAAAAGTAATGATGATGCAAAGATACAATATTTTCCTTATTGTGAGTGGCATGTAGTGGGCAAACAAATGAAAGTGGTGAGTTAAGAACAAGGCACAAAATTCTTCACATGCTCATTGGCTATAAACATGGAGTGGGATAAGGTTCTTAACAATGAGAGAAAGAGGAAAGAGAACTTAGTAGTCACACTTGACTAGAAGCCAGTTTTTCATTTTGTTTTCTCTTAGGCTCTTCCGGATCACACATCACTTTGTACACAATCATGTTGTGATGCTCATATCTCAGCATATATGTAACCATTTGTTGTGTTTACACCCTCATTCAAAAGCTTATCTAGTCTTTTGTTTTCAAATAGCTTCATCAAAGCTTCCATATTCTATGAGTTATGAGTTTGAGAGTGAAGTCCAATTCTTACGGAACTCTATCTGGAGAAGTAGTCTATTTTAGTTAGTTGCATTTCCCAACCACAACGTATCCAAATTACATGATTTATAACATCTTGGAAATCTTATTTCTTTTAATTATTGGTTTCAAATATCCTCCTCAAATGTTATACATTCTATGAGTTATGAGTTCTAGAGTGAAGTCTAATTCTCCATCATCCCTCTATAGATAGGTAGTCCATTTGGTAGTTACATTTCCTAATCAAATGCATCCAAATTACATGAGTTATATCTTGTTGGAAAACTTATCTTGTGTAATTGTGGTATCGTAAATATCCTTTTCAGAGGTTCTATAGTCGATCGATTATCAGTCCAAGAGCAAGTCTAGTTCTTCAACATACCTATGTGGAAAGGTAGTCTATTTTTTTCACTTGCATTTTGGATTAAAAAATATCCAAATTAAGTGACTTATAGATTTTGGAAAATCTATACTTCAATTCAATAAAGTCAGAGGTCCATTTGATGTTTGAGTTGAGAACAACATGCAATCCAAGGTGCAACTATCTATCCAAGTGTTGGATCTAGAAGGGTGCACTATATGCTTGTTGTTGTGTATATGAGAACTCATTCTCTAGAGTTGGTATCATAGCAAAATTGATGCAAAAGCTTCATCAAGAAGACAAGAGTTCAAGCAAAGCAATGGAAAAGCAAAGAACCAAGGGGGAGATTCATAATGTGGAAGTTTAGAATAGCCAACTACCTAATGGGTAAAGGGTATGGTGTGTTATGAGAGGAGATAATGTTAAACCTTAGATAATCAAGATGTAGCCACCAAAGTCCAAAGAAGGAAAGCAAAAGAACGAGAAGAGGGAAATATGAGAGTCATGTTCCTCATTTCACAAGTTATTGCTAATGCCATAGTAGGGCATATTCAACATCTAGAAATAGGTAAGGAGGTTTTTGAAGCTGTAGAAACAGTACAACATATCGAGGGTATACCGAGGTTGCTACTGAGGCAAATGAACGGGCGTGAAATCTTCGCGACGTCGGTGTTACAGTCGGTATATGCATCGGAAAGAAAGCGCCGTTATGGTGCCAGTATGGTCGTTGGTATATGCGTCGGTATAACCATCAAAAATACCGATGGATATACTGACGTCCCGGCTGGGTGTACCGGCGCATATACCGACGACCATACTGGATGTACCGACGCGTATACCGACGACCATACCTGCACAAATTTTTTTGGGCAGAGTGTGTTGTCTTTTGCTACAACATGATGTGGTTTAGCAAAAGACAATACACTCTGCCCAACTGAGTACATGTGTTATGTACTCTAATGGCAACCAAAACATAAACTTATATGACCAAAAATGAACAATGATTCATGTATAGAAAGTCGTATATTCCATAAATGGCACTTACATATAGGAATTGAATACAAAATTATGGTACATCATTGCCACATAGGAGTGTAATACAAAATTGTGGCAATGTGACAAAACACTTCCATATAGGAATCGAATACATAATTATGATTCATGATTGTTGTATGCGAGTGTGATACAAAATTGTGGCATTGATCAAAATATTTACACCTACAATCCTGCAACAAAACATATGTATAAAATAAAACCAATTAACATGACATTTATAAACAACAACTAGAAAAATGAAACCAAGATATAACTTTACCTAATCAAGAATATTCTCCCATGAGACGATTGCACCGCGCCCCTCTAAGTCTTGTAACAGTCCAGTCAATCCATGTCGATATCCATACGATTCTTCTGCTCGCGTTGGAGGACGACCCACTGCCAACTCCTATAGTAAATATGCAAAATGTTAGATGAATATACATAATATACTTAACACAAAAAACTTCAATAATTAACATCATACTTACAGATTGGTAGCGCATACTGTCGTATCCTCCGCTACCTAAATGTGACATTCCAACCGTATCTAACCGAGTGGTTGCCGCATCTCTTTGTTGTCGATACTGATCAGGAGTATGTTGATGCTCATCCTGAATCGATTCCCATTCTTCGGCGTCTAGCCATACACGCTTCGGTAAACCTCCTTTGAAAGCATCGCAAGCTTCCGATCGTTGATGCAACATCACCTCGCATGCTGTATGTTGTATCCAATCGGATCTCACAAGAGGATTGCCAGGTGCTAGCCGGTACTCTTCATATATGCATTGTGTGATATGATTTTTAGAGTCCCTATCCTGTTCGGTCCATTTTAACCTTACTGAATGAACGAATTCAATCGAGCAAAGTTGTCGTATACGTTGTCACATTGACTTCCCCGCCGCATCCATAACGGGAGCTCCATTACGGATATGATATATCTTTGATTCGTTGTGATCGTGTGCACCCCATGGTGTACGTGGAGATCCCACCTCATGCAATATGAAGATCTCATCTCATACAATGTATATATATATGCATGCTTAAGCTTGTATACATATACATTCATGTATACATATGCATTCACGTATATACATATGCATTCACGTATATACATATGCTTGTATACATATGCATTCACGTGTATACATATGCTTGTATACATATGCATCTCATCCAATGTATATATATGCATGCTTAAGCTTGTATACATATACATTCATGTATACATATGCTTGTATACATATGCATTCACGTATATACATATGCATTCATGTATATACATATGCTTGTATACATATGCATTCACGTGTATACATATGCATCTCATCCAATGTATATATATGCATGTTTAAGCTTGTATACATATACATTTATGTATTCATATGCTTGTATACATATGCATGCTTGCTTACATATGCATGCATGCTTGTATACATATGCATGCTTGCTTACATATGCATACATGCTTGTATACATATGCATGCATTCTTGTATACATATGCATGCTTACTTGCATGTATACATATGCATATCCCACATGCATGCATGTATGCATATCCCTCATGCATTCATACATGCATATGAATACATGAATGCATATGTATACATGAATGCATACATGCATGCATACATGAATGCATATGCATACATGCATGCATACAGACATGTATGTATGTATGCATGCATGTATGCATATGCATTCATGTATTCATATGCATGTATGCATATGCATGCATGCATATGCATGCATGCATGTATGCATATGCATATGCATGTGCATATATGCATGTATGCATATGCATATGCATTCATGCATGTATGTATGCATAAGCATGTATGCATGTATGCATATGCATGCATGCATGTATGCATATGCATTCATGCATGCACATGCATGTATGCATGCATGTATGCATATGCATGCATGCGTGTATGCATATGCATGCATGCATGTATGCATATGCATTCATGCATGCACATGCATGTATACATATGCATGCATGCATGTATGCATATGCATGCATGCATGTATGCATATGCATTCATGCATGTATGCATGTGTATGTATGCATATGCATATGCATTCATGCATGTATGTATGCATATGCATTCATGCATGTATGCATGTATGCATGCATGCATGTATGCATATGCATGCATGTATGCATATGCATGCATGCATGCATGTATGCATATGCATTCATGCATGCACATGCATGTATGCATATGCATGAATGCATGTATGCATGTGCATTCATGCATGTATGCATGTGCATTCATGCATGTATACATATGCATGTATGCATGTATACATGCATGCATGCATGCATGTATGCATATGCATTCATGCATGTATGCATATGCATGCATGTATGTATATGCATGTATGCATATGCATACATGCATGCATGTATGCATATGCATACATGCATGCATGTATGCATGTGCATTCATGCATGTATGCATGTGTATGCATGCATGTATGCATATGCATTCATGTATGCATATGCATGTATGCATATGCATGTGTATGCATGTATGTATGTGTATGCATGCATGTATGCATGTGTATGCATGCATGTATGCATGTGTATGCATGCATGTATGCAAATGCATTCATGTATGCATATGCATGTATGCATGTATGCATGTATGCATGTATGCATGCATATGCATGCATGCATGTATGCATATGCATGCATGCATGTTTGCATATGCATGCATGCACATGCATGTATGCATATGAATGCATGCACATGCATGTATGCATATGCATTCATGCATGTATGCATATGCATGCATGCATGTATGCATATGCATGCATGCATGTATGCATATGCATGCATGCATGTATGCATATGCATGCATGCATGTATGCATATGCATGCATGCATGTATGCATATGCATGCATGCATGTATGCATATGCATGCATGCATGTATGCATATGCATGTATGCATATGCATGCATGTATGCATATGCATGTATGCATGCATGCATGCATGCATGCATGCATGTATGCATGTATGTATGCATGTATGCATGTGTATGCATGCATGTATGCATATGCTTTCATGTATGCATATGCATTCATGTATGCATATGCATGTATGCATATGCATGTATGCATGTATGCATATGCATGCATGCATGTATGCATATGCATTCATGCAAGTATGCATGTGAAGTCATAGATGTATGCATATGCATGTTTGCATGTGCATGCATGCATGTATGCATGTATGCATATGCATGCATGTATGTATATGCATGCATGTATGCATATGCGTGTATGCATGTATGCATGTATGGATATGCATACATGCATGCATGCATGCATGTATGCATGCATGCATGTATGCATGTGCATTCATGCATGTTTGCATGTGTATGCATGCATGCATTTGTATGCATGCATGTATGCATGTGTATGCATGCATGTATGCATGTGTATGCATGCATGTATGCATATGCATTCATGTATGCATATGCATTCATGTATGCATATGCATGTATGCATGCATGTATGCATGCACGTATGCATGTATGCATGCATGCATGCATATATGCATATGCATGCATCCACATGCATGTATGCATATGCATGCATGCATGTATGCATATGCATGCATGCATGTATGCATGTGCATTCATGCATGTATGCATATGCATGCATGCATGCATGCATGTATGCATGTGCATTCATGCATGTATGCAATGATGTGCATGCATGTATGCATGCATATGCATGTATGCATATGCATTCATGTATGCATGCATGTATGCA
The DNA here is from genome assembly GCA_020310875.1 of Ceratopteris richardii. Lineage (NCBI taxonomy): Eukaryota > Viridiplantae > Streptophyta > Polypodiopsida > Polypodiales > Pteridaceae > Ceratopteris > Ceratopteris richardii. The sequence continues at coordinate 56,928,779 of CM035421.1, read as the reverse complement.
TGCATGTATGCATATGCACGCATGTATTGATATGCATTCATGTATGCATATGCATGTATGCATGCATGCATGTATGCATGTATGCATGCATGCATGTATGCATTCATGCATGTATGCATATGCATGCATGCATGCATGTATGCATATGCATGCATGCATGCATGTATGCATGTGCATTCATGCATGTATGCATATGCATATCCCTCTCTCTCTCTCAAACAAAAGTAAAGAGAGAAGATATTAGAAAACAAAAATATAAAAAGAGAAGATATTAGAAAACAAAAATATAAAGAAAGATAAAAGAGTGATATATGTTTTACTTACATTGATGTAATTTTTGTAATTCCACTTGAAGTGCTTCTTCGTTGAATTTCCAGAGCTTTGATGCCAAATTCTCCTGCAAAACCAATTAAAGAACATATTAGCAAAACCAAAACCTCAGATCTATGAAGATAGAGGTCTGTATAAAGAGAGAGAGAGAGAGGGAGTGAGAAAGAGAGAGGGAGAGAGAAAGAGGGAGAGAGACGAGGAGAGAGTGAGAGAGAGAGGGAGAGAGAGCGATAGTGAGAGAGAGGGAGGGAGAGAGAGAGAGGGAGAGAGAGAGACAGGGAAGGGAGGGAGAGAGAGAGAGAGGGAGAGAGAGAGAGGGAAGGGAGGGAGTGGGAGAGAGAGAGAGAGAGAGAGAGGATGACAAACAGAGTTCTGCTCTGCTGTTGGCGCACGCGAACCCGAAAGAAGAAGTTCTACATTCGAAACGCTCAGAATGACGAATTTTGGGTTCGGGCACAGTTAAAAAGAGAGCGTCGGTATATGCATCGGTATACGCATCGGTAGTTCCAGCAAAGTATCGATGCATATATCGACGCATATACCAACGGTTATACTGACCCTGTGATTCCGAACCAACGCGGCTATGATTCCGAGGCAATGCAGCTTTCCCAAATTTCCCGAGGGGTGTACCGACGCCGACAGCTCGATGTCGGTACACTAACCGTCGGTATTCCCTTGATATGTTGTAGTGAAAGGATTTTTTGAGAAATACAAAAGCTAGGAAAATTCAACTCAAGAATGCGTTCAACACAATCAAGAAAAGTTCAAGTCAATCTCTAGCTAAATATGCTTTAAAGATTGAGGAGCTAAGTGATGCTTTACCTTCTACTGGCACAATATTTGAAGACAAAGATCTTGTGTGTTGTACTCATAGTGGGTTGAGAGAGGATGAAAGATGGAAGCCTATTATAACTTCCATTAACTTGGAAGATGCATATCAAGTTTCTGAAAAACTAATATCTCATCTTGTCATAGAAGAGCTTAGCTTTGGTGTCTCAAAAGGAGAGAATAGCCACAATCAATTTTTGTATGCAATTCAAGGTAAAAGAAGAAATTCAAGAGGAGGCTCAAGAGGAAAAGGAAGATATCCCAAAAAATCCAATTACAATAAAACAATTTGGAAGAAAAAGAAGGATGGATCAAATGACAACACACAAGAAAAAGGTTGAAGTAAAGGTAGAGGATGAGGCCAAGGCTCCGACAATTCTTATAAAGGTATAACATGCTATCATTATGGTAAAGCACCACACTATGGTAGTGGTTCTTGGTTGAAAAATGGAGGACCAAATGGAGGCAATCAAAGGAGTCAGAGAAAATGTGCAAGCACCACAACTGAAAGAAGCAATGACCCATTAGTTGCAATGAGAAACAAGTATATAAGATCTTAGGAAAATGACCAAAAGTGGTACATTGATTCCCGTTGTAGTAACCATATGTCATGTCAAGGAAGATTATTCACTAATCTACCGTTCACCAAGTGGAAGAGGATGTGTTGAAAAGGATGTTGGAGATATGAGGCTTGTAGATACAAGTAGAGGAAATGTACTATTTTATGTTCTTCATGTTCATATAATTTCAGAGAACTTGAATGGAGTAGGAAAAATGGTAGAGAAGGGTTATCATGTCATATTCGATGTGAATGGGTGCTTCATAAAGAATCCAAAAGAAGGTTCCAAGGTCATTACTCAAGGTAGAAAAGAAGGAAGGACGTTTATCTTTGATGTCCAATATGCACATGGAAGGTCATGTACATTAAATTTGGGAACAAGATGATTTTGGAGCTAGACCTATGGCACAAAAGGAAAGAAAACAGTAATATTCTAAAGTTAATGGACATGAGCAAACATGAAGTGATAAAGGGTCTTCCAAAATTTAATAGTGTTGGATTACATGAGTTATGTGAAGCTTTTCAACTAGGAAAGCAAAGGAAGAAACCATTAAAGAGAATCAATTATGTGGTCCCAAATATCTTGGACTTGATACATATTGATGTATGGAGACCTACCAAAGAATCTTCAATGGATGGTAATAGATGTTTTGTCACCTTCATTGATGATCACTCCAGAAAGGTATGGTTGTCTTGTATGGAGAAAAAATCAAATGTGTTCTCTATATTCAAGAGATTAAAAACTCAAGTTGAAAAAGAAACAGGAAGGTCTATCATGTAACAAGTCTCCTAATCTTGAATCACAATCCCACACAGAATAATAGGCCTCGACACCACAAGATATAAAGAAGGAAAACAGAGTATACACAGAACAAGAAGAGAGAGAATTTTATTATCTATGCAGATTTACAAGTAGTTCTGATCTGCGTTACAAAATCTATCAGATAGCTTCAATGTGAAGCCTCATCCACCCGACCACCCCCGAGCTGATCTCAATCCCAATCTCAATCACAATCACAATCTCAATCCCAATCTCAATCACAATCACAATCTCAATCTCAATCTCAATCTCAATCTCAATCGCAATCTCAATCCCAATTCCAGAAGCCGAAAAATGATCCTGATGACTGTACGACCATCATCCTTTTCTATCTCTCAGTCTTCGTCTTTTTGGATCTCCACCTTTCGCCAGCACACGACCAATCACACCTTCCTAGACCCGCACTCTTAGAATCTACATGCTCCAAGATAACGTCTTTTCGCATGTCTCATGCAAGACTTCCAGACCACTCATGCATCTACTTTTCATGTCCACCTCAAGAATCGAACCTGCAAAACTAGAGGTGATTCCTGCAATGCACTCACACACACATCAATCACCCAAAAATAACCCATATACCCATGTGCATTTCTAAATCCGCGAACATGAATAGATGAATGAATGAAGGCTCTTTTCCAAGCCCTCTAACTCAAAAACGGTGAGGAATTAGCTTAAGCTTGTGAGAGGCAAAAATATTCAGTTCTTAAATCTGTACAATAGTGTTAGATATGCCTGAGGTCCAAATCTACTTCCAGATATCACTTTTGAGCCTTGCAAAATCGAAAATTCTAGAGAGAGATGAAAAAACATAAAAAATCTCTTCATTAACCTATCTTCATGGAACCAAATGAGACCTAAAACATAGGAACTATAAAAAAATTCAATTAGCTAAAGTTTTTCTACTAAGAGTACTCTACCTTTCTCTCATACAACACTTTTTCAGATTGCTTCATCTTCATGCTCAAATTTAACATACAAATTTCTTGCGATAACTTTCTAGAGAGAGAATGTAAAAACTTATTGCTACAAAATTTTGCAGACATGATCTAAATATCCTAAACATCAAATTTCATTATTACCTACACATCCTTTTTTTCGGATGGAAAATCAAGGTGGCATCTTACAATTCTCCCCCTCTTTTCAGAACTTTGTCGTGAGAGTTGGAAAGAAGGATAATGTTCCATAAACTCATCTAAACCAACCCATGTTGGATCTTCATGCAAACCACTTTACTAAAATTTCTACTATTTCACGATTCCTAAGATGTCTAATTCTCCTATCCATTATAACTTCTGGTTCAAGCTCAAAAGTGGCATCTTCCTTCAACTTAGATTTGTCTTGCAAAACATGATCAGCATTGGGAACATACTTTTTAAGTAAATCCAACATGGAAGACTGGATGAATTTTCAAAGTGTTAGGTAGGTCAGGTAAATATGCAACAGAACCAACTTTCTTTAAGATTTTGAAAGGACCAGCATAACGAGGAGACAATCGACAATCTTTGCCTAAAACCAGATTTGATTTAAAAGGAATCACTTTCAAAAAAAACGAGATCATTTGTTCTAAATTCCAAGGGTCTCTTTTTGAGATCATGATATAATTTCTGACATTTCTGTGCATCTTTCATGTTTTTTCTTACCTTATTTAGCTCCAAATCCATGTTTTCAAGCATCTATTTGGATATTTCAACTTGATTCTGTGAATTAAAAAGTGAATGCAGTAGCAAGCAACTATAACCATACATTGCTTCAAAAGGTGTAATCTTAGTAGAGGAATGCCATGCACTATTATATGCATACTCAACCAAAGGTAAATATTCAGTAAAATTGTTTTGCTTATCATTCACATACATACGTAACATATGCTCAAGCACCCTGTTAACCCTCTCAGTCTCACCATCTGTTTGAGGATGAAATGAAGTACTCATGCGTAATTCTATTCCTATGGATTGAAATGTTGCTTTCCAAAAATTAGATGTGAACCTTGCATCCCTATCAGAAATTATACTTTTGGGATACCATGTAACCTAAACCTTTCTTTTATGAAAAGTTTAGTAACATGCCTCATGGGAAGAAAATGTGCCATCTTTGTAAGATACTCCAGGACAACAAAGATGGTATCATGCCCACTTCTAGTCATAGGAAACTTTGTTATGAAATCCATAGAGATGGAGTCCCATTTTTGATCAGGCACATCTAATGGTTGTAACATGCCAATACTCCTTTTAAATTCGACCTTAACCTATTGACATTTCAATATTCTTCCACATACCTCTTAATATCATATTTCATACGTGGCCAGTAATAAGAAGCTTTCACTTTTGCATAAGTTATAGAAAAACCAGGGTGTGCATAGAAAGTTGCATCATGACACTCATGCAGAATCTTTTCTTTCAAAACAGATTCTGAAGAAATACATAAACGAGAATTACAATACAAATCATTATTTCTCAATAGTTAGTAGGGATGTAGTATTTGATGAGAATAATTCATGGTTTGAAGAGGATTGCAGGAAAGTCAAGTTATCATATGATTTGGAAGATGATTTTTCAACCCTCACTCAAGAAGATCAACACCAAGCAAAGGACATCAACTCAGAAGATGAGGACTAGACTGATTTCAAAGCTTGGAAGTCAAGATGCAAGTTCAAATAAAAACAATTAGAGGATCTACTCGAGTCTTCCAATCAAGCTTTAAGGAGATCACAAAGTGAAAGTAAGAAGCCCATAAGTTATGGATATGATACATCCTTAGTCACAAAGCACTCTGTGTACATTACTAAAGAATCTCTGGCAGAAGTGCCTTCTTCATTTGGACGGGCTAGAAGAAGAAAGAGTGGTAGAAGCCATGTAGGAAGAAGTGGAAGCATTGCAGAAAACCGCACTTGGGATCTAGGTCCCCAAAAGCCAGATATGAAGGTAATTTGTTCAAGGTGGATATACAAAATTAAAAAGAACTCTGATGATTCTATAAATAGGTACATGTCAAGGTTAGTGGCAAAGAGATTTTCCCAAACACATGGAGTAGACTATGAAGAAACTTTTTCACTATGGCAAAGATGCCAACAATCAAGGTATTGGTAAGTCTTGGTGCATCTAAAAATTGGAATTTATATCCGTTAGATGTCAAGAATGCATTCTTAAATGGTTGGATATCACTGGAAGTGTATATGGCACAACCACCTAGTTTTAAAGATGAAGAAAAAGCATTTTATGTATGCAAGATTAGAAAAGCACTCTATGGTCTCAAGCAAGCTCCTAGAGCTTGGAACCATAGGCTTGTTACCTACTTGCAGGATCAAGGCTTAGTGGCAAGCAAGGTAGAATCTTCTTTATTTGTTTAGAAGAATAAATTAGAGGTCATCTACTTATGTGTCTATGTAGATGATATCATTATTATAGGTAATGATTTTGATGGTATCAAGCACGTCAATGCTCAATTAATGAAGGAATTCAAAATCCATGATCTAGGGTTATTAACCTACTTCCTTGGCTTAGAACTTGTGTATACAGATTTAGGTATATTCATCACACAAAGGAAGTACATACATGTGATGTTAATAAAGATTACGATGGAGAGCACTAAAGTTGCACGTATTCCTATGGAGCTCAACCTTAAGCTAATTTCACATGAAGGTGAACTACTTGAAGATATTACAAGCTATCAACAAGTTGTGGGTAATCTTAATTATGATACTTTGACAAGAGTAGATATTGCCTATGTAGTAAGCAAGATTTGGAGATACTTTCCTACGCTCCAATTATCTTTAGAGATAACACTAGTTCACTTTGTTTGGCGACTAATCCTATGTACCATGCTAGGACTAAGCACATTGAAGTGCACTATCATTATGTTAGGGAGAAATTTCTAAGCAAGGATATCCAATTATCCTATGTATCAACTCATTTGGAATGTGCAAATATACTCACCAAAGCATTGGATGGAACAAAGATGAACATGTTCAAATTGATGATTGGGCTGCAAGAGATCAAGGAGCAATGAAAATCAAGCATGTTAGTCTTCGGGGGAGCTATTGGTGCAATTAAGCCCAAGCCTACATACTTGATAAACTCACATAAGCTTGATGTATTGGCATATCACTTGGATGACTTCATATGTACAACCTCTTGTAATTTTGCTTTACAATTACCCGTTGTAAAAGGTCAATAGACCCACGAGGAGTTAGGAAGCATATAATCTTGTATCACTTGGTAGTTAAGTCAAGAGAGAATCAGTCCTATACTTTAGGATTCACTTTTAGGTAGAGATTTGAATTTGAATTCAAATCTTTGGCTCCAACAAAAACTATAAAAGAGGATATGAAATGCCCACATGTATATCGAGGTTCAGATATCATATTCATCTACTTTCATTGAGAAGAGGAGCTCAACTCATATTTCACTCAATTATCACTCAATTATCACTCATTGAGCAATGGATTATTGCCAATGACATTGTACTTTTTCATGATTTAATTCATACATGATCATTACTTCTTACTCTCATATCTCTATCATAACTCCATCAGAACAGTGAACTTGTCTGCGCTTGTTCTTACTCTATAATGGATCATTTCTCTTGATTTCAAACATGATAGCTCAATCATACTGTCTACTTTAATCTTACAAAGTTTCATTAATAATTCTTCTCGCGATCATCAGATATTAATCAATCACTACTCGTTGGTCTATGACTGTCAAGGCCCACAAATGTCAGGATGCATGATCAATTTGCTAAACATATTTCTCTACATATAGTCCATCATTTTGGATGATATCACTCATGATTGGTAGATTTTAAAGCTAATTGAATTTCCCCAAAAGGAATTCTATCAATTGTTGCTGTACTCAAAGAATGGTTCAAAAATCTGAGTAGGTGTCTCAACCAAAATAGCAAGTTTTGCACCTTGGATCATATGCCTAGCTATCTGTTTTGATCCTTACTTTAGTGGATCATCTTCCAAGATAAATATGTGATTACTTATGCTTATTAGCTAGCTAAAGAGGTCGGCAACACTCTCCAACCATTACTTATAGCAGGTGTGAAGCAAGTTTTACCTACACCAACTCATCTCTTGTGGTTATCCACCATCTCCTCCAACATTGAGTATATTCAAGTTCTAGAAAACATTTATTCGTAAGCATAGTTTCATTGTATAAAACATGTTAATGGCAAACACATCAATAGGAAAGTAGAATTCATGGGTTTACTTGGCTAATTAGCAATTGGCACAAATCAAATTCTTTCATAATCCTCAATGCCATTTTACTTTATGCAAAATCCTTTGAGTATTCTTCACAAGAATTTCAACATCCATAGTCGTTGTCTTAGGATCTTCTTGATTGCTTGAAATGGACTCTATGCTTTTGGGTAAGTTCTCCACAATGTTTTTCATAGCCTACAATGTTTGAAGCTCTTGAATTCACTCTATTTTCATTAATGTTTTATAGCATACAATTACGTTAGATAAGGATCACCTAAAATATTTGTTGCAATACTTTCTAACATTTTGTATTGTGGGCAATTAAACATAGTGATCAAATTATCTTGCTTAGAATTTTTGTGGTATCTATCTTTCAATGACACTTGTAGTTTCCATAAAATTGACTCCAAAGATATGATTCTTTTATTCTTATTATCATTTTCATCCTTCATTTATAAATTAACGTTTTTTGGTTGGCCTTGGTTGAATAACTATTAACCTCTATCTAAAAATTATAATACTATCTTGTGTATATCAATACAACTTGTCCTAGTATTGGAAATTAAATTTTGATTCAACACATTTACTTGTGAAGTATCTAAGTAAAAAACTATTAATTTTACATATTCTATCATATCTTGTAATTTGTGTTCTGTCTCTTTGCAATCTTACATTTTGATCTATGATAGAATACTAGCCCTGCCGAGGTAGACATAGAGATGTACAAAGGGTTGAGGAAAGCCTCTTTAAATGTTTGCATGGAGTGAAAGGGATGGAGGTTAAACCCTAGTATATTCTGTTTGAAGTGCTATGTTCTAGGAAATTTAATCTTTCTCGTATACCACAATTATGATGTGTAATAGTGGTGATAGCTGAGGGTGATGATATGAAAATTTATAAAGATAAAAAGAGAGACAGACGGAGTGATTCTTTTTAATCAACTTTAAGTATTTTAAGAAAGGAGAGAATACAAGAGAAAAGAAGGAGCTACAATGAAAGACAATGGGCTTATCGCCCTGTCCAAGAGGAAACTACTGGGAAGAACTAAAAGTCTTAATGATGACTTGGTCGCCTTCATGTGAGAACCATTTAAAATTTACCTGTTTTCCTCTATAAAAAAGACTCTATTGTGCTTGAAGGGGAGCTCTTAGTGTTTCTAATTCTTCTAACCAGAAAATCTAAGGAGGACTCAATAGACCATTCTTGACGCGGCCTATCAAAGTTTGTTACATAAAAAGGCACCGCTTAAAAATTCGTAACAAAGTGATGTACTTAATTGTCTAATAGCTCTAATAGCTCTCTTTATAAGTACAAAATGAATCAAAACTCATTCTGTCATTGATTGAGTAGACTGAACTCCGTGCTATAGAGATGTCATGTTCCAGCACACTCACCAAGCTTGTGTGCACCTGTATGCGTGCACGTATGGATGCATGTATGATTGTCTGGTCTTGCACACATCTCAATGCTTTCGAAAATGGACAAGGAAAATTTGTAAGGGCTGCCATAGGAATGGTGAATTGAGACCCCACATCATCTTCTTCTGTTCTGGGTGGTATAAAAGCATTCTATTGATCTCCCTTTTACTATCTTTCTCGACAGAAAGGCTTTGATTTTAGTACATGAAAGCGAAAATTACATGCATGTAGAGGGAGAGGTACTGACCTTATTTTCTTATCTGTTCTTGGATATGACGACATGATAAAGTGAGTAAAACTATAGTTGATACCTATGAAACAAACTGACGTTACCATGCGTTCAGAGATTCCCTGTCGTTGCCTGTCTTGATAAATAAAGAACTCCATTCTTCAGAGTCAACTTCATACATACCATGTCCGATATCGTCAGATGCAGAATGCGAACAGATACTAAATAACGTAAAGCGGTGGGAGGATCACGTGCATAGTAAGCTCGGATAGTAAACTTTGAGCAGCTTAACTGATAGTAAACTTTGAGCAGCTTAACTGAAAATAGGGTCTTGGATGATGCCTGCGGCTTCGGAGTTTCAAACGATGGAATAATTTGATTCAAGCTTGTTTGTAGACAAAGACATATGGTGGGTCTTCCAGAACATGGGTGCGATATTTGATTACACGAAAAACGCAGTTAACCATCTTATTGCTACCCGTGACTGTATGTTCACTGACATGTCGATACTCTTTCTCATTTTGGATCGGTGACCGGGCAGAACTGCATTTCCTTCTCTGGTGCATACAAAGAAGCTTCTGAATAGAGCATCTCTACCTCTTCACAAGAGATCTCTGATTCTTGTCACTGTCAAGAAAGATAAGGGGAGCGCCTACCTGCTTTCTCGTAACTACGAAGAGAGGCAGAAGAAGGCGATGCTCGACTTCCACATTCCAATTTCCAACGTACAGGGCAGTTGAAGAGAGCTCAGGCATGCATAGGAGCTGTAATTCTGGCAGGAGAAAAGCATATCCGAGGTCCCACATGAGCGTTGCGGATTAGGTGTACGTGCTATGATGCTATGACCATGTATCTATCGATTAAGCAGTAACGACGGTGAGCTATGCTACTGATAGTTTCAATTATTTACATCAGTGTCGCCGGATAAACACCATCTGAGTTTTAATTTTCTACACCAGTGTTGCCGTATTAACACCATCTGAAACATTGAGATGAATACATATTTTAATGAGGCCATTGAATTGCGCTGCTGAGGGGCAAAACTTCAACTATGTGGACAACTATTCTTTATATCGTAACGCGACAAAAAAGAAATATAAACATCATATCTTTGTTGATAGTGTCAGGATAACACATCATATGCTGTGATGTACATACTCATTCACACTCGCAAACATTACAGAGACTGTTGGACGAGCGTACGTATGCATGCAATCCTTGTCTTCTAGAAATATACAAAACTAATTGTACTATTTAATAAACGAAAAACATACCTTCGAAAAGACAAAATAGATGTTATCACGCCCAGCTGAGCTGTTACGCCAAGCTCACATCTTAAACAATAGTCTGAGAACGTTAATTCAGCAATTCGGATCCTTTGCCTCCCAATATGCAGGGGTTACTCAACCCCTGGGGGCTGCGGTGGAACTATAAGAAAGTAGTTACTCAAATGAACATACGAGAAATAGCACAAAAGATAATAGATGTAGTAGAATTTGAAAAATTTGCTGCTAACAACAACTATAAATATGATGGCATTGTCCATACATGGGCTCTCCAGGTAGAGTAAAAATGGTCAACTAGAAAACTCTAGATAGGGAGTTACAAAGTAGAGGTATATATGCTTGCATAGTTCAATGTCTAGGGTAGTGCAGAAGTTATGTATGTATAGCCTACTTGAGAGCTCTAGCCTTCCATGGGCAACTAGACATGGGAGGCTAGACATGGGTGGCAGGATGTTCGCAATCACCGCTCATGTAATCTCTCTAAGACACTACCAACTTAAAAAATATAAATGCTTTTTTTTTTTGTTTAGTAGAGAATATTCCATGGAATATTCCTTTTACCATTGCATTCACTATTACCTCAAACTCCACTATTGCTTGGTACCTTGCTTTCCTAAGACTCCCAGAGGTGGTCGAATTTGACCTTCAACATGCACGTTGCGATTCTAATCAATTGCGTAATTTGTGACTAGCTTCTTCTCATGATGGGTGTCTTACAAAATGTGCATTACTACATATAATCCTGAGCATTAGATATTGTTTGTATAATCACACCCCCTCACTGTTTACAAAATAATGAAACAAATAGGCCTCTTCTATACCAATTTGTGGAAGATTCCGATTGATATGCTCTTTTCCAAGTGCTTTAGTGAATAGCTCCATGCAATTCGGCTCTGTTGAATAATATTCTGGTTCCACAATGTCATGTTCTATTAGCTTAAAAACCTAATGGTACTATACTTCTATATGCTTAGTCCAAGCATGAAGTACTCGAACTTTGATTTTCTGCTTTAACTATAGCTTTCATTTGTGATGGAAAGCCTAGATTTGCAAGAAAATATGCCTCCTAAGGGAAGAAGCAAGCTCCTTTCTACTTTGATTGAGTGGAAGAGAGTGAGGGAATTCGCTATTTCCTACTCGTCCAATAAAATGTTCATGAACCAAGTGAGAAAGAATATCCAAAAAGTGACTCTCAAGAATTGAAATGTCTAGCACAATCCATACCACAATACCCTTCAAGTGTATCACCTCTATGATAAAGAATACGAAAATCCAAGGCTCATAAAATGTACCTTAGAATTCACATGCATACATTCCAATGGCTCTCTTTTGTTTTGTTAAGGAACCTTCTCAATACTCCAACAACATACTAGATATCTTGTCTAGTGGTGCACAAGAAGATAAGAACCCTAACAAGATTTTCGTATTTCTTAGCATCTAGTTGTATTCAATCATCCTCTATTGAAAGTAAACAAATTACTTCCATAGGTGTGCTAGTGGATTTGTAGTCCATCATCCTAAAACCCTTTAGGATTTCCTTAGCATAGTTTTGCAGTGATATGAAAAATGTCATTATGCTTTTGCCATACTTCAATGCCAAGCAAATAATGAACTAGCTCAAGATCTGTCATCTCAAAGACATACCTGAAGATATAAGGAGTTTGTTTCATGAAATCTGCATGATCTTTTGCAATGATCAAATCATCCATATATAAGATGGAAATGGCTATTATCTTCTCTCATAACCTACTAATTTACATTAGAACTACTTAATTAAAGCCTCAATTGTTGAAGATAATAATTAATTACTCAAAAGCAAGCTCTCAGAGTTTTCTTAAGGCCATACATTGTCTTTCTAAGTCTAGAGACCTCATGTTATGGATGATGTACCTCAAAGCCTAGTTGTTGAGATGAATACGCCCTCTCCTTGACGTACCCATTCATAAATGTTGACTTTACATCCATCTTGAATATATGCCATCTTTTATCTGCACCAATTGCAATTATTGTGAAAATTGTATTCATTTGAGCTCTTGATCGAAATGTTTATTCAGCATCAAATCCTCCCACTTGCAAGAATCCTTGTAACAAGTCGAGATTTGTACTTCTCTTAAGTACCATGTGCTTTTTATTTTCTTCTCAAATGCACTTAGTTCCAATTATCTTTCTCTTTTGTTGGAGAGCAACCCATTCTCTATTGTCATTCTTTAGTATTCTACCATACATAGCCTTCATTAGTGTTCACCACTTGGGGTGTTTGAATGATTCATCTATGGTTCTGTATTTTTTTCTTATTCCCATAAAGTGAGCTATAAGAGCCATATTGAAAATATGATGTGCGGCTCTTTGTTGCTCCTTAGTCTTCTTTGATCTATGTAGCCATTTAGAGATGTATCTTGAACATAGACTTGAGGGTTACGATCATCATAGAGATGTTATTCCCACTTTTGTAGTGGCTTACACCATGTGGTTAGAATAATTTGGGCTTTTTGGTTGGAGAATGTCACTATGTGATGTCTTCGACTTATCAATATTTACCTATCCATGGAAAGGCACAATGTGAGTTATCTCTTTCATTGATGAGATAGTGGGTTTAGCTTTGTTATCGACTAGGTGTGGTCACTCATCAAATACAACATCATTGCAATCAATGATCTTCTTTTCCTCTAGATTGCAAAGTCTATATGCTCTAGATTCTTGACTATATCCTACGAAGGCACAACATTTTCTTCTTTCTAGTACTATATTAGTTCTAGTTGATTCAAATATATATGCATCACAAAATCATCCAAAAATATTGAATGCATAAATAAAGGATTTCTGGGAGAGTATGCTTCTGGAGGAGTAATTCCATGCCATGCCTTTGTGTTGCATATATACAAAATGTGCAAAGTTGTATTAACTACTTATGCCCAAAACAAAGAGGCCATATTTTAACTTTGAGCATGCAATGAACCATTTCAAATAGTGTCCTATTTCATCTCTCAACAATACCATTTTTTGATTTGTGTGGGTTGTGGTAAGTTTCCTCTTGGTTTTGTGATCATTACAATAGTTGTTGAATTGTCTCATAAGAATTCTCCTCCTTGATCAATGAAAAATTTATTTAGTTTTCTACATGTTTCATTTTCAATTATCCTGTGACACATTTAAAATTTTTTAAAGGCATTAGGCTCTTCTTGAATAAAATACTCACATCTTTCTATCTTAATCATTGACTATTAGTAGAAAGTAGAGAGATCCTTCCAAAGTGAGAGTTTTTTTTTTTATCATAAAGATCAGCATGTATCGACTCTAGAGGAGCTTGAACTCAATTGTTGCTTTCTTTTGGGTATTCTATCCTTTCTTTTTTTCCCATCATGTAAGCCTCGCATGGTTCTCAAAAATAGAAGTGAGGACCATGAAGGAATGGGGACTGGAAGATAAGTGTGAGCATCTTGGTTTGTCTGATTATCGGAGTAGAAAACCAAAAGCAATCAGAGACATCAACGGTTAAAAAAGCTAATTAGATACGAAAAAAAATATCAGTAAATCAGCAGTCATAAAATTTTTATTTATTCTCCTACAGTGGCTTGATCTTAAAATATATAATTTTCAAGAATCGTAATGTCTTAGGATTCTAAAGGAACGGCTCAAGAAGAGATGAAGACTAAGAGGAGGTTAAATTATTCAAACAGCCTAAATTGTACATTCAGATTTGTTTGGCTATTTTGAAAATAGTTCCATAAACTTGAAATCATGTGGAAAATGAGATTGCTCCCCACAATTCTGTACCAAAATCGATCCATGAGATTGAAATGGAACGAGAAATCTCTTAGCGGAGTTATCATGACATGTGAAAATTCTGGTCACATATTGCAACCTAAAGAGCTATGCGATAACAGTGAACATCCATCTTGTGCCAACATGAATAATATCGCCCAGTTGGAATTTAAAGTATATAAAGATTGTGGTCCGCTGTCCAGAAGGATTGAAAAACCAATACGTTTATCTTTCAATGATCATAGATGACGTCGATATTGACATATAATCATTAGACCTTGTACTTCATGTTCGAGTCATCGAATAGTTCCTATCTATGCGAATTATGAATCTCTTCACCAATTCTTGCTACCTCACTGAGTTTTAGCGACAGCCTATGCAGATGGAGAAGGCTCTTCATCTTCAACAAAATCCTTACCATGCTAATCTACATTCTTATCGTGAAAAGTAGATACATTTTCAATGCAAGCGTTTTGATTCTTGAATGGGTCATAGTCGTTATCTAAAAAAGACATCCAAACATCTATTTTATTTCTCAGTAGTCTTTTTTTTTTTGTTCCATTGCGATCATTTTCCAGACGGTAATTGCGGTAGGCTTTGGGGTGGGCATTCCCTAGTTTCAATGTATATTGATCCTTGTATTCTATGTAAGAAAATATGAGCGCAAGGGAATAGAATAGTAGATAGACATGAGAGAAAAATGCAAACAATGATAGACGTGGACCGAGAGATAGAGAACTCAAATTCTCAGATTCCCAAGCATAATGTAGTTACAATGATGGTGCTATCTACCGTGCACTCCCAATGTGGATCTTAGATGGCAATATAGAAAGATTCTAGATGAAGGGATTACTAGTGTGTAATGCTATGTAAAGCTCAACCTAGGCCATGCTTATATCGCTTTTACAAGGGGAATTGGTATAGATAAATGTAGTCGAGAGAGAAACAATAGTCGGCAAAATATACAATCGGACAATACCTCCATGAATAGAAGTTCTACCATCTATGACGTTGTAGAAGGGGGCAAGCCCTCCTTTGCACTCCCCCCATTAAGTAACTATGGGGAAATCATGCAATGCCACAAGGCCTTTATTTTTTCCTTCAATGGCAACCCAATGGCCCGAAAGTTTATACCCTCCCTAAGCCAATGCTAGGCTAACAAAGATCATCTATAACCATCAACAGCAACACATAGACCTCATCTAACTTAGAAGTTAGGGTTCAAAAATGTTCATTCTCTCACTATGGCTTCTCCTCATAATGGAGACCGTGAAACTAAGACCACCATGCATCATTTCTGGTCACTTGAGGGTGAAGTATTGAGCATATCTACCCCCCCCCCCCTCCGCCCCCTTCTTCACCCTATGGTGAACTACCTCCTTGGTTCGATCCCAAGCTTTGGAAAGTAAGGAATAAGTTGCTTTCCCCCGAGAGTCTTGGTGAAGATGACTACTCCATTTTCTTAAGTTGGACAATAGCTTATCTCCACCTTCGCGTCCTCGATCAACTCAAACACATAGTGATCTTGAATTTCTATGTGCTTGGTAAGGGCATGGAAAACACGACTCTTGGCATTATCCATGCAAATTTGGTTGTCACACTTCAACTCTATAGCCTCCTATCCTTGTATTCCTGTGTGCCATAGGATCCTCCTCAACCATGCTACGACACATGCAACTTTGTACTCAACTTTAGTAGAAGATAATGCTATAGTCGGTTGCTCCTTATTGATCCAAGAGGAAATCCTCCGTCCTAAAGAAAAGCAATATCCAAAACTTGATTTTTTGAAATCAATATCTCCTCCCAAATTTGAGTCACAATATCTAAGGAGAGATGATGCTTTTTCATACATAATACCATAGTCAGTGGTTCCTTTCAAATACCTAAGTATTTGCATACTTGCCTTCCAATTCATTTGGTATGGCTTATTAGAGAACCTACTTACTACTCCAATTGCATAAAAGATATCTAGTCTGCTTTTGTTCAAGGAGATGAGACTTCCAACTAAATTCCTATATCTTCCAAAATCCTTTAGAGGTGAAGTATCTTCAATAGATAATTTTGTGTTGACCTCCATAGGTGTAGAAATTGCCTTGCAATCCTCCATGTCAAATGCCTTCAATATCTTTCATGCATACTTTTGTCTCTAAGCTCAGGGATTCCTTCATTTGTTGAAAAGAGCATCATCATTTCGTGTAATCACAAGGTCATCCACATAGATTACAAGCACCATTGTCTTCCTTGTTCTTTTTAGAACATACAAAATAGCATTAAAAGCACATGTTTTGAAACCTAGATCCAAGAGATACTTATCTATCCACTCGTACCATGCTCTAGGGCTTGTTTCAACCCATATAATGCCTTCTTCAACTTACATACTTTGTTCTTTGAATAGGGAGCCTCAAACCTAGTGGTTGAGACACATATAGTTCCTCCTTTAGATCTCCATTCAGGAATGCTTAGTTGAAATCCATGTGATAGACTAGCCAATGCTTATATGCAGTACTACTAGTAATACTCAGATAGTAGTCATCCTTGCACTGAAGGAAAATGAATCACAAAATTCAATGCCTTCAACTTGTGAGTAGCCCTATGCAACAATTCTTGCTTTTGACTTTTCCATATTACCATCAACCTTGTACTTTAGCTTTGAGACCCACTTGGTTCCAATGAATTTACACTTAGGGGGTCGATCCACTAGCTCCCAAGTTTGATTCTTCTTCATATTGTTGTATTGTGTTTGCATCGTAGCTCTCCAATTCCGATCGTGGAGTGCCTCTTCCACATTGGTTGGTTCCTTTGCTTGTTCTTCAATGAGATCAGCCATGAGGTGTGTGTTTACAATATTGGCACTCTTTGATCTCTATTACTCTATTGTTTGTGAATTCCTTGGTCCATTTGCAACTTGTTCTAGTGACTGTGGGATGGGCTTTGCATAATCATAGAGCTTCCTCACCGAACATGGCAATGACGTTGCCACTTGGGTGACCACACATTGATGACTTTCAAAATCATTAGTTGAAGATGATGCCTCATTCTCTTGTGTAGAAAGGATAGCTCTTGGGAAAGGTTCATAGTGGATTGCCCCTTTGCCTGATGATAAAGTGGAAGATCGCTTTTTCTCCACAACATGTGGCTGATGCTCCTTAAACACCACACCGTGACTTGTCATGATCTTGTAAGCCTTAGGGTCATAGATCTTATAAGGCTTCTTATCTTCATTGTACCCTCGGAAGATACATTTGATTCTTTTTGGTTGAACCTTATTTCTCTACCTATTTGAAACATGTACATAACATTCGCTTCCAAATACTTTGAAATGGGAAACAAAAGGCGTTTCACTAGTGTAGGCTTCTTCTACAGTCTTTCCATCAAGTGGCTTGGTGTAGCTTTGATTCAAGATGTAGACAAAAATGTTGATAACCTTTCCTCGAAATGTATTATCCAAACCGTTTCACTTCAACATAAACCCTACCATCTCCATGATTGTTTGATTTTGACATTCTGCAACACCCATAAATCTCAAGGGTTTCACACTAAAAAGCCAAAGGTTCTACCCCATAGACCCTCCATGTAACTATACGACATTAGAACATCACACTAGACAAGTACAACACACTAGACAAGTACAAAACCTTTCTACAACACCTTCCCAATAGCTACTGTGTATTTATTGTCTTTAAAACATCCAAATGGTGATTTATTAGTTCTCGCCAAATGACGATGGCTCACTCGTAAGAGCCTTATTGCAATTTAGAGCGGTATTCTGTTTTCTATCGTATAGATAATTAAGGTTCAGACCTCCCCATACAAATAAATTTCATAGCTTATCATACGGTATTACAAATCCAGAAAGTCTTTGATAAAGCTCAAACAGTTTTGGCTTGAAAAATCAGCACAGATTCATCTTGGATCCCCGAGTTATAATAGTATGGATATCCCAAAGGAAATCAAAACTTCTAAAAAGGGAAACAAAGGAGTTCTTTTGCATGAACAATACCTTTTACATGATCATTCTTCCAATGCCCTCCTGGAATGCTATGTGCATGGGAACACAAGGATCAATCTATACCCAAACTAGGAACCCCCCCCCCCTCCCCCCCCCCCCCCCCCCAAAAAAAAAAAAAAACGCCAACCACAACTACTATCCGGAAAATGCTAGCAATGGATGAAGAAAAAAATAACTACTTAGAAATGTAATAGATGTTTGAGCCATTGGAAAATCCAAATACTTGTATTGATAATGTAATAACTACTTACAAGACGATTTTGAACCATTGAAAAATCCAAATACTTGTATTGATAATTTATCCACCTTTCATGATCAGAATACATTATAGTAAGTATTGTGTTGAGGATGAAGCCTCTTTTCCATCTGCATAGGCTGTCTCTAAAACTCAGTGTGGTAGCAATAATGAATCTACGAAGTAGCAATAATGAATGTAAGAAGAACTGCTGAAGATATTCATAATATGCATAGATAGGAACTATTAAACGAGTCGAACATGAGGGAATTACGAGGTCAAATGATTTTATGGCAATATCGAGTTGATCATTGGAAAATAAATGTAATGGTTGATCAATTCTTGTAGATATCCTACCACATTCTGATTGTTTTCGAAATCATTGAAGAATATTGTACTTAGAAATCTGATTGGACTTGCTTGAACTCTACTCTAAAAACAAAAATGTACTATGAACTTTATTGAAGGCAAGATTGCTGTTATAATACAGAATATTGATTCCCTTGGAAAGGCTTGGCGTCAAGGATATTCAAATGATGATTTTTAAGTCTAAACGTTTCACAGAAAATCATGCGTAAAAGAAACGAAAAAAAAAAGAAAAAGAACATAATAATGATTATGTGTAGGATTTCTCGTTTATACAATGAGAAAATCTCTCTGGTGCTCAGTTTATTTAACGTCACGAACTTAATGTTCAGATCCTAGTGATGCCTTCATGTTGATTTTCAAGCACTGTTTTGTATGTACAATGTGATCATGATCTTCTATGGCTTAACTTTCTGCTGGTCATACTAATGACTGATCCATGCTAAGTCTTCTTCCACGAAACTTCTCTTGAATCTTTGAGTGCATATATTTAGCACATGGATCCAAAACAAATCACTAGAAGCAATTTTCAATATGTAAAAGGTGTAATATCTTTTATTCTTGCTCATGGGGTTCAAAGGAAACAAAAGTTGAACGGATAAATTCAATAGAAACATCCTTTCGCGGTATAACATGCATTATTTATTCCCTAGGATTACATTTTTATTTCGTGTTTTCATCCCACAAATGCTTCATTTGAACTCTTTTGTTGCTCTTTCATAGAAGCTTATTCGAGTATATAATGAGGTAAGCTCTACATTGGGAACTGTTGTGGAATTAGAAAGCATAATTGCCTAATTATCAGGAACGTCTTTAACATGGAAAGTCTCTCACATTTGTTACTAACCAAGATTATCGGTCATTGGGGATTCAAACCCCTTTCCCCAAACTATACTACCGATTGGAAGCACTTTATTTATCATATTTTGGTTTGAAGTTAAAAGTGCCTCGAAATTTCTCTCCATGTGCTTATTGACTCTAGTTTCCTTGCATGATTTTATGTAGATCGTATGGTAGTATTTACACAAAATTCTTGTGAGAAATTAAAAATCACTCAAATTTGACATTAGTTGGTATGAAAACATTAGCTTATTTTCTGAAAGCACATCGACCCCGGATCCAAGGATTCGTGCAACAATCATGTGATATGGGATACTATGCCTTAATCTCTTGTAGGTGGATTATTATATTTTAACAAGGATAGAAAAACCTCTCTTTTTCGACATTTAGCTCAATGTTAAGATGAATCACGTGGTGAATCAACTAGAGCGTAAAGAAGCGACGATACATGTTTATTTGTCTTTGGTCCTTCCAAATGTCAATCACGAAGGGTTTTTTTATGTTTTTTATTGTTTATAAGAGCTTATGTACAAATTAAAACCCCCAATATCTGGAGGATTTATCAACGAATCCGTTTTAAGAAGAAAAACTTCCTTTCACAAAGTATTATACTATACAAAAACAATCACGCGCTAGATGACGTTCTTACATAACACTCAAAACTCAATCTTAAGCTTTATAAAATTTCAGAAGTTATTTTACCCTTTAAAAGAGGAAGTTCTTCCGAGGCCTTGTCTTTCAAGCATGGATTAATAAAACGACAATTCTAAATTGAAGGGGCATAGTGCCTATGGCATCCCCTACATCCCATAGAGTAGAGGTAAGTTGGTCGAAGGCAAAACAAGATTGATAGCTTGAAATCAGTAGGAAATTTAGGTTTTAAAGAGGGCTACTAAGAAGCTTGATAACCTTTTCATCACCTAGATGGGCATCCCACTTACTTTTAATGTCATTATTTTCTAAAATGAAAATCTTATGGTGTCTAAACGGATGTGACTTCCTACAATTTCCTATTCTTTTGCTTAAAAAGCCAATGGAATTTTCAATCGAACACTCTTTTAGCTGGCTGCCGAAGTTGGCATCACATTTGTCTTTCCATATCTTCTAGAGTGCTTCCCCCTTGATTGCATTCCAAAAGTCTGAAGGGAATCCAATCGCTTTTGCAAGTATGACATGCTTCCAATTGATTTGACTTTGTACTCTCAACATCCTAGAAAGAGCCTCCTAGATTGACACTTATGGCACAAAATGAAGAGGTGAGCAAGGTCATGCACTCTACCATAGAGGAAACATTAGCACAAATGAGGTTCCCTTCACAAATTTCTACCTTTGAAATTATTCCGAATTCTCAATGGATAATTTTCCACAAAGAACCGATTTTCTTACTCCATATGAGAGGGTGTGAAAGGTCCATGAACTTGAAATCCATATGGTATAGGGAAAATTTAAACAACTCCTACTATTAAGGGAGATATGAAAGTTCAATTCTTCTTGTTGTTCGGTTTCTTCTCCAAGTTCTTGCCATTGATCCATCTTAACCGTTGAATCTGTAGAGGATCATCACCAAGAACAAGCCAAAATCATTGTTTTATCCCAAGTATTATGATTTGGAAGTCCATATGGTTGTGTAGTCCTATATCTTGACTTCCAAATTGGATACCATAGTATCCCATATCATCTTCTCCTCCACTTGCATCATAGATACTATGTATCTATGTGCACTAGGCTGTTGGGGAATCTTTAGCTTCTTGACCAGAGCATTTATGAAATTATGAGTGGTAGATTCATCTATCATGACTCGCACCTTGGTCCCGTGTACACTACGATGAAGTTTAACCAATTCATGTGGTCCAACCTGAGGCAAACACAATGATTGTGTCAAACAACATGTGTGCTCAATTGTCTCATGCATCACTTTTACTCCCTCGTAGCTAGAGCTATCGTGAATAGGAAGTGTCTGCAAACTTGACTTGCGACTCTTTGTAGAGATCAATTTATTTTATACAAGTAGGCTTCCTTAATTTCTGAAACATTTAGCTAATGAGATCCTGGTTCTGACTAGAGCATGCCTCTAGAACCTTAGCTTCTAATAGGGGTTAAGCCTTTCCCCTTCAACAAAAAAGTTACGAAGAAAAAGAGAAAAGATAAATACATAAAGCAGTACATTAATGATTGCTTTGACATGATGAGAAAAAAGAAAGAAAAAGAAAAAGGAAAACAACGAATAAGAAGAAAAGAAAAGTTATCATGATTGAGTTGTGGTCTCGAAACCACTCTTGGAATGTATTTACGGGCTATATGAGGTGGAGGTCTGCTATAGAAGAATTAGCTAAATGTATCTTGTGGTAGATTGCTACGAGATTCGGGATGGAATACTTACATGAAATAAATATTACTTTGAATGGGGTTAATAGAATGGTAATTACCATGATTGTCTGCATGACTATTATCAGATTTTCTAAACTTGTTTTTAAACTTCATGCATTGAACAAAATGGTTTTCAATTCAAAGTTGCATAATTTTAAAGATTTTCTTTGTTATAAAATACTTAACTCTAATTTATAAGCATTTTTAATCATCTTATTTAACGTCAACTATTCAGTTTTTTCCAAAAGAGTTTGATGCTACTTCCCATGCTCTATAGGTTGACCCATCAAGACGATGTGTAGGTTTGGTGGGGGCAGATGTCGGAGCAATTTCATCCTTCGACTTGATATACAAGAAAATTAAAAACTTTGTTTCTAGAACGGTTATCTCTGAATTCTTAAAACATCTTTGATAAGTTTTTTTTTTGGCTAATCTCTCTCGAGTACCTTCAAGCAGCAAAATTATGAAGATGTAAGCCGGTCAAGGACTTCATCATATGAATTCTTTATGTTTATGATATTTCGTATGATTGAAAGGATACAATTCCTAAGAATAAAAATATTTAACCTTGCTTATGTACGTGTGAGCATGAGTATCATGCGTATGATTACATTAGACCACCTATATACTCTACATGTGCATACATGTATTAGGGTTTACCCTAAGTGTCTATGTAGTTGTGTGATTGTGTGTATGGTACCCATTTGTATGTGGGGGGGGGTATCGGTATAAACCTATGTGTCATAAAGGAGTATTTAAGTAATTGTGCTTGTCCTATGTGAATGTATTTGAGGGGTTAAGTGTGTATATGTATGTATAGGTGTGTATGTGTGTGATCATTTACATATATATGATATGTGTGACCATTTGAGTTAATAAGTAATATATTATCTTATGTTATGATTTAATTATCTATCCTAATATATGAGAGTATTAAAGTATTTAACTCGTAAGCTTAAATTACTTAAATTAAGAGGAATTATAAAAAATAAGAATAAGTGAATTAGAATAAAAAGGAAAAAAAAAGTATGAATAAAGAAAGGTGAATGTGAGTGCAAGTTAAAAGAGTGATGTGAGTAAATTATGTGATTAAATTAGGTTAAAAGTATGGTGTATGTGAGTATAAGTTAAAGAGTGATGTGAGTGAATTGTCTAATTAAATTGAATGTGTTAAAGAGTGGAGTGTATGAGTTGTGAGATTAAAGTAGGATAAAAGTGAGAGAGTGTGTGTTAAAGAGTGGAGTGTGTGAGTTGTGTGATTAAAGTATGTGATTAAGTGTGGTGAGAGTGATTCTTATGAAGCTTTTGAGTTTATTCCAACTCTTCCATAGGGAGCACACCAGATTTGAGCCTTTTAAGGAAATGAAGAAATTGGGGACAAAAAAAGGGTCAGAGTCAAGATTCCTCCAATTTGGGAATCCCACAAAAGTGAACGTGTTCTTATTTCTAAAGTTCAGCTTGGCCCACGAAGTTGATCTATTGCACCTTGCCTTAATCAACCATTTTGCTGCAAGTTTGTTAGCCATGCTCACAATGTCTAGAATACTAAGGCCCCCGCTATCCCTTTGGCTAGTGCAGATGGACCATTTGATTTTAGGCAACCCCTCCTCTTGGGGGTCCCTGTCCATAGGAAGTTTCTACAAATACTTTCTAATTTGGACAGCTCTTGCTCTTTCGGTCTCCAACAAGAGAGGGAGTAAATGGTCGATGAAATGAGGAACATGTTAATAACCATTATATGACCCGTAAGATGGATTTGCATACCTCTCCAATACTTTGGCTTGCTTTCAAGGCTAGCTAGGATCCAATTCCACTACTGCTCCAACAACATACCAAAGTTCAAGGGAATCCCAAGAAGCCAAAAAATTTCGCCTAGAGGAATGTTTTCACAGCCATGTTCAAAGAGAAGGTCGTGTTGGATCCCGACAGTAGCTCTGAGAGCATTCTTTGAGTGGTTGATTCTAGATCTATAGGCTTTGCAAAAAGTATCCAGGCACCTCTAAAACATATCCAAGCTAGTACAATCATTGTGGACAAACACATTCATATCATCGTCAAAATGTCTCATGATGATCTGGGCATGGCTACGAGGCAAGAAGAGGCCTTTGATATTACCAACTTCCACCTATTGTTCCACCAGTCGGCTAAGCCCTTTCTATGGCGATGGCAAAGAGAAGGGGAGCCAATGAGCACCCTTGTCTAATTGATCGTATTAATTTGATCGCCTTCGAAAGATGGCCATTACCATTAATTTTGGTTGATACATTTCCCAAAAAGGGTCAAAGTCATTTTGGTGATTTTTTGGCTGCAAACAAGATCTTTATGTGATTGCTAAATATACTCCCATTCTAGTCTATTGTAAGCTTTCTCAAAGTCGATCTTTTGGAAAACCACGTCTTGTCTTGACGCATCTGCGAAGTTGTGACCTTCCCAAATATCAATTATGGCTTGCAAAATTGACCTGCCTTTGACAAAAACGTTTTGGTTATCACCTAACCAAACTCTCAAATAGCCAAAAATTCCATTGGCTATGATTTTAGCAATGATCATATATCCCGTTTGAAGCAACATAATCAGACACTAGTTCTCAATTTTGTTCTTTTCCCCTTTTTTGTGGATTAACTTGATGATGCCATTGTTGAGACAAGTTGGAAGCACACCAAACTTGAGTGCCTCTTGCCAGAACAAATGAAGAGGGGTGGCCATCACCAACTTGAAGGACTTAAGGAACTCATAAGTGAACCCTTCCAGCTCCGGCCTTTTTCCACTAGGAAGGGCATCATTGACTTCAATGGTTTCCTTTTGAGAGATAAGGGCATCAAGCAAGGATTGAAGGTTGTGTGGGATCCTATGAGAGGAAACCCAAGAGATGGCCACCATGCAGTCTCATCTATGAGGGGAGAGGGAAGTTGAGATCCCTAGGAGTCTCATAAAATTTTCTTCAAGGATTCTAATATTTTCTTCTTCCATATTGCATACATCAACATTTGAGTCTAGCAATAAGGTGATCGAATCTCTATTTCATTTCCTTTCAAGAATGCTTCACATCTCTTTGGTGGGCTTTTCGGCTTTGCCAATCCACCACTCCTTAAAGAATATTTACCAATTCTTCCTTTGTATTTCTTCCTTGTATCTCAAGAGCCCTCTAATTCTTTGTAGACCCTTTTTCAGATTGAGATTCTCCCTTGTTCACTTCCTTCTCAAGTCTCTAGAGTCTATAATATAGAGCTTCTCTATGTCCACACCGAATAGTCTGGAGCATCTTCCTAGTTCTTATCATGATCTTCCTCTTCCACCATATTGAAGTCAATACATATTAGCACATTGTGGGGGATCAAGTCCAAGGAGGCCGAGGTGTCTTATCTCTCCAACTCCCCATTTGGGGCATACATAAAAACTAATGTTAATTGAAAGGAGGCACCAAAGGAAGTGGGAATCCACCAATGGCTCTGATCTTCAATGATGTTCTCAAGATTTTCAAGCAAGAATTGATTTATACCAATTACCGTCCCATTTGGCCCCTGGGGGTGCGATGTCAAAATCCAGACATGGGTCGGGGAGACATATCTAAGATGTTTTTGGAGTTTAGCACCATCAATTTTAGTCTCTTGAATAGAGATAAATTCACGGTTTAGGTTAATATCACGAAGTCATTGACCAATGATGGTCACTCTTGAGGGACCACTCAGCCCCCTATCATTTAACGAGATGATGATCATTGCTGTAAGTTACCCTCTTTGTTGGAGGGGGACTTATCCTTTCTCCTCTTTGATTCCTCTTTCTTTTTCACTAGGAGGGGCCCTCACTTAGTAATTTGTTCTTGTGGGGTCTTTTTGAGGGTAACTCAGTAGGTTGTTTTCCCTTGCAAGAGGATTCTTGTGGGAATGAACATGAAAATGTTTTCGGAATAGTCGATCCAATGATGGGACTTTCACTATCCATATTTTCTTCATTACTAGTGATAAAGTCATCTTTTTTGCTTGTAGTGTAGACCTCTTGATTGGTTTCTTTGTTGTCAAGGATCTCTAGGCTTTGTCGCTGGTATCCACCTTGGTTCCTACCTGGATAATTAAGCTTATTAATCTCCTTTTCTAGATTGTAATACAAGTTGTTTAGGGGGGTATCTAGAATACGGTTCCTCTTAGAAGTTGCCCTAGGACTTCTTTCCCTTCTTCTAACTTTCATCAATCCATCTGAGTCCATTTCTGGGTTTCGAAAGCCTTTAACTCCCTCTTCGCTTGCTTGGCCATTCATTGTGCCATTGTTGTCTTGCCTTTTCCTAGATGCTTATTGTTTTTGTTTGCTTTTTTGTCTTCGTAGGAAATCTTTAATCCTGTGGCCTTGTTGGCCACAACGAAAACACATGTTACGTAGGTTTTTGTAATAAACATCTTGTTCCTAGACATCCCCTTTGCCGAGGTCCACTTTGATCTTTGATGGAAGCGGCATGCTGAAATCAGCCTCGACACATATTTGAGGTTGCCACCAAGCATTGAGGGATTGCCTCGTGCCTTCATAAATGAGACCACCAACATCCTCCCGTGATGTGAACGGCTTGCCGATTGGAGATACGATGTTCTACACGAAGTTGTACAAGAAGTATGGAAGGTTAGTGAGCTCAACCGAGAGAGGGTGGCAGAGAGATTTCGATTTGCCGGGAATAAAATCAGGGGACCATCTGAATAGGGATAGAGTCGCCTGCCTGAGTTGTCAGGTTCCAACACTGAGGGCTTGGAATGCCATATCTTCATTCTCAAAGACTAGCAACATATGACTAGCTGGTAAGAACTGACACTTGGTAACAATCAACCCATAGGGGAACCACTATTTTTGAAGCCACTGGCATACGATTTCGAGCAGAGGCGTAGGGCAAAACACTTGTCCAACGAGACATACTTTCTTGAGCTATTCTTGGTTAGAAAAAATTGGAGCTCTACTAAGAGAGACCAAGGGAGGATCAACACCCTCAGATGCCCATGAGTGATACAAGATCCCCCCTCCAAAATAGGGGCCAGGTTACCAATCACCCCCTAGGTTGGGGCGAGGTTACCAATCACCCCGTAGGTTGGGGCCAGGTTTCTTATCACGAAGGAGGGGGCTGCCGAAGCCATGATAGGGACCCCAAATCACGCTCCGCAGATAAACTTCTCCAAATGACTTGTGATCAATGAGGTAGTGTGTTGGGAGCTTAGTGCTCTACTCATTACGATGACGACAACTAGCAAAGTCAAAGATGTGATTCACTAATTTGAAGGAGGACCCATAACAACTTCCAACAGCGATAGACATCCTTATGGCATCAACACACTAACATGAAAACCACACCACCCTAACTGCCACCCCTTGTAGGCCTACCTTGAATGGCTTTTCGGGGTTATGAGGAATTTTTATTAAAGGTGGTTGAAGAGCTTAAAGATCACCTGTAAGCTCTACCTTGAAAGCACATCTGTATACAATGCCATCATTTTTGTAGTTTTTGTTATCAGCACATTGCTCTACTATATTTATTATCTTCTTTGCTAATGGTCATGTTCTCTCTTGTGTAACTACTATCTCATAGTCAGACCACAGCCCGCAAAGGTTGAATAACCTCTGAATCTTCGAGAGGGAGACGACCCCAACGGTTGAGATAACGTGCTCAGTCTTTTCTTTAAGATGTTGGCTTCGCGTAACAGCTGAGCGTGATAACACTATTTTTTTTTTGGCGGGTATGTTATTAGTTTACTAGCTCGCGAAAAGTAGAATTGTTTTTATATATCTTTACAAGAGAAGGATTACTTACATTCGTATGCTCGTCCAACAGTCTCTATAGGTGTTCGCGAGTGTGAATGAGGCATGTCATGTATTATCCTGACACTATCAATAAAGAGATAATGTTTTATGTTCATTTTTTGTCGCTTTACAGTATTATTCTATTGCACTTATGAATTATTGAATGTGTTAAAAAGCTTTGTTTATTATATTTGTGAATGTCCGCTTCGACACATGTAGGTCTAGTGTGTCAGCTGCACGTGCGGTTGAACGTCTTGATAATATATGCGGCATGTGCGAATATCTAGAAGACTGATGTATGTATGGGTAGTTGAAAGATAAAATTGAAAGATGAGAAACCAAAGGCAAAATAGGAAACATAATCACGCGTGGTAAGAGTAGGGATTGTATGACAACGTAATTTTACTTGTTTTTGTTTTTGAAGGCGATATGAAAGGAACCCATGAAGCATTTGAAGTATCAATGACATGTATTTAGAGTAGGGATATGAAGTAGGGATTGTTTTTGAAGGCGATATGGAATGTAAATGAATTCAATGACATGATATTGCCGACTCCATCATTAAGGGATAGAATTTGAAGTATAACTCTGCATTCATACTCTGCCTCTTCACCTTTGTAAACGATATGATATTGGAGTTTTGAGGATCTAAATGTGTGAATGCACATTTCCTACTTATCCTTCAGTCTGCTCAAATGAGATGCTCCAAGTTAGATCAAGAGGCGATTCTGATTCTGGAAAGTAGATGTCTGATTCTGGACGAATTGTATGTGAGCATAGAGTGACGTCTATGAGCTCTTCGATGAAAAAGAATAGCTGTCCACATACTTCGAGTACGGCCTCTCAGCAGGGCAATTCAATAGTGTTGTTAGAATATCTATCCACCTCAATGTTTCAGTGATGTAGAAAATAAAAACATGGTCATAGCATGTTTTCTAGTCAATCAATAGAAACATGGTCATAGCATGTTTTCTAGTCAATCAATAGAAACATGGTTGAGACACCTACTCAGAGTTCTGAACCATTCTCTAAGTACAGTAGCAATTGATAAAATTCCTTTTGGAGCTACCAATCACGAGTGATATCATCCAAAATGATGGACTATATGCAGGGAAATATGTTTCGCAAATTGATCATGCATCTAGACATTTACGGGCCTTGATAGTCATAGACCAACAAGTAGTGATTGATTAATATCTGATGATCGCGAGAAGCATTAGTAATGAAACTTTGTAAGATTAAAGTAGACAATATGCTTGAGCTATCATGTTTTAAATCAAGAGAAATGTTCCACTATACAGTGCAAAAAAGCTTAGACAAGTTCACTATTCTCATGGAGTTATGATAGAGATATGAGAGTAAGAAGTAATGATCATGTATGAATTAAATCATTTAAAAGTACAATGTCATTGGCAATAAACCATTGCTCAATGAGTGAGAATTGAGTGAGCTATGAAGTGAGCTCCTCTTCTCAATGAAAGTACATGAATATGATCTCTAAACCTCGACATACATGTGGGCATTTCATATCCTCTTTTAAAGTTTTTGTTGGAGCCAAAGATTTGAATTCAAGTTCGAATCTGTACCTAAAAGTGTATCCTAAAGTATATGATTGATTCTCTCTTGAATCAACTACCAAGTGATACACGATTATATGCTTCCTAACTCCTCGTGGGTTTATTGATCTTTTACAATGGGTAATTCGGAAGCAAAGTTACAAGAGGTTGTACATATGAAGTCATTCAAGTGATATGCCAATACATCAAGCTTATGTGAGTTTATCAACTACGTAGGCTGGGGCGTAATTGCACCAATGGATCCCCCTCAAGCCTAACATGCTTGATTTTCATTGCTCCTTGATCTCTTGAAGCTCAATCATCAATTTGAACTTGTTCAGCTTTGTTCCATCCAATGCTTTGGTGAGTATATTTGCACATTGCAAATGAGTTGATACATAGGATAATTGGATATCCTTGCTTAGAAATTTCTCCCTAGCATAATGATAGTGCACTTCAATGTGCTAGTCCTAGCATGGTACACAGGATTTGCAGCCAAATGAAGTGAACTAGTGTTATCTCCAAAGATAATTGGAGTGTAGGAATGTATCTCCAAATCTTGCTTACTACATAGGCAATATCTAATCTTGTCAAAGTATCATAATTAAGACTACCCACAAGTTGTTGATAGCTTGTAATCCCTTAAAGTAGTTCACCTTCATGTGAACTTAGCTTACGATTGAGCTCCATAGGAATACTTGTAACTTTAGTGCTCTCCATCTTAAACTTTATCAACATATCATGTATGTACTTCCTTTGTGTGATGAATATACTTGAATTTGTATACAAAAGTTCTAAGCCAAGGAAGTAGGTTAATAACCCTAGATCACTGATTTTGAATTCCTTCATTAATTGAGCCTTGACCTGCTTGATACCATCAGAATCATTACATGTAATAATCGTATCATCTACATAGACACGTAAGTAGATGACCTCTGAATTATTCTTCTTAACAAATAAAGAAGAGTATGCCTTGCCTATCACAAAGCCTGGATCGTGCGAATAGGTAACAAGCCTATGGTTCCAAGCTCTAGGAGCTCTTGAGACCATAGAGTGCTTTTCTAAGCTTGCATACATAACCTGCTTTTTCTTCATCTTCAAAACCTAGTGGTTGTGCCACATACACTTCCTCTGATATCCAACCATTTAAGAATGCATTCGTGATATCTAACTGATATAAATTCCAATTTTTTGATGTAGCAAGACTTACCAATACCCTGATTGTTGGCATCTTTGCAACAGTGAAGAAGTTTCTTCATAGTCTACTCCATGTGTTTGAGAAAATCCCTTTGCCACTAACCTTTGCTTGTACCTATTTATAGAACCATCAGAGTTCTTTTTAATTTTGTATATCCACCTTGAACGAATTATCTTCATATCTAGCTTCTTGGGAACTAGATCGCAAGTGTGGTTTTCCTGCAATGCTTCCACTTCTTCCTACATGGTTTCTCTCCACTCTTTCTCTTCCTAGCCTGTTCAAATGAAGAATGCTCTTCTACCATAGAGTCTTTAGTAATGTACACAAAGTGCTTTGTGACTAAGGATGTATCATATCCATACCTTATGGGCTTCTTACTTTCTCTTTGTCATCTCCTTAAATATTGATTGGAAGACTCGGGTAGATCCTCTACTTGTTTGTTTTTGAACTTGCATCTTGACTTCCAAGCTATGAAATCAATCTGCTCCTCATCTTCTGAGTTGATGTCCTCTTCTTGGTGTTGATCTTCTTGAGTGAGGGTTGGAAAATCATTTTCCAAATTATCTGGTAACTTGACTCTCCTGCAATTATCTTCAAACCATGAATTAATCTCACGAAATACTACATCCCTACTAACTATGAATGCCTTATTACTGGGATTGTATAGTCTATATCCCTTTTGATTCTGATCATACCCAATAAATATACATTTCTCAGCCTTAGGGTCAAGCTTCCCTCTGATTTATGATAGGTTGTGTGCATAGGTAATGCACCCAAATATTCTGCAATGATCCAATGATGGTCTTCTACCATTCCATGCTCCATATGGTGTCATACCATCCAATGATTTAGATGGAAGCCTATTGACCAAATAGGTGGCTGTGGAAACAGCCTCTACCCATAAATAATTAGGTAATCTTTTCTCATTTAACATAGACCTAGCTGCTTCAACAATTCACATGTTCCTTCTCTCTACCACTCCATCCAATTCAGGAGTATACATGGTTGTTACTTCCCTCTTTATGCGTCTTACCTATAGAAATAGTTCAAAATCATGTGAAAAGTACTCACCACCTCCATCAGACCTGATTCTCTTCAAGTTCCTTCCTGTTTGCTTTTCAACTAGTGCCAAATACTTCTTAAAACATGTAAATACCTCATCCTTATGCTTCATGAAATAAAGGAATGTCCACCTACTATGATCATCAATAAAAGCGACATAGTACCTTGAACCTAAGATGGATGGATCGTTTTTAGGAACCCACACATTAGTGTGTACAAGCTCCAAATAATCTTCATGGATGTATCCTTTCTTGTTGAATGGTTGCCTATGAGCTTTGCCAAATTGGCAAGCTCCACATTTGTAAATCATGTGCTGCTTGGTCACATTTGGAATGCCAAGCACACTTTGATCCTTGCAAGTTTGCTTCATAATTCTTTCTCCTATGTGCTCTAGCCTTTTCTGCCATATTTCAAACTCAGATAAGGTTTGGTCTCTATAACTAAATAGTGCTATGTTCCTTGTGTCTTCAATTTCAAAAGTAAACAATCTACTTGACTTATCACCTTTGGCAATCCTTTTGAAGCCTTGTTGGGGGTCTTCCACATATGCTCCATGCCTAGTGAATCTGACCTGTAGACCTTTCTCTACAATCTGCCCAATTAGGTTTTTGGTTATAGTAGGCACATAGAGAGCTTTGCTCAAAAGGTTCATACTACCATCAAATGTTTTGAAATTTCCAATTTTCTTGATTGAATGTTTAGTGTCATCACCTATTTGTACTTCATGCTTCCCCTTGGGTTCTTGAAGATCAGATAATAGAGCTACATTTTTGGCCTTATGATTGGAACAACCTAAATCAATGTAGAAGAGATGCTCATCATCTTTACCTTGCTTGAATGTCATGTTCATGATGAGTAGAGAGTCTTCTAGATCTTCAATATTGTTGTTGAATTCCCTTCTTCCTCTAAAGCCTCCTTCATGTTTGTTGTTATTGTAGCCTTGATTATAGTTATGGTTGTAGTTGCCTCCACCATTGTTGTACCTACCTCTAGATTGTCCATAGCGTCCTCTATGGAAGCCTCTTCCCCTTTGGTTCCTTGTATTTTTGTAGCATTCTTTTGTAATGTGCTTGGTGAGACCACATATGTTGCATGGGGAATTGTTGTAGGGTCTCCCCGGCCCGTACCTTGTTTCCTCCTCTGCCCCTACCTCTATCACCTCTTCCTCTACCTGCATAATTAGCTTGAGAGGTACTAGCCTCTTCTTCATGCTTCTTACTTTTACCTTTATCCTTAGCTTTATTCTTATCTATATAAAGGGCAGAAAATTGGTTACCTCTTGAGTTGTCACCATTTTTGTTGAGCTTTGTCTCATGGGTGAAGAGTTGTCACATTAAGGTGTTGAGATTAGGTATTTGCATATCCATCTAGAGATCCATTTCTCTAGTGAAGGATTCTCACTTGTCATTATCCTTAATTCCATTGATGATCTACCTCACTATGTGCTCTTCCTCTATCTCTTCTCCAATGCTTGCAAGTTGGTTTGCAACATCTTTCATTCTGGTTACATAATTAGCCACTCCTTTCTTTGTTTGTTTCTTGAGGGTTGTGAATTCCATCCAAAACTGATTCTTCCTTGCTCTTGTGTTTGAGGAGAAGTATGATGAAAGCACTTCCGAAGTCTCTTGGGAGGTTTTACAATTTCTATCATGTGGTAACAAGAAATCAAAGATTGAATTGAGTAGATCTGACCCTATCAATAAAGAGATAATGTTTTATGTTCATTTTTTGTCGCTTTACAGTATTATTCTATTGCACTTATGAATTATTGAATGTGTTAAAAAGCTTTGTTTATTATATTTGTGAATGTCCGCTTCGACACATGTAGGTCTAGTGTGTCAGTTGCACGTGCGGTTGAATGTCTTGATAATATATGCGGCATGTGCGAATATCTAGAAGACTGATGTATGTATGGGTAGTTGAAAGATAAAATTGAAAGATGAGAAACCAAAGGCAAAATAGGAAACATAATCACGCGTGGTAAGAGTAGGGATTGTATGACAACGTAATTTTACTTGTTTTTGTTTTTGAAGGCGATATGAAAGGAACCCATGAAGCTAGGATGGAATGTAAATGAATTCAATGACATGATATTGCCGGCTCCATCATTAAGGGATAGCATTTGAAGTATAACTCTGCATTCATACTCTGCCTCTTCACCTTTGTAAACGATATGATATTGGAGTTTTGAGGATCTAAATGTGTGTATGTACATTTCCTACTTATCCTTCAGTCTGCTCAAATGAGATGCTCCAAGTTAGATCAAGAGGCGCCCCGGACAAAGCACGGAAAGTAGATGTCTGATTCTGGAAGAATTGTAAGTGAGCATAGAGTGACGTCTATGAGCTCTTCGATGAAAAAGAATAGCTGTCCACATACTTCGAGTACTGCCTCTCAGCAGGGCAATTCAATAGCGTTGTTAGAATATCTATCCACCTCAATGTTTCAGTGATGTAGAAAATAAAAACTATCAGTGGCAATCAATAGAAACATGGTCATAGCATGCTTTCTAGTCAATCAATAGAAACATGGTCATAGCAGCATAGCACGTACGCCTAATCCTCATGGCTCGTGCGGGCCCTTGGAATATTTATTAGCTTTGTTGTCTAAAAAAGAAAAGAAATTTGAGCGTGAAAGTCAAGCATCGCCTTCTTCTGCCTCTCTTCCTAGTCACGAGAACGCAGGTGGGCGCTCCCCTTATCTTTCTCAAAGACTTACAAGAATCGAGACCTTTAATGAAGAGGTAGGGATTCTCTACTCGGAATCTTCAATAACTTCTTTGTATGCACCAAAGAAGGAAAATGAAAAAAATAAAAAATGAGTATGGAATTGTGAGTGAACATGATACAGTCAATTGTGAGTATCGAATTGTGAGTCAAGGGTAGCAAAGAGATGGTCAACTGCGTTTTTCCCGTAGTCGCTTTACGTTATTTAGTATTTGTTAGCATTGCGCATCTCACGAGATGGTAGGAGTGTTTCAGAAACTATGGGCCATAAAGGAGGGATTTAAATGAAATTGACTATGAAGAATGGAGTTTCTAAAGTCAAGGACAGGGAATCTGTGAATTCATGGATACGGCGTTTCGTTTCATACGCACCAGTTAAAGTATTGCTTATGAAAGAAAAACTAACAGTAATTTACTTTCTCATGTAATCAAATCAAAGAACTGAAAAGAAAATAAGATCAGTGCCATGCATGCAATTTTCGCTTTCATGTAATAAAGCCAAAGGTTTTCTGTCGACACATATATTAAGAGCAAGATCATCGAAATTCTATTATTCCAGACAGAACAGAACTAGATGCTGTAGGATCTGAAATTCACCATATCTATGAAATTGTAGCCTTAGCAAGCTCTCCTCATCCATTATCGCAGGCATTGGGTTGCGTGCAAGAGCAGAAAATCACACATGCATCCACACTTGCACACACTTGACGAGTGTGATGGAACATGACATCTCTATAGCACGCAGTTCAAAAAATGGATGAATGAGCTTTAATTTTCATTCTTTTGTTGTATATCACCGTTTATGCATTTTATGTTTATAAAGAGATCTATTCGAAACGATTAATGCATTTTATGTTTATAAAGAGAGATATTAGAAACAATTAGGTACATTTGTTGTTATTAATTTTTATGCAGTGTGTTTTTACGTAAGAAACTTTGATAGCCCGCATCAGGAATGGTTTATTGAGTACTCCCTAGAATGGTTTATTGAGTCCTCCCCAGTTTTGTTTCGTTAGAAAACTCATAAACACTAAGAGTTCCTGCTTTTAAACATCATAGATTTTTTGTTATAGAAAAAAAAATCGTAAGAAAACTAATAACTATATTAAGAGTTTGCGCTTTTAAGCATCTAGGGTCTTTGTTATAGAAAAATACAAGGTCAAATTGAAATGGTTGTCACATGAAGGTGATCAAGTTATCATTAAGCTTCTTATTTTTCTCCAGTAGTTTCCCCTTGCAAAAGTCAATAACACCACTAACCTTCTTTATATCTCCTTCATTTCTTTTGTACTCTATCCTTTGTTAATATAATTGAAGTTGATTCAAAACTCTCTCTCTCTCTCTAGATTTGGTTATCATAACACTAAGCCGTAACCACTATTACAAGTCATTATTGTTTTATAAGAGAAAGATGCAATATAGAACCTAAAGGGAGTATATTAGGGTTTCACCTCCTTCATCCCATGCTTATTATGCAAACATTGAAAGACGCTTTCCTCAACCCTTTATACATCTCTATGTCTATCCCATCAAGAGGCGGAGTGACCTTCATCTATGTTGCCTCTTTAAAGATGATATGGTGCTCCATGAAAAGATTTGGGATTGTTTCTTGAGCAATGATGTGCTTAAAATCCTGCCCTATTAAGATAGGTCCCTATTTAAGAAGAAATGATCTTCTCTACCCTTGTGCTTCAATCAGATGTCTCACCACTATCGGACAAAAACAGAGGAAGCTAAAGTCAGCTCAGTCTTCTAAAAACCTTCTATTCATTTTGAAAGATGGAACTCATGAAACAGATAATCAAATTCTATTTTTGGTCGGAAGTATCCTACAAACAATTTCAACTTGCTTCAAACGAGTGTGGTCGATTTAAGAAAGCCAAATACCTTTGATTGCCTTGTTATACTATTGATGAATAAAATATTTCAAACAACGGGATATCTTCAAAACCTAGACAAAAGCATTTTGAGGTTAAAATAAATTCTAATTTTCACATCGATGACAACAAAAATTTTGAAGGCATAGAAATAAAAAATGAAACTTTTCTAGCTATTATGGTTGATGTTCTTGGGCATCAAAAATACCTTCGAGCTCTCGCACAACAGTGGTATTAGAGTCAGCTTGAGGTTGTCTCCTAATTTATTCGTCAGCTTTTTATCGTGTAAACACGAAGAGCTTTCATCTCATATATCCCGTCGCTTGAAGCTTTATTCGATGAGTATCAGTTATTTCACGTTTGTTTTTATATCACGTTTATGACTATCACTTATCTCACACTTTCTTTTCGGGCTTTAATAAAAACGTCGTTGAGGATCATTTGTTAATTGCAATCTTTTCTTTTGTTATGTAATTGTTTTCTTAGTTTACACTGCGTATGGGAGCATCCTTTTAGGTGGATCGCATTTGATTTTGCTAAATAGGATGTTTTGAGAACATATAAGTTAATGTTTTGGTTGTTCAAAAAGTCCTCTCCCATTTCTTTCTTCTGATCTTCCTTCCATAAATATTATTGAAGGATGCACAAGAATAGATAGAATCATAATATTTCTTTAGAGATTAAAAGGAGTTTTATCTTTTTAAGGTTCGTGTTAGAAGAGCCCCATCATCAAGCACCCATAATACTAAAACGAACTTCTTGAATCCTCTCTTGAACTTTTACTAGACTAAAAGCGAGGCCAAGAGTTCATCCATGGTAGTGTGTACCCAATCCGCTCATAACCTTTTTTGAGTCCTATTCAGCCATACTTATGAATTCTTTATGGAGCCTCTTCGTTGCTTGATATTCTATTGATATTTCTTTTATTTTTCTTGCATATTTTCGTCCATTTAATATTATGTTGATTGTGGTTTGGAGTATCTCACAAGTTTTGAAGAAATTTCAAAAACGAAATAGATTGTTCATTCAATGGGCCATAGAGATTTCATGGGGCTAAGGACAAAGATAAAGATGAAGATAAAGCTCAAAGACTTGGAGCTTCTTCATCAAGTGAAATTCAAGGAGTACATGCACATTCGGACACAAGTAAGTACTAAGTGCCAAGAAGGAAGGGGAAGATGGGATGACCAAGCCTACTTCATCATCATGAGAACACTCAAGCAAAGTCAAGGGATGGACAAAGCTCAATTTCTAGATAAGTATTTGCCCTTTTTTCTTTTCCCTCCAAACTATGAAGCATGCACTACATGTTGTGATAAGATTGACCTCAAAAACGGATGCATACATTCAGGTGGCCCAATTTTGCTTAGTCACATAGACAATTACTCATGGAAATGATTTGCATTATGCATCATGTTAATATGGGGTTGGAAAACAAATATTCGATATGCATAAATATAGTCATGGTTTATGACATATGTGAACGAAGTTGAAGAAGCTTGTACGAGCTAGAAAAGTGTGTTTCAAAGCAACGAAGTTTGGTCCAGCCAACTGGCACAGGACCAGCCATTGTGCTTATGGAGACTCAAATAGATCTTATATACATATGATAAGTGCAAATAAATTCACTATTTACAATGGAGCATCAAGGAGAAGGAGTTGATACAAAACAAATAGTTTTGTGCATCGACAAGCTCAAAAACTTATTGTCTATGGAAGAGACAATGAACTTCAAATGCTCATAGTGACCAGCGTGATTGCAATTAGAAAAAATCCTTTTATGGGAGTGCTCAAAAGAGGGTTGAGTGTATATAATATGCTATAGGAATGAATGAGACACTCAATGGTGGTACCTCCTATTTTTCAAGAATACATAGAGATTGACCCTCAGACAGAAAAACTAGGATTTCTCCCAATCTACTAATGCAAATTTTACTAAAATATAGAGGCATAAATTAGATACTAAAACATTTTCAATAAGCCATCTCTCATCAAATTTCGACCTCTAGACAGAGAGCAACAACCTCTACAAGATTACTGTCAGCGAAAAAGATGCTGCAAAAAATTGAAGGAGCAAGATAATGATGATCACAAGTGTATCTATATTGCTTTCATGTATTGTAAAAGTGATTTCAAGTCTTTATATAGACTGTAGAAGTGATCCACGACTTCTACAAGTGGATTTTAAATTCAAATGAAGGTGGGAATGGTTGTTGGAGGGAACCAATTCACTTTCCTACAATATAGGAAAAGTGAAGATCTAGTTTGATCTACTTTTACGTGATTCATTGCTTGATTTATTACAACTCAAACACCACAAATTTGTGGGATTTGTGCTCTCTTTTTATACTTTTACATGTGTAAATCTCAAGGCTTTTACAACGGTAAATGAACCATCAAAAATCTATAAAAAAAAAATACAATAAATGAGCATAGGTAAAGGAATAACAAAACTCTCCAACCTATATTCTTTTGGCGTAATCCAACCAATAGTTTTTTATGTAGATCAAATCCACCTCAAGCATAGTGTAAGCTTGATGTTCCAACAATATGCATTATGACAATATATATGCATAGAAATAAAGATGCATGGAAATTTTGCACCATCTTGTGGATGAGAAAACTTCCAACTTGAGACTTTTCACATGCTTTAAAGAGGGGTTCAATTTCTGAACCTTATGCATGTTGCACCTTTTTCAATAAAGGTGTAAATGTCTTGGAATAAACTAAAAATATTCATTTGGAATGTATTACATGGGTTCGAGGGTTAAGAGGGAGATTTGCTTTATTCAAGCCTAAGTATGATTACAAGTTTCATGATAGGAATAATGGTTGTAGATCCAATTGGCCATAAGTAAAACTCCCATTCACTTCCTATATAGCTGGACTATTATAAGCCAAGAAATAATACATTGGCAAGATACATTAAGCTTAAAGTCCCTCTTATGGAGTATTATATTCCATAAAAACCCATGGCATGTCTAATCAACAAGGCATAGTACAAAATTTTCTCTTAAAACCATGATACAATGGTGCTAACTTAGAGCACTATCTTCTCAAAGCTTTAAGGAAGAGAAAATATGGTACAACAAAATCTTAGATTTGGAAGATGAAAGTATTAGTGCTTTTGTTAAACAAAGTTCTTTCTTTGAGAGAACTAAAGAACTATTTGGAGCTTTACATTATTCTTCCAAGCGAATGCAAGGCATGAAGAGAAGGGTTGTAATAAATCCTAAGTACCATTTTCTAATGTCCTAGAAATAAAGGACTATATAGTAAATGCAATTAACATCTACTTCAACATAGACATTTGATTCGTGAGTCAATTATTCTTTCTCAGATTACTCATTATGTCATAAGAAATGATATCTAGTTCATATATAACCTAGCTCTATCATCAGGTGACATGAAAGGGATCTTGTAGAGTATATCTAAATCAAGGAATAATTGAAAAGTCAATTTTTTGAGACTAGTTGCAATAGTTATGCTTCACAATGGAAATGACACCTACAAGTCTAAGAAGTAATAGCTCTTACTTGATTAGAGTAAAACAAGGTTTGATCCAAAATTCAAGCTAAAGTTACCTTTACTTAAGTGGAAGTGTAAGTCGGATGGTATGGGACATCTAGGCTTATAATATCACTGAAGTTAATTTGGTGGTATGGGACATCGACTTCAGAGGTAATTCAAACTTGAACCTTGGGACATTTTTTCTCTAAGCTTGGAGAAGAGAAAGCAAAAATTTGTAAATAGTTCTTTTAACCTGGTGGAACAATAAAAGATTGAAAATAGACTCTTTCAAATTCAATTGAAAGAGCACGATTTTCAATATACCCTCACATTGTTTTCGAGGACGAAAACTCTTAAGGAGGGGAGAAAGTTCCCAAGAACTCATATCATATGCCTTAAAAAGACCAAATAAAGTATCGCAAGGTAAACGATATGCAAGAAATAGATAAAGTTGAAGTACTTCCTCGTATTCTAGTACTTCATATATCTTTCATTACATCTTCCAACTAAATGAAGCTCTCAAAGATTGGGAATTCTCAAAGAACCCCAATGCACGAGAGGACTTGCATACACACAACAATTGTATAAATATTAAGTGAGTCAGGAAAAGAAGTTGGATGAGCTATAAAGCATAATCCTAAAAGTATCTTGATGCTTCATGGGGATAACATAACATACATTGTGGATTCCAATAATATAGAACTAAGGCATATGGCTTCTTGTATGAAGCATAATATCTAGATCCCCAAGTAAAACCCATGGGTAAAGCATTGAACATGAAGGGATCTATTAGAGAAAGACCTAGTCTTATCTCTTATTTTGGCAAAAGAAGAGAAGAAAAGCCAAAGGCCCAAGTAGGGTAAAGATCAAGTCAAACTTAAAGTTTGAGAACATGAGTCACACCACATTAAATGGTTAACCAAATATTTTGAGTATGATTAGTAGTGGTGTATCTAAGCACCTTATTCCTTGCTCTCATAATTTGCTACCATAGTATGAAGGGCATTTAAAAGACAAAAAAGGTGAGAAGGTATAGAGAGATAGTTATGTTGGATTGCATGAAGAACACAGTGGTATGGGACGGTGGGTACTGAATCCCATTGAGTACTTTTTCTTGATGGCCAGAAGAAAAAGGGGCTCATGATCCAATGGAATACGTGAGGAAGATAATCTCTAGGAATAGGCATCTTCTTTAATTATCCTCTCAAAGGGAATGATTCTTCCAAACAAAATATTAAAGGTTCTATTTCTCAATAAAATTTATCAAGAATTAGAAACAAAGAGAGGATCAACTTCTTTGAGTTTGAAGGTAAATTCCAAAGGACGAAGCTCTAAAAGCTTCATCCCAAAGTATGACTTGAAATTCAAGGAACATAAAAATGATCTTAGACCAAGCTTGAAAGAAAGCTTAGAAAGATTATCTTTTTGATACTTGATAATTGAAGTTAACTAAAGAATACGAAAAATCTAATTACAATGTCAACGTAGGACATCTTTAATAGATCAAAATTATAACAGAGAGAACTCTGGAAGGATCAAGAAGAACTTTATGGTTGGAGATTCAATTGAAGACCCATAAGGATTAAGCAATGAAGAAATGATTGGAAAAATCTATTTCTACTTATAACCTTAAAGATAACATGATCTTTTAAACTATGAGTTCCTATCTTGGGACAAAGTTTTGAAGATCTTAATCTTTTTGGAAGAAGAAGTAAAATAGGTTTCAATAAATTGGATTCTACAATAGTTAGATTAATCCCTATGGATTCTAGTCCCTTAAAGTGGATTCTCAAAACTACGTAAAGTTTTGAAAGAACATTGAACCCACTTTTGGTAAGCTATTCTCTCTTAAGGTAAAGAGGATGCTATATCCCCTTAGAATTAGATATATAATCCACCTATACCATTCTATTGGTTGGGCAAGGAATTATAAAAATAGATTCCCCTCTATGTCTGAAGGAAAATTTTAAACACAAAAATCCACCCATTTTACTAAGTCTAAAGGTACAAAGTATGTGTCCATCTAAGAGGAAGTGATTTGGGCAGGGATTATGAAAGATTCATCTTCATTTTTGAACAAGTTAGATTTTGACTTGAGAGATGAATCTGATAAGGAAAATCTTAAGTAGCACTCATCTATTTTGGTAGGTCCATGAACAAATGGTGCAAAGTGATGGATCAAGGTAGTAATCTAGCTGAAGTTACTTTGTATCCACCTAATTCACATGTTTGAGCTATGGAGAGCTAGATGGCACAAACAAGGAAATAGGCAAGGATGTTCTCTTCCCCCCTTTTTATTCTTTCGATACTTTGCATTCAACTTAGTTCTTTTTCGTATGAAAACTAGACGGAGCTTTGAATGATTAGGGCAAGGAATTCAACCACATGGATTCTCCTCTTTTAAGATTCAATTAAGGTAGAATTCCCCTTTCAAATTAAGAGGTGAATTGAGAGAGATGCAAGCCATGATGCTTGAGATTGATCATGGGGCACGGGGGAATACCCCAAGGTATACACCTCCACTCATTTCCGAGGATGGAAAAGCTTTTAAGGGGGGGGGGGGGGATGTTGTATAATTACATGGGTCTAAGGGGTATAACCCTTGGGTTTCTAGGTGTGCAACCCTTGGGATTTATGGTTTATTTACCCCTTTTTGATGGGTCTTGAACCTTAGGGTTAATTCTCTAAGGTTGAGTACCTTAGGCTTGATTGGAAGCTTCTCCTAGCCAATTGGTTTCTACGTGAGAGCTTGGAGAGTCTTCTTTTAGAATCCATGTGATTTCTAAGCCTGCAAACCATGTGAACACCTTAGGGACCCATGTGATGGAAGGTACACATGTCCTCTTAAGAAGGACTTACCCCCTTGGACTTCGAGCTATATATTGGAGGGGTTGGTTGGGTGGAAACACATCTCTCTTCCTAATGTGAGTCTAATTTGTTAGTCTTCTTAGTCTGCGTGGAGGCTATGGAGCTCTCACACACCAGTTCTCTTAGCCAAATGAGTACACACCCAATTTCTTTAGCCTTGTAAATAATGTATAGGTTCATTACATAAAAAAATCAGAAAAATTTCATTTTTTTTTTTTACAAAAGGAAGTTGAGTTGTAGCCTACTCTCCCATGCTTGAATTAATAAATGAACAAAAATACAATGAATGTACTTAGTGCCCTTGGGATCCCATGTATCCCACAAATCAGGGGTGGTACATCAAAACTTGTAGGATAACTAGGATTTGATGGGAAATAAATGTTTTAAAGAGAGTTGCTAAGGAGCTTAATTCTCATCACCTTCATGTGCAACCCACCTACTTTTAATCTTGTTGTTTTCCAAGGAAAATATACTATGGTTTTTGAAAGGGAGAGACTTTTTACAATTACATATTCTTCTACCTAGTAGGTGTAGAGAATTTTAATCGATT
Source organism: Ceratopteris richardii (assembly GCA_020310875.1). Classification (NCBI taxonomy): domain Eukaryota; kingdom Viridiplantae; phylum Streptophyta; class Polypodiopsida; order Polypodiales; family Pteridaceae; genus Ceratopteris; species Ceratopteris richardii. Next base: position 56,885,408 of record CM035421.1, on the reverse strand, counting down.
GCTCTTTTTGATGGCCCTCAAAGTTGATCACACGTCTCTCTTTCCATATCTTCTACAATGCTTCCTCTCTAATGGAATTCCATAGAGAAGAAGAGTAGCCAATCGTTTCTCCTAGTAGTGCTTTCTTTAAATTGATTTGTCTTGTGACGCTAAAGATCTTGGTGAGGGACTACCAAATCTAGATGCTTCTGGAAGAGATGATCAAGGTCCTCTCTATCATGGATGCAACACTTACACCATTAAGGGGCCCCATAGATTTTATTAGCTTTGGTATTGGTCGAGATCCCAAGATGGACAATTTTCTACATACAAATTTCTTTTTTGTTTTCAATGAGGGTCCCATAGGTCCATGCTCATGACTTTCAACCTGATACTAGGAGAGATATTTAAGTCGTAGGGCACATCTTATACCCTCCCCTATTAAGGGAGATATGCAAGTCAAGCTGCACATGTATCCTCATAATTTTTTCTAGGTTCTTATTGTTGGTCCATCTTAACCCTTCAATATGGGGGGAATTTCCAGGAAGCAGATGAGTCTTAGAGTTCCCCCAAGGGTTGATTCTCTGCCTGAGAAGGCATCAATCATCAGTGTCAATTCTCCTAATGTAGTCTATCTCCTCACACCTTATCCAATGACCTCTATCATGGTTCCATAGATGTTTCCACTTGCTAAAGCCTTTGTTCCATAGCTTCTTTGCTCTTTGGATGTTCTCCAAATCAAGTTCTTTGATTCCCTCAATAGGAAACCTAATAGAATCATTTTTCCTAATCTGGACTACCCTTTTCTAGCCTTCAGTAATCTAGATGTGAAGCTTCATCTTATTCCAACTGTTCGAAATCGAACAAACTAGGTCAAAGCCTTTTTGAGTCACTAGACGCTGGGAAAACAATAAGGTAAAAAGATTAAGATCCTTCTACCTAGTGATCCCTTGAAGCAAAAGGGAGGATTTTTTTTCAAAGAATCAGTTTTGACCAAGAAGCTTCCACATTGCATGCATTTTGAAAATGCCAAAAGGTATTGATACTACTAGGATTATTATGCACAAAAGCATTCGTGCCATTAACGAAAAGATTCATGAGCATCCGATTTTGACTAAGTGGGAGCCAAAGGCGTTGGATCTACCCTAAACATGCTCGATGGCTAACCAAGCTGCTCACAGCCAAAGGCTAACCCTATCTAATAGAGTCTGTTAATCTGCTTTCTTGAGAGAGTTTACCCTTGATATTGGTACAAGCTAAGGCATTCCCCATAAGTGTAGAAATCATGCTGATGAATTCACGTCCACAACCTAAATCTTTAAGGGATTATAGAATGAAATCCCTCTCTAGATGGTTGTATGCTTTGTCTAAATCAATTTTGATGAAGAGGACATCTTGGGAGTACTCCTTAGAAAACTGTAGGCCTTTCCACATCTCTATAGATGCCTGCAAGATGGATCTTCCCTTTATGAAACTCTTTTGTTCCAGAACGATCCATGAGCAGAGATGGCAAGTAATGGGATTAGCTAGAACCTTAGCTAAGATCTTATCGCAAGCTTACAACATAGTGATGGGCTGCTGGTTTTCAATCTTTTTTTCTCGTCTTTTTTGTGAATTAGCTTAATCACCCTTTCATTAAGAAAGTTAGGAAGTGCATCGAAGCGTAAGGCCTCCTCCCAAACCCCAAGTAATGGTTTAATTAAGTCATTTTAGAAAGTTTTGAAGAAGTCATTAGTGAGATCATCCAAACGCAAGCTTTTACCACTAGGGAGAGCATCTATAACTTCTACAATCTCAGTGGTGGTGATAAGGGCGTTGAAAAGATGCAGGATGTTTTGAGGAATTCATTTTTCTCTCATTCTTGAGATGGAAGCCATGCAATCGCATCTGTGAGAAGTGAGCGGCATGACCACCACCATGAGTATAGGAGAAGTGGTTGGTTATTATCTTACTATTCTCTTCCATAGAAGTTCACTCTCTCCCATTGTTATCTTCCATGAAAAGACCTCTTCCGTGATTTGCTTCTTCATTAGGAGCTTACACATCTCTTTCGTCACTTTTTCTACTTTCCCGACTCAAGTAATTCGATGGCGATGCACCAAGATGCACTGTCCGGATGAAATCCCTCAGGGAAGTGTACATCGATTTTGTTCAAAGTTCATTCATTTTCTAGTTTGGATTTGATGTTTTGACCAAGAAAGGGGTATAATATGTGCATGATTTGGCCGATTTGATTGACTGTGAGATGTGAAACCATGTTAAATATGTACATTAGACCTATGTGTGTAAATAACTAACTTTTGACCATAAATTCCTAAGTTTGACCCTTGAAACCCCCCTGAAAGTGCGAGTTTATCCCATGAAAAACCTAACCGAGACCCTTAGAAACCCTAAGATTTTGGCCCATAACTATAAATAAACCCTCAATCTGACCCTGAGAGAGAGAGAGAACCTCGCTTTGGCTTCGAGACTACCGAGAATTGGAACCATGTTGGGGGTGGCCCTTTCAATTTGGTAAGAAAATTAGGGTCAGGAAAGAACACAACGTGGAAAAATGTTTCTTAGAAGCTTGTTTTATGTGCAAAGTGCCATGAGCTTCGAAATTATGTTAAAGTGAAAGATCCAACAAAGTAGAGTCTTTTGCCTGATTTTGATTTTTGAAAGTAAAGTTGGTGCCCGCTTAGCAAGGGAACATGCTCCAAGGACTGTTGTTGTAATGGTGGTTGAGTCATCAGGTTTCTATGGTTGATTTCGTCGAAGAACAGCAGCGCTTCTATCTGAACTTGAGGAGAAACAAGGTGAGGCTTGGAAGAACAATAAGGGTGGTGATGTGCCACAACTTGTTTTTGTAGCTAACAAGATTGATCTCCTTCCAAAACACTGAGCTAACTTGTTTTTGTAGCTAACGTGCTTCGATGGTTGATTTCCTCGAAGAATAACAGCACTTCTATCTGAACAAGGTGAGTCTTGGAAGAACACTAAGGGTGGTAATGTGCCACGACTTGTTTTGGTAGCTAACAAGATTGATCTCCTACCGAAACAGGTTTTTCCTTCTAGGTTAGATTCATGGATTAGGAGGAGTGCTAGGGATGGTGGAGCACCAAGTCCTACTGGAATTTTTCTTGTGAGCTGCGTCAAAAATCGGGGCATAGAATGCAGGCAAATGAACTCTTATAAATGCATTGTGAAAAGTTGAGGGGGAGGCGACATTTGAAGAACTAAACGCGTGACTTGAAGGTTTAAAAACACCATTGCAATACAAATTATTGAGAAACCTATTCAGGCTACTGGTGCATAAAATTTCATAAGAACTTACTATAAAAATGTTTGATTTCACTTACTGATGGGGAGAAAGAGTGAGAAAGAAACTATTTGTTTTGGAGATCTAATTGATTTAAAGACGTGCCCGCCTAATAAAATGTATATTGTGAAGTAAGAGATCATCTGAAGATTATAAAGATTGAACACCTGCCACGAAGTAAAGTTCATAACCGCAAAGACCAAAGAAAACATCGTGGGGCCTTTTCACATTGTAGCGGGAAGTCTACATTATATTACCTGATCTACAGTATAGCTGTTTATTTGTATTCACCTGATCCACACTGTAGCGGTGTATTTTTATTCACTTGACTCGCACTTAGCGGGAAGTCTCTACATTGTATTACCCAAACCGCACTATAGCGGCCTATTGTATTTACCGATCCACATTGTAGCAGCCAATTGTATCACTGATCCGCACTGTAACGGCCTATTGTATCAGTGATTCACATTATTGACATTTATTGGAGGACACTAGTTGTATTTACACTGTATCGCTAAGCAGTGCCTGACCTTGATGCTAATCTTCCTAGCTTTATCCAAAAGATCAAGGATACCATTAGTTACCATTTTTCCTTTAACTTAGGGTATTCTCCTTCTAAGAGCTTGGAGAAAGCGGTTAGAGTTATGCAAAACCTTTTCAAGCACTACAAACAACTTGCTTAAAACATAAGAGCGCAAAGAAGAGATAATCTCTCTAAAAAGCTTGAGATCATAGATAGTTCTTAAAATCCTGAAGAGGCTTATCATGTTGAGTATTAATTAAGATATGAGAAATACCTTGAAGCTGGGATGGCTCTCACTTTTTCTAAAGAATGTTAAAGTGAGAACTTGGGAGAACCAATGTTCTCTTTATTGAAAAATAAAAAAACAAGGATTATATACGTTTGTTGAGGAAAAGGAATGGTGGGACTTCTATCAACATTAAGGAGAGTCTATAGGAGGCCAAAAGCTACTTTGTCGATCATTTCTCTTGTACTCCCAAGTGGGCGGATGATACCTAGAGAGCCACAAATAGTATTTCCCTAAAGATAAAGAAAATGATCTTTAAAATGTTGGAATTTGTCTTGGACATGTCCCTCTATATCAGCAAGAGAAAAGAAAGCATTGATAAATTGAAACCCTGTGAGTCTCTTGGTCTTCATGCTATGCCTAACGCTAGTAGAGCAATCAAACACAATAAAAGATGTAGTGCGTAGTGGTCTCTCAATCAATGGAGATATAGATTTAGTTGTGTTTTAGGCTTTCTCTACTCATAGGAAACAAGCTTCTTTCCCAAGGCTTCTAATACAAAATGAATTTTGGACAGGAGATAGAGCCAAAGTGAGTAAAATTAATGATGATAATTATCCATTTTGTGGCACAAAGGAAGATCTACATCACCTATTCATGGAATGTGTTCATTCTAAGAAATATTTTCATTACCACTATTCAATATTTGAAATTGAAAAAGATTCATTATGAGGGTGCGCAAGAAATATTGTTGGGGTTTCTCAATCATATGGGCATTGCACTTTGGTAAATTTGGTGATGCCACACTCTTTGGTACATATGGTTAAGCAAGAAGCACAAAAAATTCCACAACTGAGTGAAGAATTTCCTTTTTTGGCTATAGGGAGTGCTTGGAAAAACTATTCTAAAAAGCATACTACAAATGAAGGACGCCAACACCCCCAAGTAGATGAAGGAATGTTTTGTTCTCCTTTTACCTCTCAAAAAGGATACAAATCTATTCACTTATTGGTTTTAAGTTACTTTAAGTGATTTATCTTAGATCTTTCAATCCTTTTTTGGTTTATGTTGTATCATAAGGTGTCTTTCATCTTGATGTGTGCTCTCGCCTTGCATGAGATTGTACAATTCTTTTCATTTATTTACTTTTCTATTTACTTTTTTTTAGAGACAACAGGTGTATCGCCACAACTCTCTCTCTCTCTCTCTCTCTCTCTCTCTCTCTCTCTCTCATCTCTCTCTCTCTCTCTCTCTCTCTCTCTCTCTCTCTCTCTCTCTCTCTCTCTCTCTCTCTCTCTCTCTCTCTCTCTCTCTCTCTCTCTCTCTCTCTCTCTCTCTTTCTTTCTCTCTCTCGCTGTCTCTCTCTCTCTCCGTGGGTGCATTATCTCTCTCTCTTTCTCTCTCTCTCTCTCTCTCTCTCTCTCTCTCTCTCTCTCTCTCTCTCTCTCTCTCTCTCTCTCTCTCTCTCTCTCTCTCTCTCTCTCTCTCTCTCTCTCTCTCTCTCTCTCTCTCTCTCTCTCTCTCTCTCTCTCTCTCTCTCTCTCTCTCTCTCTCTCTCTCTCTCTCTCTCTCTCTCTCTCTCTCTCTCTCTCTCTCTCTCTCTCTTCGCAACCCCTGCCCCTCTCTCCATCCCCGCAACCCCCGCCCCCAGTCCCTCTCTTCCTCGCCCCTGCCAGTCCCCACAGAGCTCGTAGGAACCCCCCCGTATCCCCACTGCCTCCCCCGCCTCTGCAATCCCGCGCCCATTGCTCCCGCTATACCCACCCACCATCCCCTCCGCGATCTCCACTGCCATCTGACCGCCCGCATCACCTGCTCCCATGCCACTCAACTGCCACCTCCCCCCCACACTCACCTGTCCCCCCCGCCAAGTCCTACCCGCCCTCAGCCCCTTATACCCCACCCACCCCGGCCTCCTACCCTCGCCTACAGCCGCTCATACCATCATACCCCCACAACCCCTCCTTCCCCACCTGTAGCACCTTCTCACCACCTCCCAAAGCCCCCTCCCACCACATCCCATTGTCCACCCCCAGCGCATCCTCCCCCGGAGTCCAACACCCCGCACACACCTCCTACCTCACAAGCTTCGCAAATCTTATTCTGTTTTCCTTCAGGATCTTGGCATACGACAGAAAGTGCCCGAGTTGACAATTGCAACATCTATTATATTTATCACCAATTCTTTCTTCGGCAATCACATGCAAAGAATGATCGCTATATGATTACAACAGCCTGCATGTTTCTAGCTGGATAGGTGGAGGAGACTCCAAAGTTATTGTAGAATGTCCTCTCTATTTCCTATGAAATCAGGCATAAGAAGGACAAAGTTGGGAATCTTCCACGAGGGACATTGTGCCAGTCTACTCTCCCTAAGGAAGTGTATGAAGATGAAAAAAAAGAACGGGTCTTACTAGCAAAGAATCTAGTGCTTAGAACTTTGGATTTTGATCTTAATATCATCCACCCATACAAGCGTTTGGTGACAACAGTTAAAAATCTTAATATTACACAAAAGTCTCGCACTCAAGTGACCTAGAATTTTTTGAATGATGGGTTGCGAACTTCCCTTTGCCTTCAGTATGAAGCACATCAAATTGCAGTTGGGAGCAATTTTCTTCTAGCCAAGTTCTTGAAAATCAAGCTTTCTATGGATGGGGAGAATCCATGCTGGCAAGTTCTAGAGGTTAATGCTCATGAGCTGGAAGATGTGAGAAAACCAAATGCTGGAGCTATATGAGCAACACAGGAATCCTTTGAGTCCAAGTGGCATGTGAAAGTGTGGCATTATCTAATCCACCCCCGTGGCCCCCACCATCAACGCAACCCCCTCCAACCCCACCCTCCCCTCCTCTTTTCCCCCACCACAGCCCCCACCATCACCGCAACCCCCTCCAACCCCACTCTCCCCTCCTTTGTTCCCCCTCCACCCCCGCGGCCCCCACCATCACAACAACCCCCTCCAACCCCACCCTCCCCTCCTCTTTTCCCCCACCACCCCCGTAGCCCCCACCGTCACCGCAACCCCACCCTCCCCTCCTCTCTTCCCCCACTACCCCCCGTGGCCCCCACCATCACCGCAACCCCCTCGAACTCCACCCTCCCTCCTCTTTTCCTCCACCACCCCCGCGGCCCCCACCATCACCGCAACCCCCTCCAACCCCACCCTCCCCTCCTCTTTTCCCCCACCACTGCCGCAGCCCCCACCATCACTGCAACCCCCTCCAACCCCACCCTCCCCTCCTCTTTTCCCCCACCACCCCCACAGCCCCCACCATCACCGCAACCCCCTCCAACCCCACCCTCCCCTCCTCTCCTCCACCTAATTCACATGTTTTAACTATGGAGAGCTAGATGGCACAAAGAAGGAAATAGGCAAGGATGTTCTCTTCCCCCCTTTTTATTCTTTCCATACTTTGCATTCAACTTAGTTCTTTTTCGTATGAAAACTAGATGGAGCTTTGAATGATTAGGGCAAGGAATTCAACCACATGCATTCTCCTCTTTTAAGATTCAATCAGAGTAGAACTCCCCTTTCAAATTAAGAGGTGAACAGAGAGATGAAAGCCATGATGCTTGAGATTGATCATGGGGCATGGGGGAATACCCCAAGGTATACACCTCCACTCATTTCCGAGGATGGAAAAGCTTTTAAGGGGGGGGGGGGGGGGGGGGGGGGGGGGGGGGGGGGGGGGGGGGGGGGGGGATGTTGTATAATTACATGGGTCTAAGGGGTATAACCCTTGGGTTTCTAGGTGTGCGACCCTTGGGATTTATGGTTTATTTACCCCTTTTCGATGGGTCTTGAACCTTAGGGTTATTTCTCTAAAGTTGAGTACATTAGGCTTGATTGGAAGCTTCTCCTAGCCAATTGGTTTCTACGTGAGAGCTTGGAGAGTCTTCTTTTAGAATCCATGTGATTTCTAAGCCTGCAAACCATGTGAACACCTTAGGACCCATGTGATGGAAGGCACACATGTCCTCTTAAGAAGGACTTACCCCCTTGGACTTCGAGCTATATATTGGAGGGGTTGGTTGGGTGGAAACACATCTCTCTTCCTAATGTGAGTCTAATTTGTTAGTCTTCTTAGTCTGCGTGGAGGCTATGGAGCTCTCACACACCAGTTCTCTTAGCCAAATGAGTACACACCCAATTTCTTTACCCTTGTAAATAATGTATAGGTTCATTACATAAAAAAATCAGAACAGTTTCATTTTTTTTTTACAAAAGGAAGCTCAGTTGTAGCCTACTCTCCCATGCTTGAATTAATAAATGAACAAAAATACAATGAATGTACTTAGTGCCCTTGGGATCCCATCTATCCCACAAATCAGGGGTGGTACATCAAAACTGGTAGGATAACTAGGATTTGATGGGAAATAAATGTTTTAAGGACAGTTGCTAAGGAGCTTAATTCTCATCACCTCCATGTGCAACCCACCTACTTTTAATCTTGTTTTTTTCCAAGGAAAATATTCTATGGTTTTTGAAAGGGAGATACTTTTTACAATTACATATTCTTCTACCTAGTAGGTGTAGAGAATTTTAACCGGTTGCTCTTTTTGATGGCCCTCAAAGTTGATCACACGTCTCTCTTTCCATATCTTCTACAATGCTTCCCCTCTAATGGAATTCCATAGAGAAGAAGAGTAGCCAATTGTTTCTCCTAGTAGTGCTTTCTTTAAATTGATTTGTCTTGTGACGCTTAAGATCTTGGTGAGGGACTGCCAAATCTAGATGCTTCTGAAAGAGATGATCAAGGCCCTCTCTATCATGGATGCAACACTTACACCAGTAAGGGGCCCCATAGATTTTATTAGCTTTGGTATTGGTCGAGATCCCAAGATGGACAGTTTTCTACATACAAATTTCTTTTTTGTTTTCAATGAGGGTCCCATAGGTCCATGCTCATGAGTTTCAACCTGATACTAGGAGAGATATTTAAGTTGTAGCGCACATCTGACACCCTCCCCTATTAAAGGAGATATGCAAGTCAAGCTGCACATGTATCCTCATATTTTTTTCTAACTTCTTATTGTTGGTCCATCTTAACCCTTCAATATGGGGGGCATTTCCAGGAAGGAGATGAGTCTTAGAGTTCCCCCAAGGGTTGATTCTCTGCCTGAGAAGGCATCAATCATCAATGTCAATTCTCCTAATGTAGTCTATCTCCTGACGCCTTATCCAATGACCTCTATCATGGTTCCATAGATGTTTCCACTTGCTAAAGCCTTTGTTCATAGCTTCGTTGCTCTTTGGATGTTCTCCAAATCAAGTTCTTTTATTCCCTCAATAGGAAACCTAATAGAATCATTTTTCCTAATATGGACTGCCCTTTTCTAGCCTTGAGTAATCTTGATGTGAAGCTTCATCTTATTCCAGCTGTTCGAAATCGAACAAACTAGGTCAAAGCCTTTTTGAGTCACTAGACACTGGGAAAAAAATAAGGTAAAAAGATTAAGATCCTTCTACCTAGTGATCCCTTGAAGCAAAAGGGAGGATTTTTTTCTAAGAATCAGTTTTGACCAAGAAGCTTCCACATTGCAAGCATTTTGACAATGCCAAAAGGTATTGATACTACTAGGATTAGTATGCACAAAAGCATTCGTGTCATTAACAGAAAGATTCATGAGCATCCGATTTTGACTAAGTGGGAGCCAAAGGCCTTGGATCTACCCTAAACATGCTGGATGGCTAACCAAGCTGCTCACAGCCAAAGGCTAACCCTGTCTAATAGAGTCTCTTAATCTGCTTTCTTGAGAGAGTTTACCCTTGATATTGGTACAAGCTAAGGCATTCCCCATAAGTGTACAAATCATGCTGATGAATTCACGTCCACAACCTAAATCTTTAAGGGATTATAGAATGAAATCCCTCTTTAGATGGTTGTATGCTTTGTCTAAATCAATTTTGATGAAAAGGACATCTTGGGAGTACTCCTTAGCAAACTGTAGGCCTTTCCACATCTCTATAATTGCCTGCAAGATGGATCTTCCCTTTATGAAACTCTTTTGTTCCAGAATGATCCATGAGCAGAGATGGCAAGTAATAGGATTAGCCAGAACCTTGGCTAAGATCTTATCGCAAGCTTACAACATAGCGATGGGCTGCTGGTTTTCAATCTTTTTTTGTTGTCTTTTTTGTGAATTAGCTTAATCAACCTTTCATTAAGAAAGTTAGGAAGTGCATCGAAGCGTAAGGCCTCCTCCCAAACCCCAAGTAATGGTTTAATTAAGTCATTTTAGAAAGTTTTGAAGAAGTCATTAGTGAGATCATCCAAACGCAAGCTTTTACCACTAGGGAGAGCATCTATAACTTCTACAATCTCAGTGGTGGTGATAAGGGCGTTGAGAAGATGTAGGATGTTTTGAGGAATTCATTTTTCTCTCATTCTTGAGATGGAAGCCATGCAATCGCATCTGTGAGAAGTGAGCGGCATGACCACCACCATGAGTATAGGAGAAGTGGTTAGTTATTATCTTACTATTCTCTTCCATAGAAGTTCACTCTCTCCCATTGTTATCTTCCATGAAAAGACCTCTTCCGTGATTTGCTTCTTCATTAGGAGCTTACACATCTCTTTCGTCACTTTTTCTACTTTCCCCACTCAAGTAATTCGATGGTGATGCACCAAGATGCACTGTCGGGATGAAATCCCTCAGGGAAGTGTACATCAATTTTGTTCAAAGTTCATTCATTTTCTAGTTTGGATTTGATGTTTTGACCAAGAAAGGGGTATAATCTATGCATGATTTGGCCGATTTGATTGACTGTGAGATGTGAAACCATGTTAAATATGTACATTAGACCTATGTGTGTAAATAACTAACTTTTGACCATAAATTCCTAAGTTTGACCCTTGAAACACCCCTGAAAGTGCGAGTTTATCCCATGAAAAACCTAACCGAGACCGTTAGAAACCCTAAGATTTTAGCCCATAACTATAAATAAACCCTCAATCTGACCCTGAGAGAGAGAGAGAGAGAACCTCGCTTTGGCTTCGAGACTACCGAGAATTGGAACCATGTTGGGGGTGGCCCTTGCAATTTGGTAAGAAAATTAGGGTCAGGAAAGAACACAACGTGGAAAAATGTTTCTTAGAAGCTTGTTGTATGTGCAAAGTGCCATGAGCTTCGAAATTATGTTAAAGTGAAAGATCCAACAAAGGAGAGTCTATTGCCTAATTTTGATTTTTGAAACTAAAGTTGGTGCCCGCTTAGCAAGGGAACATGCTCCAAGGACTGTTGTTGTAATGGTGGTTGATTCATCAGGTTTCTACGGTTGATTTCGTCGAAGAACAGCAGCGCTTCTATCTGAACTTGAGGAGAAACAAGGTGAGGCTTGGAAGACCAATAAGGGTGGTGATGTGCCACAACTTGTTTTTGTAGCTAACAAGATTGATCTCCTTCCAAAACACTGAGCTAACTTGTTTTTGTAGCTAACGTGTTTCGATGGTTGATTTCCTTGAAGAATAACAGCACTTCTATCTGAACAAGGTGAGTCTCGGAAGAACACTAAGGGTGGTAATGTGCCACGACTTGTTTTGGTAGCTAACAAGATTGATCTCCTACCAAAACAGGTTTCTCCTTCTAGGTTAGATTCATGGATTAGGGAGTGCTAGGGATGGTGGAGCACCAAGTCCTAGTGGAACTTTTCTTGTGAGCTGCGTCAAAAATCGGGGCATAGAATGCAGGGAAATGAACTCTTATAAATGCATTGTGAAAAGTTGAGGGGGAGGCGACATTTGAAGAACTCTACGCGTGACTTGAAGAATTAAAAACACCATTGCAATAAAAATTATTGAGAAACCTATTCAGGCTACTGGTGCATAAAAATTCATAAGAACTTACTATAAAAATGTTTGATTTCACTTACTGAAGGGGAGAAAGAGTGAGAAAGAAACTATTTGTTTTGGAGATCTAATTGATTTAAAGACGTGCCCGCCTAATAAAATGTATATTGTGAAGTAAGAGATCATCTGAAGATTATAAAGATTGAACACCTGCCACGAAGTAAAGTTCATAACCGCAAAGACCAAAGAAAACATCGTGGGGCCTTTTCACACTGTAGCGGGAAGTCTACATTATATTACCTGATCTACAGTATAGCTGTTTATTTGTATTCACCTGATCCACACTGTAGCAGTGTATTTTTATTCACTTGACTCGCACTTAGCGGGAAGTCTCTACATTGTATTACTCAAACCACACTATACCGGCCTATTGTATTTACCGATCCACATTGTGGCAGCCCATTGTATCACTGATCCACACTGTAACGGCCTATTGTATCAGTGATCCACATTATTGACATTTATTGGAGGACACTAGTTGTATTTACACTGTATCGCTAAGCATTGCCTCACCTTGATGTTAATCTTCTTAATAAGCCTAGCTTTATCCAAAAGAACAAGGATACCATTAGTTACCATTTTTCCTTTAACTTAGGGTATTCTCCTAGAAGAGATTGGAGAAAGCGGTTAGAGTTATCCAAAACCTTTTCAAGCACTACAAACAACTTGCTTAAAACATAAGAGCGCAAAGAAGAGATAATCTCTCTAAAAAGCTTGAGATCATAGATAGTTCTTAAAATCCTGAAGAGGCTTATCATGTTGAGTATTAATTAAGATATGAGAAATACCTTGAAGCTGGCATGGCTCTCACTTTTTCTACAGAATGTTAGAGTGAGAATTTGGGAGAACCAATTTTCTCTTTATTGAAAAATAAGAAAACAAGGATTATATACCTTTGTTGAGGAAAAGGAATGGTGGGACTTCTATCAACATTAAGGAGAGTCTATAGGAGGCCAAAAGCTACTTTGTCGATCATTTCTCTTGTACTCCCAAGTGGGGGGACGATACCTAGAGAGCCACAAATAGTATTTCCCTAAAGATAAAGAAAATGATCTTTAAAATGTTGGCTTTTGTCTTGGACATGTCCCTCTATATCAGCAAGAGAAAAGAAAACATTGATAAATTGAAACCCTGTAAGTCTCTTGGTCTTCATGCTATGCCTAACGCTAGTAGAGCAATCAAACACAATAAAAGATGTAGTGCGTAGTGGTCTCTCAATCAATGGAGATATAGATTTAGTTGTGTTTTGGGCTTTCTCTACTCATAGGAAACAAGCTTCTTTCCCGAGGCTTCTAATACAAAATGAATTTTGGACAGGAGATAGAGCCAAAGTGAGTAAAATTAATGATGATAATTATCCATTTTGTGGCACAAAGGAAGATCTACATCACCTATTCATGGAATGTGTTCATTATAGGAAATATTTTCATTACCACTATTCAATATTTGAAATTGAAAAAGATTCATTATGAGGGTGCTCAAGAAATATTGTTGGCGTTTCTCAATCATATGGGCATTGCACTTTGGTAAATTTGGTGATGCCACACTCTTTGGTACATATGGTTAAGCAAGAAGCACAAAAAATTCCACAACTGAGAGAAGAATTTCCTTTTTTGGCTACAAGGAGTGCTTGGAAAAACTATTCTAAAAAGCATACTACAAGTGAAGGATGCCAACACCCCCAAGTAGATGAAGGAATGTTTTTTTCTCCTTTTACCTCTCAAAAAGGACACAAATCTATTCACTTATTGGTTTTAAGTTACTTTAAGTGATTTTATCTTAGATCTTTAAATCCTTTTTTGGTTTATGTTGTATCATAAGGTGTCTTTCATCTTGATGTGTGCTCTCGCCTTGCATGAGATTGTACAATTCTTTTCATTTATTTAATTTTTTTTTGAGACAACAAGTGTATCGCCGCAACTCTCTCTCTCTCTCTCTCTCTCTCTCTCTCTCTCTCTCTCTCTCTCTCTCTCTCTCTCTCTCTCTCTCTCTCTCTCTCTCTCTCCCCGTGGGTGCATTATCTCTCTCTCTCTCTCTATCTATCTATCTCTCTCTATCTCTCTCTCTCTCTCTCTCTCTCTCTCTCTCTCTCTCTCTCTCTCTCTCTCTCTCTCTCTCTCTCTCTCTCTCTCTCTCTCTCTCTCTCTCTCTCTCTCTCTCTCTCTCTCTCTCTCTCTCTCTCTCTCTCTCTCTCTCTTCGCAACCCTTGCCCCTCTCTCCATCCCCGCAACCCCTGCCCCTAGTCCCTCTCTTCCTCGCCCCCGCCAGTCCCCACAGAGCTCGTAGGAACCCCCACGTATCCCCACTGCCTCCCCCACCTCTGCAGTCCCGCGCCCACTGCTCCCGCTATACCCACCCACCATCCCCTCCGCGATCTCCACTACCACCTAACCGCCCGCGTCACCTGCTCCCATGCCACTCAACTGCCACCTCCCCCCCACACTCACCTGTCCCCCCCCCCCCCCCCCCCCCCCCCCCCCCCCGCCAAGTCCTACCCGCCCTCAGCCCCTCATACCCCGCCCACCCCGGCCTCCTAGCCTTGCCTACAGCCCCTCATACCCTCATACCCCCACAGCCCCTCCTTCCCCACCTGTAGCACCTTCTCACCACCTCCCGAAGCCCCCTCCCACCACATCCCATTGTCCACCCCCAGTGCATCCTCCCCTGCAGTCCAACACCCCGCACACACCTCCTACCTCCAAAGCTTCGCAAATCTTATTCTGTTTTCCTTCAGGATCTTGGCATACGACAGAAAGTGCCCGAGTTGACAATTGCAACATCTATTATATTTATCACCGATTCTTTCTTCGACAATCACATGCAAAGAATGATCGCTATATGATTACAACAACTCCAAAGATATTGCAGAATGTCCTCTCTATTTCATATGAAATCAGGCATAAGAAGGACAAAGTTGGGAATCTTCCACGAGGGACATTGTGCCAGTCTACTCTCCCTAAGGAAGTGTATGAAGATGAAAAAAAAGAACGGGTCTTACTAGCAAAGAATCTAGTGCTTAGAACTTTGGATTTTGATCTTAATATCATCCACCCATACAAGCGTTTGGTGACAACAGCTAAAAATCTTAATATTACACAAAAGTCTCGCACTCAAGTGACCTAGAATTTTTTGAATGATGGGTTGCAAACTTCCCTTTCCCTTCAGTATGAAGCACACCAAATTGCAGCTGGGAGCAATTTTCTTCTAGCCTTTTTATGGATGGGGAGAATCCATGGTGGCAAGTTCTAGAGGTTAATGCTCATGAGCTGGAAGATGTGAGAAAACCAAATGCTGGAGCTATATGAGCAACACAGGAATCCTTTGAGTCCGAGTGGCATGTGAAAGTGTGGCATTATCTGATCCACCCCCGTGGCCCCCACCATCATACAACCCCCTCCAACCACACCCTCCCCTCCTCTTTTCCCCCACCGCGGCCCCCACCATCACCGCAACCCCCTCCAACCCCACTCTCCCCTCCTCTCTTCCCCCTCCACCCCCGCGGCCCCCACCATCACCGCAACCCCCTCCAACCCCACCCTCCCCTCCTCTTTTCCCCCACCACCCCCGCAGCCCCCACCGTCACCGCAACCCCCTCCAACCCCACCCTCCCCTCCTCTCTTCCCCCACCACCCCCGGTGGCCCCCACCATCACCACAACCCCCTCCAACCCCACCCTCCCTCCTCTTTTACTCCACGACCCCCGCGGCCCCCACCATCACCGCAACCCCCTCCAACCCCACCCTCCCCTCCTCTTTTCCCCCACCACTGCCACAGCCCCCACCATCACTGCAACCCCCTCCAACCCCACCCTCCCCTCCTCTTTTCCCCCACCACCCCCGCAGCCCCCACCATCACCGCAACCCACTCCAACCCCACCCTCCCCTCCTCTCTTCCCCCTCCATCTGTGGCCCTCACCATCACCGCAACCCCCTCCAACCCCACCCTCCCCTCCTCTTTTCCCCCACCACCCCCGCGGCCCCCACCATCACCGCAACCCCCTCAAACCCCACCCTCCCCTCCTCTCTTCCCTCACCACCCCCGTAGCCCTGACCATCACTGCAACCCCCTCCAACCCCACCCTCCCCTCCTCTCTTCCCCCTCCACCCCCGTAGCCCCCACCATCACAAGAACCCCCTCCAACCCCACCCTCCCCTCGTCTTTTCCCCCACCACCCCCGCGGCCCCCACCATCACCGCAACGCCCTCTAACCCCACCCTCCCCTCCTCTTTTCCCCCACCACCCCCACGGCCCCCACCATCACCGCAACCCCCTCCAACCCCCACCCTCCCCTCCTCTTTTTCCCCTCCACCCCGGCGTCCCCCACCACCATCGCAACCCCCTCTCCCTCCACCCACACCTCCCACACCCCCCACAACCTCCCACCACTCCACCCACACCTCCCACACCACCCACAACCCCCACCACTCCACCCACACCTCCCACACCACCCACCATCCTACTCAATATGTAAGGGTCAAAAGCTACTACAAACAATTATGTGAAGGATGTGCTTCTGAGGGTCATTCGAATATCATGGGTGGCACAAAATGAGGATGTTAGCTTGCATACAAAAAGTGATAGTAAAAGTGTAAGTGGTAAAAGTGAAAGTGGAGAAATGACTGTTGCTCCCAAACATTCATGACAGCTGCCTATTTTTGAGGATCCAATTCAAAACTGCTGGCATATTTGATCTACCCCTCCAATTTTGGGACAATCGATTGGCGCATCTTTAGGCATGTGAGGAATGGGCAAGGCCCTCTTCGCCTATTGGAGTCTATAAAAGCAATGGATTAGTACTCATTGGGATACAGATACACATACAGGGCTTATTCGGGCATTTCTTTGGGTCCTCTCTTGGCACTCTATCGCTAGAAGCCTACTGTAGGAAGTCAATCTGTGGTGAGGATATAGAGTGTGGGCTTCCGAGTGGAGGGCTAATAGCACTATAGTGTGAAGAAAGTGGCTTGGTTTTGTCATTCAATGTGAGTCAATGGTATTTTGGTGCTCTTTCTTTTAGAGCAAGTCTTCATACTTTGTACTACTCATTGCTAGTTTGCATCTAGTTGTGTTCATTGTATGAACTGGATGGATCTCTTGTATTCATTCTGATTAGTCCTGGAATTGCACGTTAGCCGAGAGCATTAACTTTTAGAGCATGTTTTTTTCCTATGTTGTAATCATCTTTGTGAACTAAGGAGTGGTTTTGTCCTTCACTATTAACATTGTCATTGACCTTCTTCTTGAGTGTCTACGTTACTGTACAATTATTGTGATCTGCCTCCTCACAGAAATGTTAAAGGGTATACTTCCCTAAGGACAACCTCCCTTGAGTAGGCAAAGTACTAGAAGTGTGTATTTACTACTTTTGTTAAAAGTGGATACCCCTCTACCTCCTCTACAGTTTGGCACGCCTGGTGGGACACTTGCATTTTTGTGAGAGGCCCTAAGCATAGTAAATAGTGTTTTTTAGTATTTTTGCCCTATTGCATTTGCACGAAGGTACATGAGCCATACTTGAGCAGATAAGGAGCCTCTTCGTGTACGAAGGAGCCTTAACAAGTTATCTATATCTTCGACTACTGAACCAACGTCCCCTCTAACTCCTTTAAATTTATGCGTTGATTTGAGTGCAACTCCTCTGTCAAAAGAAAAGCATAGGAGAACCTTAGAGTTATCCTGGGATACATCAGAAGAAACATCAGTGCAAATGGAGGATCTCTCTCATTTACTTTCCATACTCAATATCAAGTTCCCTACCTTCAAGGGACAAGCTTATGAGGATGTTGATGATCATGTGAGGAGATTCATCTCCTATGCTATGGACGAGGTCTACAGAATAGAGAGGATGCAATGCTGGTACTCTTCCCATCCACATTGGAAGGCCTTGCAGATAAATGGTACAGTCAATATGCAGATGGCCATTTTGCTACATGGGAGGCTCTAAAGATGGCGTTCTCACAGACATTTCCACCTAGTGACTCCTTAGAAAGAGCTCTAGACCAGCTAGAGAACCTAAGGCTAAGATCGGGTGAATCCTTTCACGAACTTCACACTAGAACAAAAGCACTTGTTGCACGTCTCCCACATGCTCCAAGTGATTTCTTGGTTAAGAAATGGATAGAAAAAACTCTACCCAGGTCATCTCAGTAGAAGCTACGAGAGTCTCTTAGATTGGATGCAACCCTCAATGATTTTGTTGCACGATATGTAACAACAATGGACATTCTAATGCTAATTGTCCTAACAAGGTAAGCTTTCAATTTTGTGGAAAGGATGGCCACAAAGCTAGAGACTGTTACTACCTCAAGGCTACACAGCAACGAGGTAACCCTCAAGCTGTGGATTCCAAATATGCTAGTACTTCAAATGCACCCAATAGAAGGGAGAATCATACAACAAAGCCCAGATATAATAGGCTATTGATGTGTTATCACTGTGGTGAGTATGGCCACATGCAAAATAGATGCTCCATCCAGGAGATGCACCTCCTTGTCAACATTGTCCAGAGGCCAAGGATCACTATACCAAAGATTGCCCAAAGAGCCGCCCCGCTCCAATTCACATGATTGCAGTCTCTCCACAAGTAGAAGGTATGACCACTGAGTCTTATGCTGTTTCATCTTCTTGAATGCCTATGATCACTCGAGCCACACAAGCGACAACAACCCATAGAGAGGAGCAACAAGGACTCTAGGATAAAGAGGAGGAAAAGAAGGTTGGGTGGAAGGATCAAGCAAATATTGAAGGAGCTTATGAAAGGATGGCTACTTCACTAAGGGATCAACCAACAAGTTTGCAAGAAGACACACATGAGGTAAACATTGCACAAATCTTGAAGGGTATTCATCACAAGGTTAGTCTGTACGAACTCATAAAGATGGATTCAAAATAAAGAAGTGAGCTATTAAAGATTGTACACTCTACGTACTTGAGCCAACCACCTAACATAGATGGTTTCATGGTTGACTTTCCCCCTGCACCCCTGGAAAACTACCAAAGCTCAAGGTTATCTGCTCTTATAAAGTATCAAGCTCTCAAAGGTGTAATTACAGATGGAGGCTCTGGAATTAATTTAATGCCAGATTTCACAATGAGGAAACTAAATTTGAACCCCACCAAGATGGCACCATTCAGAGTTACACTAGCAGATCAACATCGGGTTGCACCACTTGGCATTATTGAAAAGGTACTGATGATAGTACAGGGTTGTCACTTTCTTCTGGATTATGTTGTTATTGCACTTCCACAGGAGACTTCTTATTCGTTACTCCTGAGAAGACCTTGGATGAGGCAACAAAAGTTTTGCAAGATTGAGGAAAAAACAAATTGTGGATTTCAACAAGCACCAATAGCCAATTGCAACTACATTTGTAAGAAGCATTGGACTCAGGGAAAACTACTGGGTATACTGTGGACACTCAGGTAATGCCCTCTCTACCCCAAGAAGAAGATACATGATTGAATTGGATGATGGAAAGTGCAGTTTTGTACGGTGGAAATCAATGAAATAGAGGAAGAAGTTGCAGATGAAGGAGTTGCAGGAAAAGGCCATGAAGTTTGCAAGGAGTTGGAGAATGAGAGTTTGCAAGAGAATACAAACTTTAAAGGGGCAACAAATAGAAGTATCCCGGAAGGAAAGTTATGAGCCTGAGCGTAGAGAAGATCTTCCTTTTTCGGATATACCTCATGGATGGACAAGAGAACATATTGCAGAATATAAGCTAAATTGCATTCCTACATACAATGGAGATGATTTCTCAAGTAAGACCAGTCCTGAAACACTTGTTCAAGAAGTAAATCTAGGAGATGAAGAGAATCCTCAAGTAGTCCACTTGGCCTCCTCGCTATGACATTATCCCCCTTTACTATAGAAGGTAACTTCTTTACTTTTTGCTTACAAAAATGTCTTCACATGGTCCTACAAAGATCTAACAGGGATACCAGAGGAGCTTGGGTTACACCGGATACCCTTAGTTGAGGGAGCCGCGCCTGCAAGAAGTAGGCCGTATCGACTCAATCCAAAGTATGTAGAGGCGGTAAAGATGGAAATTACAAAACTAGAAGAGGCAGGTATAATTGTTCCAGTAGAACATTCTAGGTGGCTTTCTTCTATGGTTATTGTACCCAAGAAAAATAATGGAAAAATAAGAGTCTGTGTTGATTTTTGTGCCTTGAATAAAGTGACTGTTCAACATGGATTTCCTCAGCCCTTCATAGAGCAAGTACTTGAGGAAGTAGCCGGTCATACTTTGTATAGCTTCCTGGATGGTTTTAGTGGCTACAATCAAATAGTTATCCATCGTGATGATAGGGACAAAACAACCTTCGTTACTCCATGGGCAAGTGGTTAAAAACCTTTTTGTGCATTTTTATGGATGACTTTTCAATGTTTTTAGGCACAAATAGAAGAGTAGTGGTTCAGGACTTCCATGATCATTTAGAAAATTTAAAATAAATCTTCGAGCAATGTCTCAAAATAGGTTTGAAATTAAATCTTGTTAAATGTCATGTTTTGGTCACCAAGGGCACTCTTCTTGGTCACATAGTATCTGCTAAAGGGATAACAACTGACCCTGCAAAGGTTACTGCTCTTCTTTCTATGCCTATTCCACAAAGCCCAAAGGAAGTGCAAAGCTTTTTGGGCCATGGAAGATACCATAGAAGATTCATACGAATGTATTCAGAAATAGCTAAGCCCTTGTCAAGGCTTACTAGTAAAAATGTCCCCTTCTCATGGAGTGCTAAAGCTGAGAAAGAAATTTGTGAACTAAAATTGAGGTTATGTACTGCTCCACTTTTAAGTGTTCCTAACTGGTCATTGGAGTTTCATGTGCATATAGATGCTAGTCTTCATGCTGTTGGAGCAGTTCTGGCTCAACCATCATCACACAAGCTTGATAGACCTATCTCCTATGCAAGTAGACTACTCACCAAGGAAGAAAGGAACTACAATATGACCAAAAGTGAAGGTTTGGCTATTGTATTTGCTCTTCAAAAGTTTTAGCATTACCTTCTCGTGGTACATTTTATAGTCATATCTGACCATCAACCCTTGAAGTACTTGATAAACAAGCCTAAAGTAGCTGGAAGGGTCTGGAGATGGTTACTCCTGTTTCAAGAATTCAACTTTGATATTAACATTAAGCCAGCAAGAGAGCACTACATGGCAGATCAAGTATCCAAGACTGCAATGAGCGAGAAGGCAACATGTATTAATGATGAATTGGTGGATAGTAATCTCTTCCTAGTAGCAACTCAGACTGATTGGTATGATGGGATCCTCAATTCTCTTACCACTGGAAAACTCCCAAACCATTTGAAACCTATAAAAAAGAGAATATTACTCCTTAAAACCAAGTCGTACTCACTCATAAATGGGAATTTATATAGATATTATGAGGATGAAATCTTGAGAAAGTGCGTTTATCCAGAGGAGGTAAACCTTTTTCTTGAGGCAACACACAGTGAAGGAAATCTAAAGGGGGAAGAATTGGCTCACAGAATCATCCACAAAGGACTATGGTGGCCTTATATTTACAAGGATGCCATCAAGTTTGCTAAAGAATGCCACATTTGCTAGAGATGTGCTCCTACGCCAACGAGATTGAATTTCCGACCCTTAATCATATCTACAAGATGGATCCCATTTGAACGATGGGCTCTCGATTTCATAGGACCAATCAGTCCAACTGGTCAACCTGGGGGTAAGAAGTATATTTTGATGGCCACATGTTATGCAACTAAATGGATTGAGGCTAAAGCTACTCTGGATTGCACAGCTTTAACAGTAGCTAAGTTTTTATATAAATGTATTTTCTCAAGATTTGGTTGCCCACAGGAAATCACTAGTGATAGAGGCACACATTTTGTTAATCAATTGCTCCAATTTATATTTGATAGGTACAAGGTTTTTCATGAAAATTCCTATGCCTACTATCCAAGGGTGAATGGCCAAGTAGAAAGCTCCAATAAGATTTTGATTGGATTTTCACAAATTATTTTTCGATCATCAAAGCTTCTGGCCACAAGCATCGATTGGTGCAATTTAGGCTTTCAAAACTACAAGAAGGGGAACCACTGGCGAGAGTCCATTTCCCTTAGTATATGGAAAAGAGGCATTAGCACCATTCAAATTTATTATCGAAAAAGAAATTGGAGCCAAAACCATTGTAGTTGAACCTCCAATTAGGAGACTGGTGGCATTAGAAGAGTACAGAGAAGTAGCAATGCAAAAACTTCAGGTAACACAAGAAGAGCGCAAAAGATTACACGACAGGCATCTTAGGTCCAATAAGGTACAGGAAGGATCCATGGTTTTAGTGCATCAGGTCCCAGCAATTTCAACCAAAATGGTGCCCAAGTGGATAGGACCATATAGGGTGGTAAAGGTATTACCACATGCAGCAGTACATCTGGAGGATTTGCAGGGTAAGAGGATACCCCTGGTCAATATCTCCAGTGTGAAGAATTACCTGAAGTAAATAAAGATGATAGAACTTCATTCACTGTACATATCATATTTCATTCAGCGTTCCCAGTTTATTTGGTCTATTCAATAAGCAAATGATGAAAAGTTACACCGGGACGGTGCAAAGACTTGATGTGGGGGTCTATTGCGCTGCAACTCTCTCTCTCTCTCTCTCTCTCTCTCTCTCTCTCTCTCTCTCTCTCTCTCCTCTCTCTCTCTCTCTCTCTCCTCTTTGTGAGCGCATTATCTCTCTCTCCCATGTCTATCCATTTTCCCAACCCAATACTCTTTGGAGTTGGCAAGAGACCAACTAGCTTCCAGGTACTCTTCACATCTAAGTTGATGTTGAAGCTCAAGAAGGTCCTCAGAACAATTATTAAGGTCACATTTCTTCAATTCTTCTAGGATTTTCTATTTTCTAGACTTGTTCTTATGAAAGGTAAAGATTCTCATAATATCTTTGATAGCATTCTCCTAGCATTTAAAGGTAGAAACCTTTTGGGAGAAGTTCGAGCTAACAGCCTTCTTGACATTGTTGACAACAATAGGAAGTTTATGTAATCTAGCATCAAGGTGGGGCCAATTAGCCTTGAAAAAAAGGGAGTTCTTCTTAAAATTCGAGAGCATCAAGGATAAATCCATATTCGCTTGGATTTCCCAATATTCTAGTGCAAAAGAAGAATTACTATAGCATCTATCTAAGCTAGCACCTAGAGCATTTTCATTAGACATTGTTATGTGAGGTTAATCCAGTGAGCTCAAAGTGATCAATCAAATCATGAGGATGACAGAGAGAATACAAAGCACATTTTTCATAACCATATATGCAAAAACCTTTGCCATTCATTCAATTAGAGATATTAGTGACCATATTAAAATCCCCTACTAAACAAATGTTACCCTATATAACCTTAAGATCTTCCGAGCACAGATTTCTATTCTACCTAGAATTAGAGGCATAAAGACTAGCAATACTAAGGTTAAAGGGAAATTCAATGTAAGCAAAAATCCATTGATTCGAAGGGTTGTTCACAATTTGCTTAACAAGATGGTTCAGGGAGGAAATAATACCGAGAGTAACACCTCCTTTTCCATATTGATGATCTGTGAAAAACCAAACAAAGTTTGGAGCTGCAATTTTCAAGTGAGAGGAAAGCTTGGAGCTACCAATGTTAACTTGTTGAAGACAAATAATCTCAAGAATCCTAGACACATTTTTAATCCAGCCCTCCAACACCTTAACCTTGATAGGATCAGTCAATCCTTAAGTTCTAAGTGATATCATGTTAAAAGAATCCATAACAAAAACATAATGAAGAGAGACATGCAACCAAAAACAATTAAATCCTTATAGTTTTGCTAGGTTGAAGGTGAGAACCTGAAGTTCTTACTCCTTCTTTCCTCTTAGAGTTACCCTACAATCTTATGTTGATTTCATTAACCTTGTTTTGGGATAAGGGCATATCCTCATCACCACAATAATTGTGGGCCATGTTTTCAACCATTTCTTTTTCTCCTATATTCACTTCATTCATGAAAGCTCCGACATTTGCTAGAGAAGTATACCTATTATTGGGACATGGAAGCTTTTCCTTTTTGAAACAACCTGCCAATTGTGAGTATTAATAATGCTCTCTTCATCATGCTCATGAGAATTAGAGGAGGGCACCATGTCCTCATCTATAGGATGGTTGGGGTGATCATTTTCCTTGTCCTCTTCCAATCCCTCAAAAGGAGAGTGATTAGTATCTACCGTCAAGACACTATAAGGGTTAGAATTTTTACCTTGTTTTTTTTCTTTTGCCTTCGGATACTCTTTTTGGCCACTTCACGATTATTTTGTGGGTAAGAATTCAGAGCATTCTTTTTTAATTGAGACTCTTTATTACTTGTATTGTCCAAAACACAATCAACATTGTTATTATTAAGCAAAGGACAATCCTTGATGAGGTGGCCTGGTTTAAAGCATTTAAAACAAGCATTTGGCACATTTTTTTAGATGACTTGTCGATCATGTAATACTAATCCATCAGAGTCTTGGATCATAATGTTGTTTTTGATAGGTTAAGACACATCTGCCTCAATCATGAGTTGGGGGTCCAATTTAGGGTTTATTCCCCCCTAATGTGGCCTTTTGAGCTAAAGCCTTTCCTATAATTCCACAAATTTTATTTAGCCAAGGATAAAAATCAACTAGCCTGTCAAGGAAGTCAACCCATATGGGAATTTTAGTAGGCTCAGGGTCTTTAGGGTTGAAACCAAAAAACCATCTCAAAAAAAAAATGGAGACATTCCTAATGAGCCACTAACACTTTGTAATTACCTTGAGGGCACTTTGGGAATCTAAAAAAGAAAGGGTAATAGTAATTATTCAAATATTGCACTTGTTTACCAAATAGTCTGCTAGTCTCCTAATTACCTTTCATCCAACCTTTTAGAACATCCTAAGCCAGTTTGGGCCCATGGCATAGGCCAATAACAACTCTTTGAACCAACTAATTATGCCAAGTGAGGGAATTTCCATCAATCACAAGGGAGTCACCATCCTTACTAACACACATATCTATGATAACGTAATGGGGGTTGTCTTCAGCAATACCTTTACCTTTCTCAAAAGGAGAAGGACGAAGAGAGTCGTGATGCATACCTTGATTAGAATACTCCAGTTTTTCATAGCATTGCACTAATGTAGACTACCTTCAAGGAGGTATTAGAGTCATTCATGATCTCCTCCGTTAGATAGGCAGAAGCCCTTGGCACCCAAGCAATGTGAGTGTACGATGTGATGGAGGACGCTACCATATTAGTATTTTTTGTGAACGCCTTAGGAGGGGCACACGACACTTTGCTATCAGACTAGCCATTCATAACCACATCCGTGAGAGACATTGCCCCCAAAAGGGGGCAGAGGAAGGATGATATGTAGAGCCTAATCATAGAAATCTCTAGCAATGCATTTGAGGGTGGCAATAGGAGAAAGGAGCCCCTATAAGAGGCAGGGTGGGAGCCCTAGAGGTGAGAACTAGGAAGTACTACAACTGCTTAGAGTTCCATATGCTTAGTCGTGTAGCGAAGAACTTTCCTGGCCGCTAAGCATTTGGTTTTGATTTATTTACTTTTGTGTTTGTTTCCAAAGCGAAGAATGAAAATCCCTCTTTTTGGACTTCATGGGAGAGGAGAAACCCTAGCATGTCGGGGCCTTCATCTCTGTGCTTTGCATCCTTTCTCCCTTCCCCGCTTGCCCAGGGGGGGCTCCTCTGTGCATGGCACTATTCGAGGACCTATGTAATGGTCTTACTACCTACAAAAGTAACATCGTTGGTTGACTCCTAGAATGTGGTTTGTCTTCTCCTCAATGGAAAATGATGGAAGGTCTGTATGATGATATTCTTGCTATGGTAGACGAGGAGGGAACACATATCAAGTTCCTAGCAAGGCACAAACTCGAGAAATAGGGACAACTTCTGCAAAGTCTTCTAGAACTTTGGTCTTACCCCCCAAAAATTTATGGAGACTCCATTTGACAGGGTAGCAATTCTCAAGGTGTACTTTACTCCTTTAAGAGTCATCCAGGTAACAAGAAGACCCTTCCTCCTCCTGTGAAAGGTAAGTCTAGTATGGTTGATAATCCTCACAAACTGTGTTGACAGTGACAGTAGTGAAGATGATGATGAAGTGCTAATAATAGAGAAATGCTCTCTTGATAGTTGGCAAGACCACCTAACTAATAGGTTAGTGATAGGCTAGTCTCATGGACCAAGACCGCCCCAAGAAGTGCTCAAAACACATTGGGAACCCATAGGAGTTCTAGTTAAACACATCCAATACTATCCTAACAATTACTTTCTGTTTTTCTTTGAAGATGCTAATAGTGCTTTACATGTCATCAGTGAGGTGCAGTGGCTGATAAGAAATATACCGGTTTCTTTCTTTGAATTACATATTGGCTTTAACCCTAAAGGTCCTAAACCTACAAAAATTCTAGTCTGGGTTGAGTTTATTGAGCTTCCTATAGACTTTTATCCTTGGGTTGAAAACTTGGGTAATATGTTTGGCAAAGTCTTAGGTCAGAAATCTAGGAACAATATTATAGATCCCAAATGGGATCCCCAAGTCTTAATCGAAGTAGACTTGACCAAAGAGATTAAAATGCACATTGCCATCAAAGACCAGCATGGTAAAACATTGCACACTCAAAAAGTTTTTTACAAGAACCTGCCTAATGCCTGTTATAATTGTTATAAACAGGGACACCTAATCAAAGAATGTCCTCTGATTGCTAAACAGGAAGTTCAAGATTTTTCATCAGAAAAGAATGGGGCTCAGGAAGGGAATAGCACCCACCCTCAACAGAGCAAAAAGTATAATTATAAACCTAAGAGGAAAGATTTACAGTCTAAAAAGATGTACAATATCCTTTTGGATGAGATCACTAACCTATTTCATGATAAGGGTACCGATGTAGGAATTAATAACTCAATAGATAATTCAACTAATGATGTGGTCTTGAATCCAGATGACAATAAGGAAAATAGGGTGGAGAATGTTAAAGGTAATTCACTCTCTAAATGGAATGTGGTGGAGAAAAAGAACAGAATCATTTGTCCCCCTATTAAGAGCCTCTAATTGTCATCGGTGACTTTAACATGGTCACTTCTATTAAAGATAGATGGAGGGAAAGAGTAATGTCATTAGATGGGATAAAAAGAAGGCGTGGTTTGATCTTTGCAGTGTTTATGAGATCTTGTGAGTATTTCTCAATCTATTGGTTTTACTTGGACTAATAAACAAGTTGGTAATTCCTACACTACTGCTAGGCTTGAGAGATGCTATGTGAATATTTCTTTTGTGCAAGATTGTTGGGACATCAGTCCCCTTGTTGATCACTCCCTGCTCATGTTTGATCATAAACCCCTTTTGATTTCGTTCAAAAAAGGGTTCCCTACCTATAGAGCTAGTTGGACGCATATAGACTGTAATTTGCTTAAATTGCCTAGTGTTTTGGCCCAAACTAAAAAGATCATCTCTTCTCACTTTAGTAGGAGCCTTTCCCCATGCAAAGCTTGGAATAATTATGTTAGAGATATTCAAAGTCTTTTTGCTCACTTAAAGAAGTGTGCTAAGGATAATAGGGCTAAGAGAAAAAATTCCCTTGTGGATACATTAAGCACTATGGAATTAAGAGTATCATCACAATTCTTTGAGATTGTGCAAAGAGAAATATGTTGAAGCTAGCTACTCTCTTGCCTCTTCTAAATAATTTTGGAGTGGGAAGATGGATAGAAACAATAATCACATGTTCTCCTCGTTGAAAAAGCACAAATTTAGGGATTTTATCCCTCCTATAAAAAAGAAGGAAGGAGGTCACACTATCAGCATTGAGGAGTCCTTACAGGAGGCTAAAAGCTACTTTATGGATGTTTTCTCTAGTTCTCCCAAGTGGGGGGAGCATATCTAGAGGGCTAGAGCCACCATTGCTATGAAAAGCAAAAAAATGATTCTTGAAAGCCTGGTGCCTATCTTGGACCTACCCCTCACTGTCGGTGAGATCAAAGAAACCATCAATAATTTGAAACCCTGTAAATCTCCTAGTATTGATGGTTTTCTTAATGAATTTTGTATGATGTGGAATGAATTTCTCGCTCCTTACATTCTTTTGAATTGGGAAAAGGTTTCTAGTAACAGATATCTCCCTTCTCACATTAACACTAGGGTGATTAGAATTGTTCACAAGAGAGGTAATAAAGATGATCTCAACAATTCGAGACCCATCAGTTGTTTGAACACCATCTATGAAATTTTTGCTTCCACCATTGCTAGAAGAATAAGTCCTTTGATGAAATTCTTTATTTTACATGAACAGAAGGTTTTTAAAGGAAGATACATCCTTGATGCTATCATCTCCTTGTGGGAATGCATGGACTATGCTAAGGAAAAGAACCATGACTTTTACTTTCTTAAAATTGACTTTGACAAGGCCTATGATAGAGTAGAGTGGATTTTATATTAGAATCTTTGCATGACATGGGATTAGGGAGGAAGTTCATGAGGTATGTGAGTACCTTATTTGGGAATGCTTACTCTAGAGTTGCTATTAATGGACATCCTTTCAAGCTTGCTAGGTCCATTAGGCAAGGGTGCCCTCTTGCCCCTCTCCTCTTTGCCATAACTAGTGACTCCTTAGGTTGGCTTGTTAAAAATTATGTGAATTGTGGTCGTATTAAGTGTATCAATGTTCGTAACTGTCATGGACAAAGGAAACTCTTAGATTCCATGTGAATCCTATATCTCATGATTGGTTCAGAATTTGGGGAAACTAATGCCTCCATTGCGTCTAGAACGTGCCAAAACCCTAAGATCAACTGTCTTCTTGCTTGATTCTGACATCCAAAGACCATGCTACGAATTGATGACATCATTGATGACATCATAAATTCGTAACCGCCCTAGAACCGCCCTTGGAAAACCTATATAAGGAGGGCTTGACCACATTCATAATCAGTCTTGCCGAAATGTCAGGGGAGCACTAGATTATGCTCTCTGATTACTTGGCGGTCACGACTCCTTGAGCTCCCAAGACTCACACAATCCTTGATTGGCAACCACCTTCATGTGTTCGAGATGTACAATGTTTTCTAGGTTTTGCCAACTTCTATAGGATATTCATCAAAGATTACTCCAAGATAGTGACAACTCTTACCAAGCTTACAGCGAACTCCAAATTCGCATGGACCGAAGAAGCAGAAAAAGCATTTCAGACCTTGAAATTAGCATTCACTACTGCTCCAATTCTAGTTCATCCTCATTCTACCAAGCCCTTCTTCCTAGAGACAGATGCATCAGACTTTGCCCTAGGGGCCATTCTCTCACAATATGGAGATGATGGACACCTACATCCTGTTGCATATAATTCAAAGAAATTTTCTCCTCTAGAAATTAATTATGAAATTCATGATAAAGAACTTCTTGCCATAGTGGACGCATTTGGTACTTGGCGTCACCATCTAGAAGGAGCAGCTCATAAAGTTATCGTGTATACAGATCACAAGAACCTAGAGTATTTTATAACCACCCGCATCCTCAACAGAAGACAATCTCGATGGAGTAACTTTTTATCCAGGTTCGACTTTGTCATCACATATCGTCCAGGACGGCAATAGTGTCAGTCAGATTCCTTGTCAAGAAGATCTTACCTTGCACCAAAGAATGGTGAAGAGCCCTTTGATCAACAAGAGAGTGTATTACTCAAGCTTGAGCATCTCCAGTTAGCAGCTATCTCTTCAACCCATCCTGAAGATTCAGCCTTGAATCATTTGATCCGTGAGAATCTACCACAAGATCAATTATTTTGTAATGTTAAGCAAAAAACTCAAGAAGGAAAAGTCCAAGAAGTAAATGAATTCCAGGAAAAGGACAGGTTACTATTCTATAAGAACCTATTATATGTCCCTCCAGGAAAGCCCATGATCCAAGTACTTCAACAACGTCATGACAACCGTGGAACATGACATTTTGGAGTAAATAAAACAATAGAACTCATATCCAGGGATTTTTGGTGGCCTCAAATGTGGAAGGAAGTCAAAGAATATATCCGAACCTGTGACACTGGCAATAGATCTAAGGTACCACGACATAAGCCTCATGGCCTCTTCCAACCTTTACCTATTCGAGAAAGCCATGGGCTTCATTATCTATGGATTTCATCACAGATCTATGAAAGTCAGATAAGTATGATGCCATTCTTGTTATTGTGGATAGATTCACAAAGATGGCACACTTCACTCCAACTACAAAGGCAATCATAGGTGCAGCCACTACTAGACTCTTTCTCAGATACATCTTTAGACTTCATGGATTTGTCTCATGATATTGTCAGTGATCGAGGTCCACAGTTCATATCCAACTTTTGGAACAGTCTTTGCAAGCTCCTTGGTGTTCAAGTTAAACTATCTATAGCAAATCATCCACAGACTGATGGACAAACAGAACGGGTGAATCAAGTCCTAGAGCAATATCTCTGTTGCACTAGCAACTATCACCAAAATGATTGGTTTGAGTTGTTACCCTTTGTAGAGTTTGCCTATAAGAATAGTGTTCATGCATCTATTAAGCAAACTCCCTTCTTTGCAAACTATGGACAACATCCAAGGATAGATATACAACTCTCAAATCATGTCAAGAACCCAACTGCCAGAGACAAGGCCCAGTACTTGATGGACATTCACAAAGAACTCAAGGAAGAGATCCATAAAGCTCAACAACAATATAAGTACTATGTAGATCAACATCGTGTCCAGAGTCCATCGTATCAAATTGGGGATAGAGTATGGTTACTCAGAAACAATTTGCAAACTTCAAGGCATTGTGCAAAGTTAGATCATCAAAGATTTGGTCCATTTACCATCTTGGCCAAGATTACTCCAGTCACCTTCAAGCTCCAGCTACCAAGTACCATGAGAATACATCTAGTTTTCCATGTATCCATGTTGGAACCATATCAGATTTCACCATTAGGGGGGGAGAGACCTAGTCCTTCACTGTTAAGGAAACACTCACGAATTTGACACAACAAACAAAACAGAAACGGAATCTTCCAGAAAATCAGTGCACAGGTGTACAGTATGCGAAGTTAGTGCGCGGTGTCCGCATAACAGAGCAATTAACCGCGGCGGGCGCGTAAGGCGCGCATAACACGAATTGAAGAATGACAGGGCAGAGGAGCGCCAAAGAAAGTGTATATATATGCAGCAAGATTTTGAAAAAAAACATAGAGGGAGAATAGACACTGATACACAGAGGAGAACGAGAGACAGATATAGAGAAGACGCCATAGATCGCATATGAGTGAAGAGAGTTAGAAGTTCTCAGAAGACGCCATAGATCGCATATGTACAGATGAATAACACAAGCCTGAAGTGTCGGGTCTTTTCATCTGAAGAGAGATGGTAATAAGAAACTACTCACTGTAGGAGAGTTTCTGTAACTTGAGCAAGAAGAGGCCAAGCTTACTTGTACACATCTTCTCTAATTGAAAACACATGTTCATGTGGACGACTGCGTGCAATCTTTACTTGTGAAGAATCTGAAGCTATTTCGTATTACGGTAGGAAGCTTAGCTTATCGTTATCTATCACGACTCGTTACTAAACGAGCTTCAGTACCTTCTCTGTAAACGCATGTTTCGGTGAATAACAGTTTACTCAGTAAACATATTCAGTAATTTTTCGGTCAGTTACAGTTTCTCAGAAAACAAGTTCTTCGGTAGGACAACGAAGTACAACTCGTAGCAGAGTTCGAAGCTTTGTGTGAGAGATAGCTCATCTTGTAGCTAGACGTCTCTACTTTAAGCTGATCACAGTTTCCGGTGGAATGAAGATGTACACACAGTACAAAAGTTAACCGGAAAGTAGCAGTTCAGAACTGTGAAGTTTCCAGAAGGAAGTTAATTCGGTGAAGGAAGCTCACACACTACTTCCTTACTTCACATAAGTTCATCTGAAGTAATTACGAGCAGAACTAAGTTTGTTTCGGTGAAGTTCCGGTACGACTACGGTGTCAGTCCAGTAACAGTCTGGTGAAGTTCCGGTGGAACCTGAGTCGCAGAATAACACAGTTAAAGCGACGTAAATTAGGCTGAGTTACTGTTGATTACAGAGGTGTTCTGAATCACTCTAGCTTAGCATTCTATTTCGGTGGCGCGACATTTTCCGCAGGCCTGACAGAGTTCAAGCCTTGTCGCGAAGCCCACCTTCAGGGCGAAAGTATTTCCGCAACAGTAGGCGTTAAAGCCGAAGTTTTCGCCAATACAAATCCCAACAATTGGTATCAGAGCCGGTTAATCTCCCAAGAATTGGTATAAGAACCTAGAGTATCCCCTATCATGGCAGATCATGTCCAAATTGATAAACTGGACAGAGATAATTATCCCGCATGGGTAATGCGCATGGAAGCCTTACTTATGAGTAAGGACTTAATGATGTACGTGACCGGAGAAGAAAAGAAACCGACCTTCGAAGATGATAGTCAACCGGAAAAAGAAGAACTAGACGCCCTAAAGCTGTGGCAGAAGAAAGATGCAACGGCAAGAGCCTATATCTACAACACTGTGTCAGATCATCTGCTACCGCACATTAGAGGTTTGGAGAAAGCAGAGGACATATGGAGTGCATTGGAAGATCACTTCCAAAATACTACGAAAGCTAGGAAGGCCAGCCTATGGTCCGAGTTCACAACGTTCAAAAAGAAGCCGAGTCAAAGCATCAGTGACTACGTCACTAAAATGAAGGATCTAGCAGATAGTCTAGGATCCATAAATGAAGAAGTCGAAGATCATAGATTGATAGCGCAAGTGCTCACAGGGTTGAGAGGAGATGAAAGGTGGAAACCTTTCGTACTATCAACTGAACTCTCCCTAAATCATTTTGTACCAGAGTTAAATCAACTGCTTGGTTTGATGCTCACATATGAGCAAGACCTGAAAGGAGACGCAGACAAAGGACATAACTCTGCGATGTACATGAAGAACAAGAAGAAAGACAAAGGCAAGTCAAAAGACGAAGAAGAGTCGAGTTCTCAGGCCTATTACGCAAGAGGTAAAGGCACTGGCAGAGGAAGAGCAAGAGGAAGAAGCCGCCAGAATACCATCAAGAAAGCTTGCTGGATTTGTGGACTAAGTAACCATCTGGCGCATGATTGTTGGCACAATCAACAAGGATCAAATCAAAATCAAAACAACAATAGCAGAGGCAGTAGCGGAAGAAATCAAAGTAACTTCCAAAGAGGAAGACAAAGCCAAAGAGGAGGCTACGGTAGAGGTGGAGTAAGAAGTTGGGGACAAAGCCAATCCTACAACACCACCTACAACAACTACGCAAATGACACACAGAATGAAAGTCATACATCATTGATGATGAACTCAATCAGCACATCTAATAACGAAGACCTAAAGGTATTTTACATTGACTCTGGATGTTCTAATCACTTGTCAGGAAACATAGAGCTGATGTCAGAATTGGAAAAAGGAAGTGCGAGTCACACTGTTCAAAGAGGTGACAATACAAGACACAAAGTACAATCAATCGGAAAAGTGAAATGCAAGAGTGGAGCAGATTTGCTAACCAATGTTTTGTATGTTCCAACAATACCGAAAAACCTGATCAGTGTGGGACAGATAGTCGAAAAAGGTTTTCAGGTCAGATTTACAAATAAAGGAGTATTTGTAGAAGATCCCAAGAACGGATATTATCAGATTGTTTCTGGTAAGAAAGAAGGAAGACTCTTTACGTTAAGAGTACAAGGGAACATTGGCCAAGCGCTGCTCACGCATGATGAAAAGGTAATTACAGAACTTGATCTCTGGCACAAGAGATTAGGTCACTTTCACGAAAAGGGAATCAAAGCTATGATAGCGAATCAGTCTGTACTGGGATTACCGAACGTACAGAACCAACATATGATTCACAAATGCGAAGCCTGTCAGATGGGAAAAGCCCACAGGTTACCTTTCCAGAAGAAAGGATTCAAACATGATGATGTGCTAGAACTCATACTTACAGATGTATGGGGACCAACGAAAGAAGGATTAATCAGTGGATCGAGGTACTATGTTTTATTTATTGATGATGCCACAAGGTGGATAACTCTTTATGTTCTGAAAGAGAAATCAGAAGTATTTGGAGCTTTCAGGCATTTTCATGCATATGCCGAAAGACTCACCGGACGAAAGCTTAAAAGACTGAGGTCTGATGGAGGGGGAGAATACTTCTCCCGAGAATTCAATGACTATCTTTGGAATGCAGGTATTAAGAGAGAAATAACCTGCAGATATACACCACAACAAAACGGTGTAGCAGAAAGGAGAAACCGAACTCTAGTCGAGTTTGCACGGGCTATGCTAAAGGAAAAGAATTGCCCGGATTATCTTTGGGCTGAAGCTGTAAATACAGCTACATACTTGGTAAACAGATTACCATGTACAGCGTTAGAAGGAATGACCCCTTATGAAGCTTGGTGGGGAAAGAAGCCAACACTTGATCACTGCAAAGTGTTTGGATCAGTAGCGTATGCTTATGTACCGTCTCAACTCAGACATAAGCTTGAACCAAAAGCGGAGAAATATGTATTCATTGGATATGATGAGAAACAGATGGGTTACAGGTTATGGAGTCCTCTAACCAAACATTTTACTGTTTCCAGGGATGTAACATTTGATGAACAGAAAAGCTGGTATGCAGATCAGAGTCATACAGCTGAAGAATTTGAAGAAGAAATAAAAAGAAGAGAGAAAGGTAAAACAATTGTTCAGGTAAACAAAGATGAAGAGACAAGTACGTCCAGGACCGCAACAGGTATAAGGAACGAAGATGAAGACGGGTACTCAGACACACACGAAGAATATGAGCTAAGAAGGTCAAACAGAGTAAGAAGACAACCAGAAAGATACTCGTATGATACATCGTATATAACTCAACAAGATTATGCATATATGGTTAAAGAAGAAGATGAGCCTCAGAGCTATGACGAAGCCAAAGGCAAGAAGCAATGGCAAGAAGCAATGGAAGAAGAACTCACCGCACTGGAAGAGAACAAGACATGGGAGCTTGTTCCTAAACCGAATGGTAAGAAAGTAATTGGAAATAAATGGGTGTTCAAAATAAAGAAACTTGCAGATGGAAGGATAGCCAGACATAAAGCGAGACTGGTTATAAAGGGCTATGCTCAGACGCATGGCATAGATTATGACGAGACGTTCAGTCCGGTGGCAAAGATGTCAACTATAAGGACAGTAATTGCTATAGCAGCATCAAAAGGATGGAAGCTAAGTCAGCTAGATATAAAGAATGCATTCCTGAATGGATATATATCAGATGAAGTCTATATGGAACAACCGGAAGGGTTTATAAGCTCCAGATACCCAAACTTTGTTTGCAGGTTAAGAAAAGCACTTTATGGACTAAAGCAAGCCCCAAGAGCTTGGAACTACAGACTTGTGAAATATCTCAATGAACTTGGATACCAAAGTTCGAAGGCAGATGCAAGTCTACTCATCAAAAGGACAGAAGAAGAAATGATCTACATTTTTATTTATGTAGATGACATAATAATTACAGGTACCTCAGATGCAGGAATCACAGAGGTAAAGAAACTGCTAGAAAAGGAATTCAAAATCAGTGACCTAGGAAAGTTATCATACTTTCTAGGAATGGAAATCACATATACAGATCATGGTGTATATGTCACACAAGAGAGGTATCTCCTGAACCTACTAAAGAAGTTTAACATGGAGAATTGCAGAGAAGCTTCAACACCGCTTGAAGTAAACCATAAACTCAGTAAATATAGTGGTACAGAGTTTAAAGATATGAAGAAGTATCAATCGCTAGTAGGAAGCCTAATATATGCTACGCTAACAAGACCGGATCTTAGTTTTCCGGTGGGAGTTCTCTCACAGTTTATGCATTGTCCGACAGAGCAACATTGGGTTGCAGGAAAAAGAATTCTCAGATATATCAAAAGAACTATAAAGGAAGGATTATATTATCCTTTTACATCAGATATAAAGCTCAGAGCATACAGTGACTCAGATTGGGCAGGAAGTCAAGATGACCGAAGATCAACACACGGATATATGATATACCTAGGAGACAAGCTGGTAAGCTGGTGTTCGAAGAAGCAACACACAGTAGCCTTATCATCAACAGAAGCAGAATACAAAGGACTGGTAGAAGCAGCAAAAGAAGTAATATGGATGCAGACTTTACTTAAAAGCATGGGTATAGATCAAGGTATACCAATTATACATGGAGATAATATGAGCTCGCTGTATCTTGCAGCGAATCCTGTGTTTCATGCAAGAACAAAGCACATAGAGATTCAGTATCATTTCCTAAGGGAAAAAGTAATGGAGAAAGAGATAGAAATAGTCTACACTCCTACGAAAGATCAAATTGCAGATATTCTGACAAAGAGCTTGGATGGAACAAAGACAAACAGATTCAAAGAGATGGCAGGAATAAAAGAAAGAAAGATATATGAAAGACCGGAAGAGGTCAAATTAGTGATTGAGGGGGAGCTGTTAAGGAAACACTCACGAATTTGACACAACAAACAAAACAGAAACGGAATCTTCCAGAAAATCAGTGCACAGGTGTACAGTATGCGAAGTTAGTGCGCGGTGTCCGCATAACAGAGCAATTAACCGCGGCGGGCGCGTAAGGCGCGCATAACACGAATTGAAGAATGACAGGGCAGAGGAGCGCCAAAGAAAGTGTATATATATGCAGCAAGATTTTGAAAAAAAACATAGAGGGAGAATAGACACTGATACACAGAGGAGAACGAGAGACAGATATAGAGAAGATGCCATAGATCGCATATGAGTGAAGAGAGTTAGAAGTTCTCAGAAGACGCCATAGATCGCGTATGTACAGATGAATAACACAAGCCTGAAGTGTCGGGTCTTTTCATCTGAAGAGAGATGGTAATAAAAAACTACTCACTGTAGGAGAGTTTCTGTAACTTGAGCAAGAAGAGGCCAAGCTTACTTGTACACATCTTCTCTAATTGAAAACACATGTTCATGTGGACGACTGCGTGCAATCTTTACTTGTGAAGAATCTGAAGCTATTTCGTATTACGGTAGGAAGCTTAGCTTATCGTTATCTATCACGACTCGTTACTAAACGAGCTTCAGTACCTTCTCTGTAAACGCATGTTTCGGTGAATAACAGTTTACTCAGTAAACATATTCAGTAATTTTTCGGTCAGTTACAGTTTCTCAGAAAACAAGTTCTTCGGTAGGACAACGAAGTACAACTCGTAGCAGAGTTCGAAGCTTTGTGTGAGAGATAGCTCATCTTGTAGCTAGACGTCTCTACTTTAAGCTGATCACAGTTTCCGGTGGAATGAAGATGTACACACAGTACAAAAGTTAACCGGAAAGTAGCAGTTCAGAACTGTGAAGTTTCCAGAAGGAAGTTAATTCGGTGAAGGAAGCTCACACACTACTTCCTTACTTCACATAAGTTCATCTGAAGTAATTACGAGCAGAACTAAGTTTGTTTCGGTGAAGTTCCGGTACGACTACGGTGTCAGTCCAGTAACAGTCTGGTGAAGTTCCGGTGGAACCTGAGTCGCAGAATAACACAGTTAAAGCGACGTAAATTAGGCTGAGTTACTGTTGATTACAGAGGTGTTCTGAATCACTCTAGCTTAGCATTCTATTTTGGTGGCGCGACATTTTCCGCAGGCCTGACAGAGTTCAAGCCTTATCGCGAAACCCACCTTCAGGGCGAAAGTATTTCCGCAACAGTAGGCGTTAAAGCCGAAGTTTTCGCCAATACAAATCCCAACATTCACCACCTATCGAGATTGATGATCATGAAGAATTTGAAGTCGAGCATGTCCTAGATTGGAGAATATCCCGAGGAAGATTAGAGGACCTTATTCATTGGAAAGGGTATGACATTAGTGATCGTACTTGGGGACCTGCAGAAAACCTTGAAAGAGCACCAATCAAGGTTCGAGAATTCCATAAGAAAAATCCAATGAAGCCGAGACCAGAGAACGTGACCGCTCCTTGTGGAACTCGTCGCTTGAGGGGGAGGTAATGTCATGGACAAAGGAAACTCTCAGATTCCATGTGAATCCTATATCTCATGATTGGTTCAGAATTTGGGGAAACTAATGCCTCCATTGCGTCCGGAACGTGTCAAAACCCTAAGATCGATTGTCTTCTTGCTTGATTCTGACATCCAGAGACCATGCTACAAATTGATGACATCATCAATTCGTAACCGCCCTAGAACCGCCCTTGGAAAACCTATATAAGGAGGGGTTGGCCACATTCATGATCAGTCTTGCCAATACCAGTCTTGGGAGCTCAAGGAGTCGTGACCGCCAAGTAATCAGAGAGCACAATCTAGTGCTCCCCTGACACTAACTCCCCCTCCCCCCTTTGTCTTCAGATGTTTGTAGATGACACTAATGTTGTTCTGAATACTGATGATGATTTGGTCACTGAATTTTTTGAATGCCTGAATTTGTTTTGCATTGCCAGTGGTTCTATAGTTAACCATAACAAGATTGGATTTAAAGTTTCCGATAATATGACTCATGATTGCATTAAAAAGATGGACTGCAAATCAAAGAAGGAGAAATCTTTAGATTAATGGGCATTCCTATGGGTTTTAATGTCACTTTCTCTCAAAGGTGGGATGGGTAGTTGAGAAGTTCAGAAAACATTTATTTTACTAGTATGACTCTAAGAGCTCCCTTCCCCACAGGACTTTTATTCTTAACCACTATGTCTTACCTAAAGTTGTTTTTTTTGGCCTATTGGTCCCCCTCTAAAAAGCAGATTAATCAGGTTATTACTCTGGCCAAAAGATTTTCTTGGGGAGGTAATGCTCATCATAGGAAATTTGCAAAAGTTTCTTGGGACACTTGCTACCTTCCTAAATCTCAGGGTGAACTTGGTATTTTTTGTCCAAAAGACATGTCTGATAATCTTGCTGCAAAATGGATTTTAAGAAGCATTGGGTCCTCTGAGGTTTGGGCTGCCTTGCTTTCTAGGAAAAATCATAAATTCTATCTTTCTGACTATAAATCTTGGATAAATATTAATATGTGGGATATTGTTGTTTCCCTTTGCCTATCACTACTCTTCGGAGCCCTCTTGTTTGTAGGTTCTGGAATGTTTGGTTCAGAGCAAAAAGAAGTATTCGTTCCAACAAAAAAAATGCTTTGTAACTCTGCTTTCTTTGTGCAGGAGTCATCCTGGTTGGGTTGGATCTCTAAAGGGAATTACTACTCCCTAGCCATAAGAGAGCATAAGTGTCACAAAGATGGATTTAGATCCTGGAGTGACTTGATGAATGATGATAAGGTAATGTCTGACCAAGAATTATTCAACATCACTAACATCTCTGTTTCCTGTCTGCAAGTAATGGTTTTCCACAAATCTTTGCTAGCAAATAAGTTGGAGGAATGCACCGAAAGGAATACTAGTTTTTCTGTAATTGCTAGTCACATCTTCAAGAAATTCAAGATGGATAAGGGGTCCATCAGTCAAATTGTCCCTAAACTCAACCACAAATGGAATCTCAGCTGGACTGCAAATCAATGGTCCTATACGTTTAAATCTTTGTGGGCCTTCCCAGATACCATTAAGCATTTCTTTCTGCAATGGCTCATCCTTCATCATGGGTTTTCGATAGGCCCAAAGTCATGAAAGTTATCATTAATGGAGGATCATGTACCTTCTGTGGCAAAGAGGAAGATGTTATCCACCTTTTTTATGAATGTCCCCATGCCAAACAGTATCAGAAACCAGTGAATCTTTACCTGCTGGATAGAGGGAGGCCAATTCTCAATCAACAGGCTGTTTTGCTAGGTTGCTGCAAGAATATGGACCTGCTTTTATGGAATATTTGGAGGGGTCACATTCTTTGGCATATTTGGCTCAATAGGAACACTGCTATTTTCTATAAAGGAAGAAAAAGTTTCCTCAAGTCCCTTCTTGTAGTTTTGAAAAAAAGCCTCTTCTAATTGTACTCAAAATATGTATCAAGCTCCTAGTTCCCTAGTTAATATTTTTGAGTTGATGGCCGCTAAAAAATTCTCTAGCTAGAGGAAATATATCTCCTCTTTGTATTCTGCTGAGAGACTTGATATCGCCCTCGCTCTGTAATTGTGGTGTGGCTGTTGCCCTTTGCACAGGTTGTACTTTTCTCCATTAATTAATTTTCCTGTTTCCTCAAAAAAAAAATCCCTCTTTTTTGG
The DNA here is from genome assembly GCA_020310875.1 of Ceratopteris richardii. Taxonomy (NCBI): domain Eukaryota; kingdom Viridiplantae; phylum Streptophyta; class Polypodiopsida; order Polypodiales; family Pteridaceae; genus Ceratopteris; species Ceratopteris richardii. The sequence continues at coordinate 56,845,277 of CM035421.1, read as the reverse complement.
GCCATCGTTTCTGAAACACTCCTAGCGTGTCGTGACTCGTGAGATGCAGCCAACAAATACTAAATAACGTAAAGTGATGGGAGGAACACGAGCATTCAAATCTGGGATTCCGTGGGCCTTGTCTTGTTGATGGTACGCTTTGCGCATGCTTAACTGAAAATAAGAGTTTCAACCGATTCCTGTGGCTTCGGAGTTTGAATGAGAGCCAACGCTGTTGTCTATAAGACGATAGATGGAGTAATTTGATTCAAGCTGTGGGTAGAAAAAGACACTTGTCCGTGCTTCCATGACATGGGCGCGATTACAAGAAAAATGCAATCGACCATCTCATTGGTACCCTTGACTGTATCACGTTCACTGACATTTCGATACTCTTTTTCATTTTGGAGCGGTGAGAACTGTATTTCTTTTTTTTTGAGAGAACAAAAGGATTAAAATTAGTGCGTGAAAGAAAACAAATACATCAGAGTGCCAAAGCACTAGGGCTTATCTAAGAGAGTCTCCAGAAAATAGATCATAGAGAGCCTCTCTGGGGAGTACAATTTTAGAAGGGAGGCCTTCCATCTATTGGGACTCATCCCTCTCAGGATATAGCAGGGGTCAAAATTACATTGATTGGAGTCCTCAGTGGACTTTTTATAGCACATAATAATCTTCCTCATACTTTGGGTACAAGCATAAAAGTAATCTTTGGGTTTACTAGAAAATATCTTCTGGTTCCTATTTTTCTAGATAAACCAGAGAATCTGAGATCTAAGTAATTGCCAAAGAGCAAGGTCAGACCCCTTACAAACACCCAGGAGGATTTCTTTGTATCCAAGGATTGGCAACCCTTTGCCAATACAATATAAGTTCAAGAGCTTCCAAAACTTCTTTGCATTCTTGCAGTGGATAAAAATGTGGGGAAGATCTTCATGCTCTTTACAAAAAGGGACACTTTCCTGCACTAATGTTAATCTTCATGGCTCTACTTCCTGTCCAAACTCCATGATGTAAAATCAACCATAGCAAATGGGCTTGCTTTGAGCTAGGAGAGAAAGCCCAAACAGTTCTCAATGTGTACTTCCATTGGCGAGTTTTCCATTGGATCTTCCAATTAGAGTTAAATTTGCTAACATCCCACTTGCCAGAGTGACCAACAGACTTGAAATATCTGTAAATGTCTTCAACAACAGCTTCTAGGCCAATCCATTTATGATAGTTGTAGCTTTCCAGTTTGTCACCAAGCCACCTTCTTTTGTCAATCAGAATATGTTTGCATGTAGAAGAAAGGCCATGAATATCATTAAACAAGAGTAAACAGGGATCCTATACTTTTCCTTAATAAACATCCAAGCTTTCGAAAAAGAGCAAGAAAGATTGCTTCCCTTAGGTGTAATCTGGAAGGGAGAAGTGATAACATCCCACATGTGGAGCTTTGTCCAGCTCTTGTGACCCGTGACAAAGAAATCACCAACATTTCTTTTTATTAGGACTGGCCAATAATCATTAGAGTTATTTGCCCTGAGAACCTATTTAGCAGCCATTTGATAAGCCATCTTTGTGGGACAGATTAAACCTAGCCCTCCTTCATCTTTTTTTACAACATATTTTCCAAGCAACTTTTGGGATCTTGCTGGTATGTTTAGTGCCACCCCAAAGAAAACTTCTGCACAGGGCAATGGTCTGAGCAAGCTGCTTCTTACTAGGCATCCAACAAGCAAAAAAAACAAGTTAGCACAAGCAAGATGTAATGCTTCAAAACGAGAACTCTTTGGGATAAGTTCTGTTGGAAAGTCATCCAATGAAACATTTTATCTCTGAATTTGTTAAAGACCCAGTTCCACCTTTGCTTAAGGGAAACCCCAAAGCCCATGGGAATACCTAGCAGCCTGAAAACAACACCTTCCTTAATAATTTCACATTTGTTGTTTATAACATAGTTAGGAGTCACTTTATTGGAAGCAAAAAGACTAGTTTTAGAATGGTTGACCATAGACCCACTAGCAAGACAAAACAATTGTAAACAGTTCATGAAGTTTTCAGCAGACAAGTTATCAGCCATGGTTATCATGCTAGTGTCATCAGCAAACATCTGGAGGCCAATAGAGGAAGAGGCACCAAGAATGGCCAGACCATTGATAGTACCTTGTTCCATGCAGTCCTCAATCAACCAACCAAGGCTATCACTAGTAATAGCAAACAGGAAGAGCATTACCAAAAAGAGTACTGGTGTACTTGATAAACTTTGTACCAACTCCTAGAACTGTATTTCTTTCTCTGATGCATACAAAGAAGTTATTGTCCCCTTGTTTAGAGGTCTCCATTCTTGTCAGTCTCAGAGAAAGATAAGGATAGCACGACGCGCCCACCTGAGTACTCGTACCTATGAATAGAGGCAGAAGAAAGCGATGCTTGACTTGCACGCTCCAATTTCCAACTTGGACGGCAGTTGGAGAGAGCTCAAGCAGCCATAGGAGCTCTAATTCTGGTAGAAGAAGAAACATATCCGAGGGCCCACAGGAGCCATGCGGATTAGGTGTACGTGCTGTGGTGATATGACCATGTATCTATCAATTGACCATGTATCTATCGATTGACCAGTAACTATGCTAAGCTACGCCACTCATAGTTAAGACCATCTGAAACATTGAACTGGATACATATTCTAACAACGCTATTGAAATGCCCTTCTGAGGGGTAGTACTCTAAGTTTGTTAACGACTATTCTTTCCCATCGAAGTCCTCATAGACGTCAATCTATGCTCAGATAAAATTCGTACTGAATCAAACATCTACGTTCTGTGCCTAGTCCGGGCCGCTTCTTTATCCAACCTGGAGCTTCTGATCATGTGAGCAGACTGAAGGATAAGTAGGAAATGTACATTCACACATTTAGATCCTCCAAACTTGTTGGAGCAAACCAATCACAAATTGGTGATTATACAGATCTTGGAGAATGCTTATGGTCAGAATGAAGCAAAGGAAGACATTTGTAAAGTGAAGAAGAATTCAGGATGATGTCTTGTACACATATGTACATATAACTGAAGAATCGTGTAAGCTAAGTATAGTTAAACCCTTCGGATGATAAGGAGTAGAGTCATAGACGCGAGATGAGTCTAAAGTCGTGTATATATAAGATAATTATGACAAGAAATGTATGAGAGAAAGTAATAGAGTCATTTTGTAGATGACAATTTTCAGGAAGATGTGTAGAGAGTTTTTTCCCAGAAAATAGCGACGGGTTTTTCTCTGAGTGCTCTCTGTCTGATCATGTGGATCAGAAATCTTTTTGTACACATCTAATTGAGAAGCTAATGAAGCTATGTCTAGAGTTTCAGAATCTAATTCCTCTCCTATTGTGAGAATGATCATTAGGAACATTCATGTGTAGAATGTGAGAACTGAAGTCTGAAAGTAGCGCACTTTTCCGTCTCAGTATTTTGATCAGATCTGAGTGTATACTGTAAAGTTTTTGATGAGTGAGCACTTAAACTTTAAGTTAGAAGATAAGGAAGCTATGGCTAAAAGCATTTAGCAAAACGGGTTTCAGATTGGGAGAAATCAAGTTAAGAAGTTGGCTATGTCGAAGGCGCAACTTCTGAGAGTCATTTTCTGACATGTATTTGATCTTAATGATCAAATTAAACTTTTGGTGATTAGTTTTGAGAACTAATGACTAGTATGATTGCGCAAAGGTATTGCTAATACTTGTGCATCATTTACTTGAAGAAATTTGAAGGTTTGTGCAGGTAAAGAAGTTGATATCTGAAGCAGACTTTCTGAAGTTGACACTTCTTCACTCAGAGAAGTGTTGCTTGAAGTTTTGGTAAAGAAGAACATTGTTTATGTAAAGTTTGGTTTATAACTGACATAGAAGTGTTCTTAAGTCAGTGTAGATCAAACCTTTGGAGATTAAGAGATCTCCAACAGTGGTATCAGAGCTAAAGGTGAAGTACAAGAGAAGAAAAGATAATCGAAGTTCCGACTGGTGCAGATATTGAAGATCTTCCAAATCAAAGGAGGATAAGGACAAATTATTGAAGATAACTTGCAGAAGTTCATAGTACAAGTTCGAAAGAATCAAGAAGGACAAAGATTATATCAAAGGTACACTTTCTCCTTATAAACCATAGTGATTGCAGATACAGAAAGTCAAGGATGGGAGAAAGCTTGCAGATTGATAAGCTAGATAGGGAGAACTATCCAGCATGGTCCATGAGGATGGAAGCACACCTCATGAGCAAAGACCTTATAGCATTTATTACAGGAGATGAAGAAAAACCTGAGTTTGCAGATCCAAGTATTCCTACTAGAGAAGAACTTGCAATGTTGAAGACTTGGATGAGAAAGGATGCTCAAGCAAGGAGTATCATCTACATGGCTGTAAATGATTACCTTTTACCTCACATCAGAGGTTTGGAAAGTGCTACAGATGTTTGGAATGCCTTGGAAGAGCATTTCCAAAATACAACTAAGTCAAGGAAGTCCTCACTATGGGCTGAGTTCACAACATTCAAGAAGAAGAGCTCACAATCAATTTTAGATTATGTGGCAAGGATGAAAGATATTGCAGATATCTTGGGAGCAGTGGATGAAGACATTGAAGAGGAAAAGTTGGTAAGACAAATACTTACAGGTCTAAGAGGTGATGAGAAGTGGAAGCCTTTTATATTGTCCATAGAATTGTCACTTGATCACTTTACTCCTGATCTTAATCAATTGCTAGGACACATGCTAACCTTTGAGCAGGATCTTAAAGGAGACAATGATAGAAGTACAAGTCAAGCTATGTATTCCAAAGACAAGAAAAAGAATGGCAAGGGAAAGCAATCAAATGATGATGAAGGGAATTCAAATCAAGCTAACTTTACAAAAGGGAAGATGAACTTCAGAGGTAAAGGAAGAGGAGGTAAGAACAAAGACAATGCTAAAGCTTGTTGGATTTGTGGCAGAACAAATCATTTGGCAAATGATTGTTGGTATAACAATCAAAATGGTGGAAGCAATAATCAGAATTATAGTCAAAGAGGTAGAGGAGGCAGAAACCAAAGAGGCAATTTCAGAGGAAGAGGAGGTAGGACATCATATGGTAGAGGAGGTGGAAGAAACTTCCAATCTCAGTCCTACAACAATAATTATTACAATTATGCATCAGATCAGAAGGATGACATGACTCTTATCTTGAATGCAACTCATGAATCAATGGGAGAAGATCAAAGAGTGTTTTATATTGACTCAGGGTGTAGCAACCATTTGAGTGGGAATCTATCCTTGATGACTGATATGGAAGTAAGGGTGAATGGACATACAGTTCAAACAGGTGACAATACCAAACATAAAGTGGAGAGCATTGGATCAGTGAAGACAAAGAGTGGAAGTACACTTCTGAGCAAGGTACTTTATGTTCCTACTATTCCTAAAAATTTGATAAGTGTAGGGCAAATTGTGGAGAAAGGATATGAGGTAAGATTCACAAATGATGGTGTTTATGTACAAGATCCAAATCAGGGATATAGAAACATAATTGCAGGGAAAAAGGAAGGAAGATTGTTCACTCTCAAGGTCCAAGGTAATGTGGGACATGCATTATTTACCTATGGAAGTCAAAAGGTATCTGAATTAGACCTATGGCATAAAAGGCTAGGTCATTTCAATGAGAGAGCAATAAAGGAGATGTCAAAGAATCAGATAGTGCTTGGATTGCCAAACATTGAAGGGCAACATATGGTGTACAAGTGTGAAGCTTGTCAATTAGGTAAAGCACATAAAAGTTCTTATAACAAATCAGGGTACAAGCATTCAAATATGCTTGAATTGGTTCATACAGATGTATGGGGACCCTCAAGGGATTATAGCATAAATGGATCAAGATATTATGTGTTGTTTGTTGATGATGCAACCAGGTGGATTACTTTGTATGTAATCAAGGATAAATCAGAAGTTTTCAAGACATTCAAACATTTTCATGCTTATGCAGAAAGGATCACAGGACAAAAACTCAAGAGACTAAGATCAGATGGAGGGGGAGAGTATTTCTCTAAAGAGTTTGATGATTATTTGTGGAATGCAGGTATCAAAAGAGAAGTAACTTGCAGGTACTCCCCTCAACAGAATGGAGTAGCAGAAAGGAGGAATAGGACTCTTGTAGAGTTTGCAAGAGCCATGATGAAGGAAAAGAATTGTCCAAATTACTTATGGGCAGAAGCTATTAACACTGCAACATATCTTGTGAATAGGTTTCCTTGCAAAGCTTCGGATGGAGGAACCCCTTATGAAGCATGGTGGGGTAAGAAGCCTAGTCTTGATCATTGTAAAGTATTTGGATGTATTGCATATGCTTATGTTCCTTCACAATTAAGACATAAGCTAGAACCAAAAGCAGAGAAGTATGTGTTTATTGGATATGATGGTAGACAGATGGGTTACAGATTGTGGAGTCCATCCACAAAGCAATTTCTTGTTACTAAAGATGTGACATTTGATGAGCAAAATATGTGGTATACAGGATCACCAAATGAGTATACAGGTGTTGAAGAAATTCAAAGAAAAGGAAAGGCAAAAGTAAAGGTATGTGAAGAAATTGTTGATGAAGTTGACTCTAGATGTAGAGTGCAGGATCATGTAGAAGAAGGGCCAAGATTTGATCCAGAATCAAATGAGGCTGAAACTTCAAGAAGTGCAGAAATCAGAAGATCTACAAGGGAAAGGAAAGAACCTATAAGGTATAGTTATGATACATCTTTCCTAACAACAAAAGATTATGCCTACATTGTGAAGACAGAAGAAGATCCAACCACTTATGAAGAAGCCAAAGGTAAACAGAATTGGGAGAAGGCAATGCAAGAAGAGTATGATGCTCTACTTGAAAATGAAACTTGGGAATTAGTACCAAGACCAAAGAATCAGAAGGTCATTGGATGCAAGTGGGTATATAAAACAAAGAGATTTGCAGATGGTAAGGTGTCTAGATATAAGGCTAGACTTGTGGTCAAAGGTTATGCCCAAACTTATGGGGTAGATTATGATGAAACCTTTAGTCCTGTTGCTAAGATGTCTACAATTAGGACATTGATTGCTATTGCTGCTTGCAAGGGATGGAAATTATCACAATTGGATGTGAAAAATGCATTTCTAAATGGTTACATTGCAGATGAAGTATATATGGAGCAACCAGAAGGCTTCATGGAATCAATTGGATCAGATTATGTGTCTAAGCTCAAGAGAGCTTTATATGGGTTGAAGCAAGCCCCAAGAGCTTGGAATTACAGATTGGTCAAGTTCTTGAATGAATGTGGATTTCAAGCATCAAAGGCAGATAGTAGCTTGCTAGTGAAGGCAAGTGAAAATGGATACATTTACATGTGCATTTATGTTGATGATATTATTGTTACAGGAACAGATGCTCAAGGAATCAATGAACTTAAGAAGCAAATAGAGAAGGAGTTTAAGATAAGTGACTTGGGAAACTTATCTTATTTTCTAGGAATGCAGATTGTGTATACTCAACATGGAGTATATGTTTCACAAGAGAGATATTTGAAGAATCTCTTAGTCAAGTTTAACATGGAAGATTGCAAGACCTCAACTACACCATTGGAGGTAAATCATAAATTAAGCAGGTATGGAGGTGAAGAGTTTAATGATATGAAGAAATATCAGAGTTTGGTAGGTAGTTTAATCTATGCTACCTTGACAAGGCCAGATCTATCATATGCAGTAGGTGTGTTGTCACAATTCATGCATTGTCCAAAGAAGACTCATTGGATTGCAGCCCAAAGGGTACTCAGATATATCAAAGGAACCCTAAGTGAAGGTTTGTACTATGGTTTCACTTCTGACACAAGAATCAAAGTGTTTAGTGATGCAGCTTGGGCAGGTGACTCAGATGATAGAAGGTCTACTCATGGATATCTTTGTTATGTTGGAGATAAGCTAGTGTCTTGGTGTTCAAAGAAGCAACATACAGTTCCTTTATCATCCACAGAAGCTGAGTATAAGGGAATGGTAGAAGCTGCAAAAGAAGTCATATGGTTGAAGACATTGATGAAAAGTTTTGAGACTGATCATAGTACTCCAATAATTTTTGGAGACAATATGAGTTCTTTGTATTTGGCAGCTAACCCTGTTTTTCATGCCAGGACTAAGCACATAGAGATTCAGTATCATTTCTTGAGGGAAAAGGTACTTGATAAAGAGATTGAAGTGATGTACACTCCAACAAAAGAACAAGTAGCAGATATGATGACAAAGAGCTTGGATGGACCTAAGCTACAGAGATTCAAGGAGATGGTAGGAGTGAAGAAGAATGGAATAATCACAATTAGTGATTGAGGGGGAGCTGTTGGAGCAAACCAATCACAAATTGGTGATTATACAGATCTTGGAGAATGCTTATGGTCAGAATGAAGCAAAGGAAGACATTTGTAAAGTGAAGAAGAATTCAGGATGATGTCTTGTACACATATGTACATATAAGTGAAGAATCGTGTAAGCTAAGTATAGTTAAACCCTTAGGATGATAAGGAGTAGAGTCATAGACGCGAGATGAGTCTAAAGTCGTGTATATATAAGATAATTATGACAAGAAATGTATGAGAGAAAGTAATAGAGTCATTTTGTAGATGACAATTTTCAGGAAGATGTGTAGAGAGTTTTTTCCCAGAAAATAGCGACGGGTTTTTCTCTGAGTGCTCTTTGTCTGATCATGTGGATCAGAAATCTTTTTGTACACATCTAATTGAGAAGCTAATGAAGCTATGTCTAGAGTTTCAGAATCTAATTCCTCTCCTATTGTGAGAATGATCATTAGGAACATTCATGTGTAGAATGTGAGAACTGAAGTCTGAAAGTAGCGCACTTTTCCGTCTCAGTATTTTGATCAGATCTGAGTGTATACTGTAAAGTTTTTGATGAGTGAGCACTTAAAATTTAAGTTAGAAGATAAGGAAGCTATGGCTAAAAGCATTTAGCAAAACGGGTTTCAGATTGGGAGAAATCAAGTTAAGAAGTTGGCTATGTCGAAGGCGCAACTTCTGAGAGTCATTTTCTGACATGTATTTGATCTTAATGATCAAATTAAACTTTTGGTGATTAGTTTTGAGAACTAATGACTAGTATGATTGCGCAAAGGTATTGCTAATACTTGTGCATCATTTACTTGAAGAAATTTGAAGGTTTGTGCAGGTAAAGAAGTTGATATCTGAAGCAGACTTTCTGAAGTTGACACTTCTTCACTCAGAGAAGTGTTGCTTGAAGTTTTGGTAAAGAAGAACATTGTTTATGTAAAGTTTGGTTTATAACTGACATAGAAGTGTTCTTAAGTCAGTGTAGATCAAACCTTTGGAGATTAAGAGATCTCCAACAAAACTCCCATATGATATCGTTTACAAAGGTAAAGAGGCAGATTATGAACGTGAAATTATACTTCAAATCCTCTCTTTTGATTATGAAGCCGGCAATATTAGTTCATTCAATTCATTTACATTCACTCCTATCATCATTGGCTCCTTTCATATCGCCTTCCTAGAGTAGCGCCTATTCTTTGTGAGGATACAAAGACAAGAAAAATTACGTTGTGATACAATCCCTATTCTTACTATGCGTGATTATGATTCCTGTTTTGCCTCTGGTTTCTTATGTTCCAATTTTATTTTACAACTAGACATACATGCATCAGTCTTCTAGATATTCACAGATGAGACATATGAGCAAGACATACATGCATCAGTCTTCTAGATATGAGCAAGACATTCAACCGCACGTGCAACTGACACACTAGACCTACATGTGTCGAAGCGGACATTCACAAATATAATAAACAAATCTTCTTAACACATTCAATAATTCATAAGTTCAATAGAATAATATTGTAAAGCGACAAAAAAGAAATATAAACATTATCTCTTTATAGATAGTGTCAGGATAACAAATCACATGTTGAAATGTACATACTCATTCACTCTCGCAAACACGTATATGAATGTAGGTAATCCTTCACTTCTAAAATATATAAAAACAATTGTACTATTTTCAAGCTAATAAACGAAAAACATACCCATCAAAGGACAAAACAGATGTAATCACGCTCAGCTGTTAGTCCAAGCCAACATTTTAAAGAAAAGTCTGAGCACATTAATTCAGCCGTTTGGGTCATCCACCTCTCAAGAATGGGGGATTATTTAATCCTTGTAGTTACCCAAAAGAACATAGGATCAATAGCAAAGAAAATAATTATAGTGGAGTTTTAAAAATTGCTACTAACAACAAATACAAAGATGACCAAATTGTGCACACATGCACTCTCAAGGTAGAGCTTACATGGTGACTAAAAACCTCTAGATTGGGAATAACAAGGTAGAGATATGATGACTCCATTCGATCCTTGGGGTAGTGCATAAGTCATGTAGATATAGGTTAATGGAGAGATGCTTCCTTCAGAAGATGGCTAGACATGGGTGTAGAATGTGGGCAGTCACCACCCACCTAATCCCTATAAGTAGCATAGTCTGGATCAACCAACCTAACAAATATGAATGATTTTTTAGTTAGATAGAAAATATTCCAAGAATATTCCCTTTAGTATTGCCTTCATCATTGCTCCAAATGCTACAACTAGTGATATGGTACCTCCCTTTCCCTAGAGTACCTTAGATGGTCCAGTTTGACCTTCATCAAACATGCACATTGGGATTCCCATCAATTGAGAATGCACTACAACCTTGCCCTCATGATGGGGCTCGGCTTACAATATTTGCATTAGTACTTACAATCATGAGAGGTAAATATTGAACATATAATAACACCTTTCCATCTTGTGCACTGTGTCTACTTTTGTGTTTAACAATGATTTTGTGTTGTGTTGTGTACCTGCAGGAGACGTGCCTTTCAATTCCATGACTTTTTAGAAAACTATTGAATTCATTTGAGATCTCATATCATAGATCTTGAATATACTTTAATGTCTACTTTTCCACCATAGCCTTGAAACTATGAATGCATACTTTTTGTGTAAGGTCATTGATGAAGCTTACATAAATCCAACAAGCTCCCATGGATGTGGTGTTTGCAGCACCCAAAACATCTTCATGTAATATTTCTACACATTCTGACTAATGTGCTTGTCATGCAAAAATCATACCCTTGACCATTTACCAAATTGACATGCTTGATGTACCTTTTGCATCTATCCAACAACTTATAAGCATCGTTGACTACATCAACTTCAGCCTCTGCAAATTTGCATTTCAAATTTGATTGTCCCAAATCTCTATGTTAGAAATAACATATGGAACTTTTGGAAACATGATTCCATTCATTTCAAGAATCTTTACATTCAAGGTGACCATCGTGCACATGTTGTTCCCATTTGCCATTAGCTTTCTATTGTCTTTGTACTCTTCAATATATAAACCGTCAAAATTGAACCTTACTTGTAATCCTTGGTCAACGATTTGCCCAACATAAACTAGGTTCTATGTTATATTGGGAACATGCACTACATCAACACAATTTATTACTTTCGCATCTTCCATGCATAGAGCTATGTTTCTTGTATGCTCAATAGGATATGATGGATCCTCACTTGTTTCAAAAATCTAGGAACTTGCAATTTTGACAAACTACTAGAACATTCTCCATGGTTGGTCATGTGATTGGAAGCACTAAAATGAGCATACAACATTACCATTGGATCGGATCATGTGCACTTGTGGGTGCATAGTTCTTTTGTTTGGTTCTGGTCTTTTTATTCTAAAACCTAAAATCACATTCAAAGTGACCAAGTTTACCACAATTCCAACATCCATTATTGTTATTAACTAAATAATTTCATTGAAAGTTTCTTAAGTGCAGGATTGCGATGACCACATAGGGAGTCTCTTTCTCCTCCCAACCATACACCTTATATATAGCTTTCTCTAAGGGACTACCTACTATGGCACGTTCATACTCACCATCCAAGTGTCAGCTATGTAACTTACATGTGTGCTAAGTGTCCTAGTTAACTTGAGTTAAGTCAAGTGAATGCTTCTAGAAGGCTCTAGAGCTCTTGGGGCAAGACACTCTTCAATGAATCTCATAGGACTTGAACCCAAGACCTCTTCATTCTCATCCCTATGACTGAACCACTAGGTCAAGAGTGCATAAGCACCTTCACATAACTCTTGTCGATCTAGTCAAAGTAGTTACTTTGCAAGCAATGCACAGGTGGTGCAAAAGTGCAAAGTGGTGCATAGGTGTTGCAAAAGTGAAAAGTGGTGCATAGGTGGTGCATAAGTGGTAGAGAAGAAGGGTGTGAACATAGTTTGATTGACAATGAATTTGTAGGAAAAGTTCAATGCAGGTTGAAAGGATGGTCTTTTTGAAGAGTTTTCAGGGTAATTTAAGTGTTTTGGAAGGTCCAAATGAACCCTCCCTTATGCACACAATTTGGTGAAATAAAGATCAAAAGTGGAAAAGCTATGACGTCAAAGCGGTACACAAGAGTTTATGAGCGGCCCCCTATTTAAAATTTTGTTTCTCATTAAGTCACATTAGCACAAAATATGGAGTCATTGGTCTATAAATGAAGAGGTTCTTGGGACATCAAAGTGAGCCAATTATCTTTTTTCAATGTTCTTTTTCTTGTTCAAATAGAAGAAAAAGAAGGTCTCTATTTTTTTTGAGCATGGCACATTTTCGAGAAGTTTTGTTAATTCTTGGAGAAATTTTCTTGATTATTTTGGAAATTTTTGGGAATATTTTGGCAATTTATTTGATTTTTTTGTAATTTTTGGCATATTTCAACCCCCTAAACAAGTGGCCTTTTCTTTTTCTATTATTCGTAAAAAAACCTTCTCTCTACGCTCTCTACTGTTACACTTATGTGTTCCTCTAGTAGCTTTGATGTGAACCTTTTCCCTATACATAGCCACTTTTTACTCTAGTGCTGGCTAGAGGTTTTTTCCCCATGTTACCACATACTTGATACTCTCATATGTGGTGGTACTTTGTACTTAGGGATATTATTCAGCTCTTACTTCAGTTCAGTTCATCGATCAATAGAGAGAGCTATTCCAGCCATCATCTTCTTCGTGTGTCTTCCTGCGTTGTTGCTCTTTGTGTGTGCTTCTCATGTGTCTCTTGCACTTCTACACACACCCAACAGTGGTATCAGAGTAGGTTCAGCTTCTTCTGAAGTTTTGGTTTTTCGCATCACGGCGCGTGCGCACTTTAACAGTGCAAATCAACTTCAGAGCATAGAAGTGTGAATTTCAGCAGCCCGGAAACATTTCCACCAGGTGCGCTAGGGTTTTACCCCCATTCCGAAGCCATTTGTCCAGTCAGAATCGCCATCAGAGTGACGGTTTGTGAGCTGAAATTTCAGCACTCATTTCAGCTTTCATCGAAGTGAAGATTTTGTCACATTATTGTTCCTTAGTAAAATGGCGGGCAACAATGACTTGTTTGGCATGCTTCAAGCTCACGATAAGCTTGATGGGACCAACTATCCGATGTGGTCTTACATGATGAAGCATGTTCTTGTTGCAAAACAACTTTGGAACATAGTCTCAGATGTAGATCAAAGACCGGCCAATGCTTCTACTTCATAGTCTACTGTCACAGATGGAGCTTCTTTTTCGAGTATAGTGGTTTCTCCTTCTCCACCTACAGAGGAGCAGCTTAGATGGGATGGAAAAGATGCTCAAGCTCATGCTTTGATTGCGCTTTCAATGAAGCGTCATATAGTTCCACACATTCGGTCATGTTCTACATCACGACAGGCATGGGACACTCTTGCTTCTTTGTATGCCGTGCGTAATGAAGCACGTGTTGCATACTTGAGGAAGCAACTTGAGGATGTATGTATGGCTGAAAATGAGTCAGTGGATGTGTATGTGACATGCATCAAGGACTTGAAAGAGCAATTGGCAAACATAGATGAGATCATTCCGGCTGCATCACTCATTTCTACATTGTTGAAAGGATTACCGGAATCCTTTCAAAGCTTTGCTACTACACTCCGTTTGGTTGCAAAAGGAAATCCTAATATGTATGCATTTGATGAGGTTGTGTCTCTTATTTTGCAAGAAGAGCAATCTAGAGGGAATAGGAGTGGTTTGATTGAGGGAACGCAAGCACTTGCTATCTCACAAAAGGGGAAAAGCAAGTATGGTTCAGCTTTTGGTTCATCAAAACCAAAGCCTCAAGCTTCGTCTTCCACTCATTCCTCTAATGATGGTGATTTGCAAAAGAAGAAGAGATGCAAATATTGCCGGAAGGCTAGTCATACTATTGATGAGTGTAGAAAGCTTGCTAAATGCAATGAAAAGAAGAAGGAATCCGGCATGTCTATTGCTGAAAATTCAGCAAATGCAAAGAATGATGAAGCTAACATGGCTCAAGATTTTTGGGCATGTGTTGTTACATGTCATTATGATGCTTCTTTACATTCTAAATGCATGGTTGTGAGTGAGGCTGATTCGGATTGGTTCTTTGATAGTGGTGCTTCAAAGCACATAACATCATGCAAAAGATTTTTTGCCTCTTTGAAAGATGCACCTAAAGGAGGACATGTGGTGTGTGCAAATGATGCCTCTTATCCTATCATCGGAGTAGGAGAAATTGAACTTACGGCTGCAAATGGAGGTGTGATTCTCTTGAAAAATGCATTGTATGTGCCCGGTATCAAGAATAACTTAATTTCAGTTCTGTTGATTGTCAAAGCTGGACTTCATGTACACTTTGTTGATGATAAGTGTATGGTTCATGATTTCAGCAATGGCGATGTTATCGTGATGTCCGGTACATTATGTGATGGTTTGTATCGCATGGATACATACAAGAGGGCTGCCTCGAATGCCTTGGTTGCTCATACTTCTTCCATGGCTGAAATGGAGCTTTGGCATGCTCGTTTTGGTCATTTAAACTTCAATAGTTTGCTCTACTTGCAAAAGAAGGACATGGTTATTGGCTTGCCTACACTTGAGTCCATTGAAAAGCATGCATGTGAAGGTTGCATTCTTGGAAAAATGCATCGTGCTTCTTTTCCAAAAGATAGTCACACACACACTACAAGAAAATTGCAACTTGTTCATAGTGATGTATGTGGTCTCGTCAAGACTCCATCTTTTGGGAAGCATGTATATTTTGTTACCTTCATTGATGATGCTACTCGCCATACATAGGTGTATCCTATGAAAGCAAAGAATGAGGTATTTTCTTGCTTCAAAGCATTTTTAGCTATGGCTGAAAATTTTTCTTCACAAAAGCTTTTGACTCTACGCACGGATCGTGGTGGTGAATACATGTCACATGAGTTTAATGCTTTTCTTCGTGAAAGAGGTATTTCACACCAATGTATGGTGCCATATACACCTCAACAAAATGGTGTTGCCGAGCGTAAAAATAGAACTCTACTTGAAATGGCACGATGTATGCTTAAAGGAAAGCATCTTCCTCATAAATTTTGGATGGAAGCGGTCATGTGTGCAAATTATGTGTTGAATCGCTGCCCTACAAAAGCATTGAGAGTCATCACTCCTTATGAGGCTTGGAATGGTCATAAGCCTATGGTTAGTCATATGCGTGAATTTGGTTGTTTGGCATATGCTCTTGTGCCATCACAACAACGTCACAAACTTGATGACAAGGCAAAGAAATGTATATTTTTTGGTTATAGTGCTGAAAGTAAGGGATATCGGTTGTACCATCCATTGACGAACACAATTATTGTGAGTCGAGATGTGGTATTTGCTGAAAATTCAGTTTTCCCTCTACTTGAATGCAAAAAACTGCCAACAGTTAGCTCACAAGATGTGTTGGATACACTCATGCCTTTGTTCCAAAATGGTGCGCTTGACTATGGCCATGTAGACCAGCCAACTGAGGTTCAAAGGGCTGAAAAATTCCAGCCAAATAGGGCTGAAAATGTGGATATTTTTCAGCCAAACATGGCTGAAAATATTCAGCCAAAAAATGTCAAAACTGTTGGAAATTTCCAACCACATATGGCTGAACATATGCGACAAAATATGGCTGAAACTGAGCATGAAATTCAGCCCACGCATGATGTACATATTGAAGATGTTTTACATAATGAACGCATGTTTATCAAGAGTGCACAATCTATGCCAAAGTGGCTGAAACAAACTTTGCAAGACAGCAAATTGAGTGCACCTTTACTTGGTAGAACAAGGTTAAGCTCTCACCATGCATCAAGTAATTTTGTGGATTATTATCTTATTGCTACAACATGTAATGAAGAGCCACTTTCTTTTGAAGATGCATGTGATGATCCACAATGGATGAGTGCTATGCAATGAGAAATGGATTCCATACATAGGAATGGTACTTGGGAGTTATGTGAATTGCCAAAAGGAAAGAATGCCATTGGTACAAAGTGGGTTTATAAGATTAAGAGAAAATCTGATGGTAGCATTGATCGCTAGAAAGCTAGATTGGCTGCCAAAGGATATGCACAACAATATGGCATTGACTATGAGGAAACTTTTGCACCTACTTCACGCATGACTACCATTCGTACCGTGGTTGCATTGGCTGCCCATCGAGGTTGGAAAGTGCATCAATTGGACATAAAAACAACCTTCTTGAATGGAGATTTGCAAGAACAGGTCTATGTGAAGCAACCTCCTGGATTTGCTATGAAAGGGAAAGAGCATATGGTTTGTCGCTTGCATAAAGCTTTGTATGTTCTCAAGCAAGCTCCACGTGCATGGTATGACAAAATACATAAGCACTTGATTGCTCTTGGCTTCACATGTAGTCCGATTGAAAGCAAACTCTATGTACACAAAAATGGGGCTGATCTTATAGTGCTTGTTCTTTATGTCGATGACATACTCTTCACTGATTCATGTAATGCAAAACTTGACATTCTTATGGCTGATTTGCAGCATACTTTTGATATCACTTATCTTGGTCTTTTGAGCTACTATCTTGGCATCCAATTTGTATCCGTTGAGGGGGAATTGTTATGCATCAAGGAAAGTATGTTGAAAAACTACTTCAGCGTTTTGACTTTGAGGATTGCAAGCCAGTTTCCACACTAGTTGAGACAGGATTTAGATTCTCAGTTGAGGATTCCAGTGATGCATTTGACACTTCTCTTTATCAGCAAGCTGTGGGATGTCTTATATATGCATGCAACACAAGGCCGGATATACGGTATGCAGTTTCCTTGTTGAGTCGATTCATGCATAGCCCTGGCACTAAGCATTGGCAAGCGGTGAAACATGTGTTTAGATATCTTCGAGGCACTTTGAGCTTAGTTCTCTTTTATGGCAGAGATGTCCAGCCATGCTTGCATGCTTTTACAGATAGTGATTGGGCTGGTTGTTATGATACTCGCGTGTCCACTAGTGGTAATTGCTTTTTCGTTGGAGACTCATGCATATCTTGGTTAAGTAAGAAGCAACCTACAGTGGCAACATCGAGTTGTGAAGCTGAGTACAGGGCAGTTTTCACAGCTATAGTGGAGTGTATATGGCTGAGACGCCTATTCATGGATCTTTGCATGGAGATTGATGCTGCTATGCATATTCTCACAGATAGTTAGAGTGCTTTGGCTGTTGCACGAAACCCAGTGTTTCATGCACGGGCCAAACATATTGAGGTGCATTATCACTATGTGAGAGAGCACCTTCATGCAGGAGATATTGATTTGGTATATGTGCCTACACAAGATAATGTGGCAGACATATTCACCAAAGCTCTTCCATGGGAAAAGTTTGAAGCTTTTCGCAAAGCTTTAGGCTTGTTACCTTGTGGGGGCTGATCTGCCACTCTCTGTATGTGTTCACATCATTCGCTCTAGGGGGGTTTGTTACACATGTGTTCCATGAGTAGCTTTGATGTGAACCTTTTCCCTATACATGAGCACTTTCTACTCTAGTGCTGGCTAGAGGTTTTTTCCCCCGTTACCACATACTTGATACTCTCATATGTGGTGGTACTTTGTACTTAGGGATATTATTCAGCTCTTACTTGAGTTCAGTTCATCGATCAATAGAGAGAGCTATTCCAACCATCATCTTCTCCGTGTGTCTTGCTGCGTTTGTGCTCTTTGTGTGTGCTTCTCGTGTGTCTCTCGCACTTCTACACACACCCAAAATCCATCTCTCTCTTGCTTAGCTCTCTATTTCTCTCCCTCTCTCTACCTCTCTCTACCTCTCCCTACCTCTGTGTACCTCTCTCCCCCCTCTCTCCCCTCTGCCTCTCTCTCTCTCTCTCTCTCTCTCTCTCTCTCTCTCTCTCTCTCTCTCTCTCTTTCCCCTCCCACATGGGCCCATGCCCCACCCAACCATAAGACATTTTTTATCCTATGGTTTGGTTGATAATTGTTTTTGCTTTTTGTAGATATGTTGTCCATGCATCTAATTGCACTTCTAGTGGCCAATTTTGTTTTTCTAACATGAAGTGACTTCATGTTTCTCAACACCCATGGAATCATTTTTTAGATTAGTATCACCAAAGTCATTACGTTTTGAGTCTTTTGGTAAAAACCCCTATGGTTTGCACAAACATTTACCATGTGATTTAGCATTTGGACGTTTTGAACATGGTCTATTCTATCTTGATTTTCCCACATGTTTCAATTTTTCATATATTTCACATGTCACGTTTCATGTTTTTGGCACTTTTACTTGTCATCATCACCTCCTCCTAGTCCCTGACCTCCCTTTATACCTAAACCCAGCCATCATCTTCCCCCCTCCTTGCCCTTTGCTCATTAGCCCTAAACCCTCCTGAAGCTTTCACTCTTGCCTCTCCACAATCCATCTTCTTCATCCATTTTCACTACTGTGGGGTCCAATTTTTCTATTTCCTTGTAGATGTTCTTTGCTTCTCCTATTGAAATGCTCTTATGTTCTTTTGAAGGTTCTCTCCAATATGATGTGGAGGTGGTGCATGGCTCATGGTTTTGCTATTAGCTCTCTGGGATGGAGAGTCTATTACGTGGTGGGAAACTCGTGAGATGGTCATAGTGGTTACTTTGCAAGGGGTGCAAAGGTTGTGCAAAAGTGCAAAGTGATGCACAGGTTGTGAACAAGTGGCATAAAACAAGGGTACGCAGGTGGTGCACAAATAGTTTGATTCACAATGTCTTTATAGGAGAAGGTAAACATAGATTGGAAATATTCTTTTTGAAGGTTTTTTGAGGTTATTTAAGTTTTTTTTGAAGGTCCAAGTGAACCCTCCCTTATTGAACCAATTTGAAGGAATAAAGGTTAGACATGGAAAAGATGTGAGTGAAAGCACTATGCAAAAATTAATGAACAGCCCCCCATTTAAAATTTTGTTTCTCATAAATTCACTATAGGGAAAAATAGGGTCATTGGTCTGTACATGAAAAGTTACTTGGGACATCAAACTTAGCACTAGGATACACTAGTAGTGGAAGCAACATATGAAAAGGGGAATCGACATACAATCAAAAGGATTACCAACCTTGTAATAAGAAGTTAGACAAAGGAGAAAGAGAGAGCAAGACACACGTGAACAATATGTGCACATAGAAGCAAGATGTGCAAGGAGAGTGATAAAGTGTGGTAAGAAGAATGCAAAGAGAAGGCAATAAACTAGGAGAGAAACTATGTTGAAACAAAGGACATTCAAGGAGATGTTGCACAATGACCCTTCAACCTTACCAGAAGCTTGAGTTCAAGGTGTGCATAAGGGCAAGCTACTAAACAAGGTGGAGGACTAGCATAGATCAGGTTGACTAAACTAGTCATTGTGGTATTTTTCATACTTGAGTATGTGCTCATGGGATTAAGCCTATCGCATAGAGAAGATTTTTGCTTCAGTCTAAACAAACCTATTTTATTATTTAAGATTGCTAAGAAGAGTCAAGTAAGTGGTTGGGAAAGATGGATATAATGTAGGCCTCTCTTGGGGAAGGTCAAGGTTCAACTCATCATAGCGTCAAAATATTCTTGATTGCCCCTTTCTTTTTCCCCAAACAAAAAGATATCAACTATTAAGAGAGAATGCTTGCAAAGAAAAAAAATCATGTTGAGTTGAACACTCATAAGGAATAAACAACTCTCTACAATTTTTCCTAAGCTCAAGGTCACCATGGAAGCTCCACCATGGGTCTAATTTCAATGAAGCATTACAACCACCACACAAAGAGATAAGTCTCTTTTTCCTCCCACTCATATGCCTCTATGGTAGCTCTCTCCAAGGAACTACCTAATCTGGAAGGTAGATACTAACCATCCAAGTGTGGGACATGTTACTACATGTGAGTTATGTTCTAGTTAATTTGAGTTGCAACAAGTGGATTCTTTTAGAAGCCTCTAGATCAGCTCTTGGGGAAAAACACTCTTCTCTGACTATTATAGTACTTGAGTCCAAGACCTCTTGCTTCTCATCCATATGATTGCACCATTAGGCCAAACACATTTGCTTGTCTGGAGAGCATAAGCACGATTGCTTGAGTCTACTCTCAAGACTTTTTCCCTACACTTGAATGACTGAATGATGTTTCATCCTAAATCTGTATGAACCACTCAGACCCTCATGTAATAAACTTACTTTACAAGATGCAACCTCTTTGGCTCCCCTTGCCTCAAAACTATCCTCTACCTCTTGCAATAGTCTATTGTTCACCTTGGTTCTTGTTACTATTTCATCTTCTACTTCTAACGCATGTACCTTGGCTTCTTTCTCTACCAGAATAAAGTACCTCCCTATTCAGAAATAGATTTCCCTTGGGAGTTTGAATCTTCATCGAGTTTCTTCTCTTTAATTATGAACATGGACCCAAGATTAGTAAAATTTGGAATATTCTTTTTCTGAATAGAATTTATAAAATTCATATATGTAGTTCTTAAACCACAAAGGCACACTTCCACCCTATCATCATCATATAAACTGATTCCAATAGATGCAAGTGATACATATGCTTTTGGTTTTTGAGGTGGAGCGAGTTATCAATATTCTTGTTCTCTTGAATGCATGCAAATTGTCCTTGAGTTGTAATTTGTGTTCCCTTGTATCAATCTCACACAATGTAACTAATCCATTCCAAGCCTCTTTTGGAGGTTTGGCATTTGATATGTGCACAACCATGCTTTTGTATGCTTATAGACAACTAAGAAACTACGTTCAGCACTTCTTGACTCCACTCTTCATATCCTCTTAACTAGTCGATAATCTGATTCCTCTCTAGTAACTATAGAGGGTTTTCAATGTGTTTTGTGATGTAAATCCGATAGCCTTTTCCCATCACCAAAATCATCATGCAAAATCTCAGAGCATGAAAATTATTATTTGATCCAAAGTATCACTCATATGTTGAATTTGCATTAGCATTTTCTATTTATACAACAATTTACAATACTACATATACAATAGAAGTAGCACCATAGCTTCAACATTCTCACGCTATGACTTGAGAGTATGATCTCATAAAGAAAATGGTTTTCTTGTATCAATAGTACCCAAAATAACTTGAACTTTTAGATCTAAGATATTTGAGAGATGCAAAACAAAATGTAACTTACAATTTCTCAAATTGACATGATTTTCTATGGGCCCTACCTTGCCGACTCAAAATAGAGGTCAAGATCGCACAAAAACTAAAATTGGAGAAAAATGAGTGACTCTAAAGGACTAGCTTCCAAAAATTTTTTGACCCTTTATAGCTTCACAACAAATTTTGTAGCAATATGTGATCATTTGTGATATGCACTTTCTCCATGCCTTCTCACAAACTCTTCACTCTTAAACTCTTCACAAGCTCTCTACAACCACACTAGCTCTCATACCATGTCAAGGGATAAGAGATAAGAAAGGGAGTTGTCCCACACTATCATAAAAAAAAATTGGAGTGCACATATATTGAGGCAAGGAAGAATACCTTCTTCTTCTTATCCTATTACATAAAAGAATGTTCATGAATCACTTGATACAACAATGTACAATATATAAAAAATAGTACATAAGGATACACCTTATGTCAATAGAACGAGTGATTTGGTGAGAAATAAATGAGCCATACCTTTCATTAGATAAATTTGGTAAGCCTCACTACAAGCATCAATGACATATACTAGTCTAATCACCATACATGCCCGAAAGATGAAAATTGGTATGTACCATAGTCAATCATCACATGTTGAGCTTGATATCTCAACACTATTATGGAAAATACCGATAATAAATTCCTTTTAGTGGAGGAACATACAAAATATTAGAGATTTTTTCTCAAAACTAATGCAAGAAAAATAAAGATGGTTGTTTTCCCTTTATCTAGACATTTCAAGTCATTTCCAACCACTCTATCGATGGGTTTTAGTAAAGGCATTAATCAACTATACGAATCCTTCTTTGTGGATAGGAAAAAAAATGAACCCTGCATGGGCCTTTTGGATTAAGGAGTGATTAGTGATGGACCAATGAGAGGAGGGTGGTGGACATAGTTTAGTCCCTTAATCACATAGACTACGCATAGCCTTCCCTTGTTTTTTTGTGGTCAAAGAGCAAGAAACCACTTCAAACTCGTGGTTTTTTTCATTTGAATGGTTTTCAAATGCTTGAGAATGAACCCATGGATTGGCTTAAAAATCCAAAGGTAGGGGTTGAAGGGCAAAATTCAAGGCGCCTTCGCTTTTTGGCCCTTGGATTTGGTTTGAATCTAGTGGCTAGGATGAAATGAGCCTTCAAAAGGGCGCCTTTGATTTAGACCCTTGGATTGGGGCTAAGATCTAATGGATCTCATTGATTTGCAGGTCCTTGGAGCGCCTTAAATAATGGCCTTTGGATGCAAGCTTGATCCAATGGCTGAGATGGATGCGTTGGAGATCTTAGGCGCCTTTTGTCCTAGTCCCTTGGATAAATAGATGATCAGACCGTTGAAATCACACGCGCCTTGAAGCTCAGCCCCAAACGCAGAGATCCGTGGGATTTTGCTTGATCCAAGGGCCTAAAAGCCTGTAGAGGGTGACCAAAAAAGCTTGCTTGAATAGTCCAAACTCCCACGAATTTATTGGCCTTCTCTCTTTACAGATACTTCGAATCAATCCAAGCCATTCAATTTCAACATCCAAGGGCTCAAAATGTTCCCATTTGGTAATTCAAATACAAAAGCTATCAAATAGTATTTTATTTTAGAATACCACTAGTGGTTTTGTATGCTCCCTTAAACAACTAGATTAAGCATTTTAATCCCTAAAAATTAGGAATCCTTACAAGGCCCATGCAAGGCTCATATGTTTCCTAATGATCTAATATCCAAGGTTCATCCACACAATTTTAGCAAAATGTACATATCTTCTCTATGGAAAACCATAGTTCTAGTTCTGTGTTATTTCTCCATTCCCCATTCTGCCATGTGGATTTAGGGGTACTATTTCTATTGTTAGCTTGATTTTTCATGCATTCATGAATGTCGTGACTTTTTTTTTCACAATAGAACAACTTCTCGTGAACTTGTTCTTCTTTAAATTCTTTTAACTATTAGAAAGTCCTTTTCCCTTTGCATTTGTTGAAAATGATACATCATTTTTAAACACGTTTCCTTTTCTAGAAGCATAACAAAAACTCATCAAAGATAAGAGGGGAGGGTCTAACCAAAGTGTTAAGGGTAGTTATGTGCCCATCATATTTTGCAGGAAGGATTCAAACACATATGTAAGGGAGCTCTTTGGGTGTTCTTAGAACACGAAGAGCATCGAATTGATCTTGTAAGTGTTTGATTCACTTGATGATGTCTTCATCATTCTTGAACTTAGAAACAATATACGATTTAGTGGTGTGATGAGCAAAAGTAAGCATAGGATCACTTAAACTCATAGCAACAGCACATAAACAATTTAGTCTCTACCAATTGCAAGTTCAAAGAAGATCTATATAAAGTTGTATTGTCACTCAAGGATTTGATGGATTTTCTATCCGAATATACTCTCAATCTAGCCCTCTTGGCCCCATGACATTATCCAACAAGTTATGAGAGACTACCAAAAAATGAGCTTCTAGAGTGTGTGATTTGTTCCATTTAGCTCCCCTTTAGTGGGCGTTGTGGACGAATGTAGATTAGTGAAAAAATAACATTAGTAGATGAACCAACACTAGAAGATGAAGCCATTACTCATGCACAATGCTGATAAAATGAATATACTTACAAGTTCCTGAAGTAATCCTCCATACTAATAGATACCTAACAACTCTATTACAATGTAACAAAGTAGTTACGCAAGAGCGAACATGAGAAATAATAGAAATTATAATAAATATATTGGAATTTTATATATTTTTCTACTAACAACAAGTACAAAGATGATGGCTATGTCCAACAATGCACTCTCAAGGTAGAGCTTAAATGGGGATGAGACAACTATAGATAGGGAGTTACAAGGTAGATGTATGGTCACTCATTTTGATGTTTGAGGGAGTGCACAACTCATATATATATATATATATATATATATATATATATATATATATATATATATATATATATATATATATATATATATATATATATATATATATATATATATATATATATATATATATATACATACACACACTAATGGAGAGTTGCACCTTTTTGTGGACGACAAGGCATGAATGATAGGATGTGAGCAACCACTATCCATGTAAGAATCATATGCAACGTAGTTTGGTTCAAGAGTCACAACAAATATGAATGATATCTAAGTCAAATAAGGGATACTGCATGGAATATTCCCTTTACCATCCCCAAGGGGACTACTGGCCCTCCCTAGAGCTTCTCATCATTTTGCAAAACCCCACAATTGAGGAACCTAGTAACTCCATTTCTATACAATACCTTACATTGTCCAATTGAGCCTTCATCCATCATTCAAGTTGGGATTCCCATCAATTTCCTAATGGACTATTGGCTTCTCCTTATAACGAGGGACTTATAAGATGTATATTACTACATACAATCATGAAAAGTAGACATTCAAATAATAATAGAGACATCCCTCGTCATTCTTTGATTAGATAAGTAAACCAGCTTTTTAGAGCGAGTGTTTTAGAGCGAGTGTTAGGCCTTCAGGCACTCCTATTGAAGTTATGTGGACAAGCATATATAGTGATCAAACTTTCGTAAAAAAGATACCTTCAATAAACGAACAATTTATTTGATTGTGGAACGATTATAGGAGGGTATCAAGAAACTCACATATGATATTACTTTTTTGTTTTTGTACAAGTTTGCTCTTCTACCCTCTCTTCTATTCAGGGTAAAATTATTAAAAATAAATCGCCCTCTCAAGGGACCCCTTTATCCCTCATTTTCAGAGGTTAAATTCAGATCAATTCGTAGGGATTGATCACTACACCACGCATCAAAATTTTTTCTGTCGTGTCCCTCTTTTGTCATGGATTTGGCGACCCCCTCTCTTGTGAGAAGTAACCTGGCCCCTCCTCCCGGGGAGACCGATAACCTGGCCTCTTTGTTGGAGGGGGGTTCTTGTGCCGCCCTAGGGGCCTTCGAGAGTGCTGAACCCCCCTTGGTCTCCCTTAGTAGATCCGCAATTCTGTCAACTCAGGAGGAGCTCAAGAAAGTTTGCCTCGTCGGCCAAATGTTCGGCCCTAAGCCCCCGCTCGAAACTGTGCGACAGTGGCTTCGCAATGAGTGGTTCCCCCGTGGGCTAGTTGTTTGTAAGTGTCAGTTCTTACCGGCAAGCCACTTGCTGCTAGTCTTTGAAAATGAAGATATGGCGTTTCGAGCCCTTAGTGTCGGAACTTGGCAACTCCGCCGGGCGACCCTGTGCCTATTCAGATGGTCCCGTGATTTTACTCCGGACAAATCGAAATCACTTCGGTACCCTCTCTGGGTTGAGCTCCCTAACCTGCCATACTTCTTGTACAACTTCGTGTGGGACATCGTTTCTCCTATCGGCAAGCCGTTGGCCTCACGCGAGGACATTGGTGGTCTCATTTATGAAGGTGCAAGACACTCGTTCAACGCTCGGTGGCACCCTCAAATCTGTGTCGAGGCTGACCTCAGTATGCCACTTCCATCGAAGATCAAACTGGACTTGGGCGAAGGGGATGTATGGGAGCAAGACATCAGTTACAAAAACCTTCCCAACGCGTGCTTTCGTTGTGGCCAACAAGGTCACAGGATTAAAGATTGCCCTTTGAGACGAAAAAGCAAGCGAAATCAAGAAGCCCCCAAAAATGCTCAACATTGCAATGGAGCATTGAATCACTCGACGAAAGCAGAGGAATTCAAGGGCCCCCTTAATCTAGAAGCTGATGCAGGCGGGTTCATCGAAGTCAGAAGAAGAAGGAAAAGAAGCCCTAGGGCAACTTCTGAGCGAAACAACATGTCAGTTACCCCCTCCAACAACTTGTATTGCAATCTGGAAAAGGACATCAATGAGTTTGACTACCCAGGTGGGAACCAACTTGAGGTGGACACCGACGTCGAAGGCCTAGAGATCCCTGACAGTAAAGAAACCTTGCAGGAGGGTTACACTACAAGCAAAGAAGACGGCTTTACTACTAGCAACGAAGATAACATGGATAGTGAAAGCTCCATCATCGGATCGACTATTCTGGAAACGGAGCTGAAAACGGTGCCCAGTTCTTCCTAGCAGGAGGCATCCCGCAAAGGAAAACAACCTATGGAGTTACCGTGGAAAAGCCCCCACAAGAACCTATTGCTAACTCGGGATCCGATCCGAGCGAAAAAGAAAGATGAATCCAAGAAAAGAAAGGACAAAGCTCCCTCCCGCAAAGAGGGCTCACTACGACAATGATCATCATCTCGTTAAATGCTAGAGGGCTAACGGACCCCTCAAGAGCGATCATCATTGGTCAATGGCTTCGTGACATTAGCCTAAACCTAGATTTATATGTATTCAAGAGATTAAAATTAAGGGAGAAGACCTCCAGAAACGGCTTAGACATGTCTCCTCGACCCATGTTTGGATTTCAACGGCGTATCAGCGGGGGTCCAGTGGAACGGTAATCGGTATTAATCAACTCTGGTTTGAAAAGCTTGAGAACTCCATTGAAGATGAATGCCATCGATGGATTGCTGTTTCTTTCGGTGCTCCCTTTTGTTTTACTTTAGTTTCCTTGTATGCCCCTAATGGGGAGTTAGAGAGACTTAACACTTGGGCCTCCTTGGACTCGCTCCCCCACAACATGCTTATTTGTGGTGACTTCAACATGGTAGAGGACCCTATGGACAGATGGATGGGCAAGGGTAGGGTCATCGATAGTCGGGAGAAAGAAACGTGGGACAAAACTAAACTACACTTGGATTTGGTCGAATTCAAAGACTCGAATGGCTTTTCTTGGTCAAATCTCCAAGCAGGCGAGGACCTGAGGAAAGCTAGACTTGATAGATGCTATATTTCTCAGAGTTTTACTCATCACTGGGGCCACCCTTCCATCTCGCAACGCACCAACCTCACCATCTCTGATCACTACCCGATCGTCATCACTTTTCAACCCCCCACCAAGATCCGTAAGGCTCCTTGGTTCCATGCCAGTGTGCCCTCCTTCTCTCTCCCCTCCGTCCATCAAGGAATTTCTGATGTGTGGAAGGAGGCATTTGCCTCTGGCTTGTCCCCAGCCAAGTGTTGGAGAAGTGCGGTCGATAAGTCACGACAGATCATGATTAGATCGAGGAAGATGCTAGAGACTGTGCGGCGGGCTCGTAGAGAAGCTCTATATCATAGACTCTGGCAGCTCGAGGAGGAAGTGAACAAAGGAAAATCTCAAGCCCAGAAAGGACTTCGAAAAATCAGAGCGCTGCTGAGATACGAGGAAGAGATACAAAGGAAAAATTTGCAAATTTTCTTCAAGGAGTGGTGGGTTGGCAAAGCCGACAAACCCACCAAAGAGATGTGCCGTATCCTCAAAAGGAAACACAACAGAGAATCGATCCCCTTATTGCTAGACGCAAATGGCAATGTATGCAATACGGAAGAAGATAATTTCGGGATCATTGAAGGGCACTTCACGAGACTCTTGGGGACCTCAAACCCCCTCTCCCACCATAGAAGGGACTGTCTGGCAGCCATATCTAGGGTTTCCCCCCACAGGATACCACTCAACCTTCACTCTCTGCTTCATGCCTCTATCTCTGAATCCGAAATCATTGAGGTCATTGATGCCCTCCCTTCAGGTAAAAGCCCGGGACCCAACGGGCTCACTAATGAGTTCTTTAAATCCTTCAAGTTGGTGGTTGCCACCCCTCTTCGTTTGGTTTGGCAAGAGGCTCTCAAGTTTGGCGCGCTTCCTTCTTGTCTCAACAATGGCATTATCAAGTTCTTTAAATCCTTCAAGTTGGTGGTTGCCACCCCTCTTCGTTTGGTTTGGCAAGAGGCTCTCAAGTTTGGCGCGCTTCCTTCTTGTCTCAAAAAAGGGGAAAAGAACAGAATAGAGAACTGGCGTCCCATTACAATGCTCCAAACAGGATACAAGATCATCGCCAAAGTCATTGCCAACAGAATCTCTTGCCACTTGAGAGCGTGGTTAAGCGAGGACCAAAAAGGTTTCATCAAAGGCAGGTCAATTTTGGAAACCATTATAGATATCTGGGAAGGTCTTGAATTTGCAAATGAGTCTAAACAAGAAGTAGTATTCCTCAAGATCGACTTTGATAAAGCCTACGACAGGCTAGAATGGGACTATATTCTACAGTCCCTACAAGATCTTGGATGTAGTCAGAAATTCACCAAGATGATCGCGACCCTTCTCGGAAACGCATCGACCCAAATTAACATTAATGGAAAACTTTCAAAGGTGATCAAGCTTAGAAGATCTATCAGACAAGGGTGCCCATTGGCTCCCCTTCTCTTTGCCATTGCCACGGAAGGGCTTAGTAGGCTGGTGGAGCATCAGGTGGAAGCTGGTAACATTAAAGGCCTTCGTTTGCCGCATGACCATAGTCAAATCACCATGAGACTTTTTGCCGATGATATGAACGCTTTTGTTCACAATGATAGTACCAGCCTGGAGACGTTCTGGAAGTGTCTTGCTACTTTTTGTGAAGCCTCTAGATCCATAATCAACCACTCTAAGACCGCCTTTAGAGCTATTGGTGGGTCACAGCCTGGCCTTCTCATTGATCATGGCTGTCAAATCATTCCGCAGGGCCAAATTTTTCGGCTTCTTGGGATTCCCTTGGGGTTTGGCGTCTCTATGGAAGAGCGGTGGAACTGGGTGCTTGCCAAACTCGAAAACAAGCTTAACTATTGGAGAGGTATGCAAATCAATCTTGCTGGTCGTGCTATGGTTATCAACACGTTCCTCTTATCATCTACCATTTATTTCCTTTCTTGTTGGAGACTGAAAGAGCAAGATCTGTCCAAACTGGATAGTATTTGTAGAAACTTCCTTTGGACGGGCGACCACAATAGGAGGGGGGTGTCTAAAATCAAATGGTCCATCTGCACCAGCCATAGAGATAGTGGGGGACTTGGTATCTTGGACATTGGGTGCATGGCTAACAAACTGTCGGCCAAATGGATGATTAAGGCTTGGTGCAACGGGGAGGCCTCGTGGGCCAAGTTGATCTTCAGAAACAAGAATGAGTTTGCGCTCATGGGTTTCCCAAATTGGAAGAATCTTGACATCTTGACCTTGCTGTTTTCCCCGATCCCCGTCTTCCCGAAAGGCTCTAATCTGGTGTGCTCCCTTTGGAAGAGTTGGAATAAAGTCAAAAGCTTCACAAGAATAAGTGAAGACTGGAAGTGGGCTACCGATATCAGACAAAACGACTCTATCTGGTTTCCAATCCATGGCATCCGGAGTGTGGAATCTTGGAACATTCAAAATGCCAAGAAGCTATGGAACAAAGGCTTCAAAAAATGGAAACATCTCTGGAAACAAGACACCAACCGCTGGATCAACTTTGAGGATATTGACCCTAGCATCAACATTTCGCATGAAGAATGGAACACTTTGCAAAGCAGATGTCTCGCCTGGGACCGACACAAAGTTCGCCTTCTCATGGGACACGACATGTCGAGCTCGCTTGGTCTCAAATGGCACAATGGGAATAGCCTATCAAAAATCCCGAACATCAAAGAAACGATCGACTATCAGGTTAACCTCAACAAAAAGTGGTGCTTGTCATGGACGCGACTTCGGTGGGACATGAAGTTCATGGCTATCTAGCACCCCCTCATAGAAATCAAAAAGTCTGTCCTCTTATGGAAAATTCTTCATCATGGAATCTGGACCAACCTTAAGGCTAGCAAAATTTGTGGGATCCCTCCCTGGTGCAAACGCTGCTACCGGTCTATCGAAGATGTTTCACACATCTTCTTTACCTGCCCCAACTCCAACAGACTCTGGCAGGTGCCTTGGCAAAAGGATTGTCAACTGTAAAAAATCCCCCCCCCCTTTAGGCATCATCAAGTACTCCTTTTGATCGATAACAAGCTTAAACCCAAGTGGGCCCCACATGAGGGTGATGAGAGGGTAATTAACCTTCTTTGTAATGTCATCTAAGCTCTGTAAAAGCTTTCCCTGCTTTGTGGGATTTGGGGGGTCCCGTGGGCACTAGTCCCCTTCTCTTGTACTTTTCTTTATTTAATTCAAGTCGAGGAGAGTAGGCTAATGCCGAACTTCCTTTATATTAAAAAAAAAAGTATTGTATAAAAGACATTCTAATAAACACGTAAGCGCCATGGTAAATGCGTATATCAAAGTCTGATAGTTAAAGAACCCAAGCGAGTAGCTCAACTTCAGCCCATAATGAATGTAATAAAATTAGAGACGAAAGGGATTTTAGCCACCAAAGCCTTTTAATGATGAAACTCAATTGTGGATGATGAAACTTTTGTAAAAAAACGTTTCTAATGTTATTTATAGCAGTTTTCAACGAAGATGCAATGAATCATTTCACTACTAAGTTGAATCTTTGCACTACTAAATATTCCTTTCATGGCAATAACCTGTATTTATATTATGACCATTCATCTGACAAAACTTCTAATAATTTTGTAGTAAGTTTGTTGTGCATTAGTTTTGTCTTATAACTTGAATTCATTCTATTTCTTTCTGCTTCCGAAAGATTTTTCCAAATTTTTGAATTTGATCAATCGATTTCTGAATATGCAATCCATTAAAGGTTTTAACGAGAACACACATAATGGAACTTCCCTCGATATGGCTCAAATCCTGAAATCTTACGAGTAAAACCTCCAGCTCGTCAGTAAAAATATTGTCATCTTAAATCAGGATATCTTCTCATCAAATGCAACATCCGAAGAACGGCTTTTGCGGTATGATGTAGGAATTTTGTAGTACATCAATAGAGCTGAGGTAAAAGTAGTGGTAACCTTCCCGAATGGCTAAGTTACTCGTGCAGTCTTATCACCTTCACGGGGAACATGTGAATGTGAATGTCCACTGTAAGCTATACAAGATGACAAAGCCGAACTCTTCTTTTGTTCAGTCTACACGTACATATTTACAGGTGCAACGTTTTCATCTCGGTATTCCAGGAAGAAGTGAGGAGCGTGAAGGAATGAAAAGCAGAAGATAAGTGTTAACATCATCATTTCTTTGGTCATTGGCTCTACAAGAGATCTGTTGTATACCGAGGTTTTTACCAAGGGAATTGAACAGGCGCATTATTGCTCTGATGTCGGTGTATGTGTCGATATGTGCATCGGAATTAAAGCGCTGGTATAGACATTGGTATAACCGTCGGTATGAGCATCGGTATAACCATCATTATAAACATCGGTATTACCGATGATCATATCGACGGTTATACCGATGCCCCTGCTGGGTGCACCATCACGTATACCGGCATCCCTTGGGTGTACCGACGCTTATTCCGATGGCATTACTAGGACTACCATCGCTTATACCAACGATCATATCTGCAAAAAGTTTTTTGGGTAGAGTGTGTTGTCTTTTGCTACAACAACATTACCATGATGTTGCTTAGCAAAAGACAATACACTTTGCCCAAAAAAAAACAGAGTACATGTGATGTCTACTCTAATGTCAACCGAAATATGAATTTGTAAGACAGAATATTCTTGGACACAAAAGAGATAATTAGAATGAACCATGAACCATGAACCATGTACAAAAAGAGTTACATATTTCATAAATGAAGCATGTACAAGAGTGTGGCAAACCACTATCATATATGAGGCTTTTACAAAATGTGGCAAAGCATTGCATTGCCGTATAAAAATCAAATACAAAATTTTGGTGTACCACTTCCATACACATGCAAAGAGTATTCCATATCAATAGTTCTACGACAAAGAACATTCATGAAATGAGTTAAATTCACATGAGATTTACAAACAACAAGTAAAATACAAGTTTATAAATTCATCACCTCATCACAAATGCTCCCATGAAACCACCGCACTGCATCCTTCCAAGTCCTCCAATATTGCACTCAATCCATGACAACATCCATAAGCCTCCTTCGTTCATGTTTGAGGATGACCCATTGCCAAATACTAGAACAAATATACAAAACATTAGAGGAACATACATGAGAAGCTCAACACAAACAAAGTCAATAAACCAAATGGTACTTACAAACTTGTGACGCATCGTGTCATATCCACCGCTACCCAAATGTGACCGTGCAACCGTATCTAAACGTATGGCTCTGGCATCTTGCTGCTTGCGATATCAGTCAAGCGTATGTTGCTGCTTGTTGCGAATCATATCCCACTCCTCAGCATCTAACCATACAGGCTTTGGTAAGCCTACTCAGAAAGCATCACGAGTCTTGGATTGTCAATGGGACATAAGGTCACATGTGGTGTGTAGAATTCACTCTGAACTGACGAGAGGTTGCTCATCAACTGGTCGGAACTCTTGATAAATCGTCTTTGTGATATAACGCTTCCGATCTTTATCTTGTTCACTTCATTTCATCATGATAGAGTGTCCAAACTATATGGAGCAAAGTTGTCATATATGTGCACACATTGCTTTTTTGGCCGCATCCATCACTAGAGCTCCATCTCGGATACTATACTACTATACACCTTGGATTCATCATCATCATGAGCACCCCAAGGTTTACCTCATGTTCCACATGGTGTACCACGTGGTATACCTACATTTAAGGTACTCGTCTTAGGAGTAAAAGTGGGCGACACAATTTCCATCGCAACACCTCCACAACAGCCGCCTCCTCTAGAACTATTTGTAGATCCACTCCTAGAACCTCCTTCTCGAGAGCATGAACTTGACCTACAAGACGGGTCAGCACCTGTATCGTGCTGAGTTGTGGAACGCACATGTCTACTACTAGAGCTAGTAGGGGATGGCCGAAAGGATGGTCATGGTGGAGTCATAAAGCTAGGAGACATACCTCTGGCGGGAGTAGCACCACCCGCACGAGTGAGGATGGTAGGAGTGACACCGGGAGGAGTGACACTAGCGGGAGTGACACTAGCGGGAGTGAGGCCGGCAGGAGTGAGACTGACAGGAGTGAAGCTGCCAGAGTGAGGCCGGGCGGAGTGCTACCACGAGTGATCAAATACTATGATGTAGAGGTCATATATGTGGGAGGTACCTGAGAGATGAACTCTAAGAACGGCTCCTCTGTCATGGAATATGGAGTGAGTGGAGGAATGTCTCCCATCATGCTCTGTAACAAAAGAACTCAAATAATTAGCATATGATAATAAAGGCAATATAGACAAATGGTAGTGTACAAAAGAACCTACCAAAAAAATAAACAAAAATTATTACGTACAAGTGTTTGATTCAAAGCTCCTCTATTCTAACATCCTCTTGGAGATCTGATGCATAGAGGATATCTATCTGTATATTGATGACTTCTAAATCACTTGCTATGCTGGTTTCTTCTTGATCATAATCTATTGCTTCATCTTGTATTTCGTCTTCTTCAATGTCCTCTTCTTCTCGAACAATGATCTCTTCCTCCTCGACTATCGAATGAATCTCTGAGTTCACTACAGATGGACTTTCTTCTACATCTATGTTCTCACAAATTTGTCTACTACGTGGGCCAACTTGTAAAACAAATAGCCACTCCCGTTCTTTCGAATCTGGTATAAAAACAACTTGCTCACAGTGTTCAGGAAGTACAAATGTATCTCTTTCATCCGTCCATACTTTTGTGGAGTCGGCCTGAAGCAAAGTGCTTTTATCCCATCTCAATGTTGCGTTTCTTCCAGAGGTGACCACTTTGAATCATTTCACATAAAAAGCAAAGTAATCAAACTTCCTAAAAGATAGTTTCAAGATATCTTGAATCACTCCACAATATTCTAGCTGGTCTTCTTAAGCATTATCATCTCTTGCACTCGTTCTACTTTTTTGCAAAAAGTTCACCATCTCCCCACTATCAAAAGTAGACCTATTTTTATGGATTCATGCGATCTGAAAGTGTCGTCCATGAGACCATAGTGCACCGTATTGAGTATACTCTCAATCACATCACTTTGTGAGTTCTTCTTCTTCTTCAGAGATATCTTCACCCGTTGCCTTTGCTTGTGAAACCATTGGATCTAGCCATCTACTCATTGGAAAAGGTGGAAGAGGTCGAAGACTTTCTGGAAGAGGCAAAAATCGAGTGGAACGACTCCTTCGAAGCTAAGCTCTTTCCTTTGCGTTGGTCTCCTTGGCAAGCTCATACTTTACTAACGCCTTCTACATAGGCTCAAAGTTAACTATGCAAAACTTCATTCCCTTCTCTCTAAAACCTATATATATGCATATTTGTTATATGTATTATATATATGTGTATTTCCTATATAATTACAATCCTATTCTTATATATTTAATTATATATAATTAATTTATCGTTTAAAAACACTACATCTTTTTATATTTATTTATCTATACAATTATCCTATTTTAAATATATATATATATTTTTATATATTCAGATTTTTTTCTTATTTTTTTCTATATTTTTTCTTTATATAAATTTAATTGAACTATATATATG